>JARFXV010000126.1:622500-1015000 GCA_031761425.1 Cosmopolites sordidus
TATATATATATATATATATATATATATATATATATATATAGGCAGACCCTTTATTTAATCCCAAAATTCCATGTGACCTATAAATGTGGATAACTAACACAAGTTGGTAATGATTAATACGACATCACTAATTTTCTTAAACTACGGCATATTTTACGTTTATTAGTTTATTTTGGAATTTTTATAAATAATCTTTTTCCTTGAATTATATACACAGTTTGGCACTAATAACGAAAATAAACATGAAATTTGACCAATGCTACATTATTTTAAAACTATAGTAATAATTAAGAATAAACTACATCGGAAGAAATGTCATGAAAGGAAAAGATACGAAGAGGACCTCATGTCGCAGATTTTTTATAAAAAATATGTTGCTCAGGAAGCATAGAAACTAATAAAAATATTACACGTTGTTTTATTACACCGCAATATAACCAGCGAACAAATCTAGATGACAAATCTAGGGAAGATTTTAATAATATTTTTTTTTTGACAAATGATAGCTTGTTTGATAGATAGTTTGTAAGTTTAAATAAATCACTAGTCATGTGGATTGCAGGATTAATTGAAACTTTAAAACTATTTATTGTATGTGAAATAACAATCAATGGCATTAATGTTTGAAAACAATTTCGGACAAATATTCGCCCCGGATACTTCTGACAAAGCGTATTCTATTGTCCAATTTCCAACCACTGTTTCAAGCAATTCGAGTCTTACATCCGCAATTGTCCGAGTTATGTTAGCGTCCAAAGAGTCAATAGTAACTGGTTTGTCGGCATAGACCAAAGATTTAACATAAGCCCAAAGAAAATAATCTAAAGCCGTTAAATCATATGACCTTGATGGCTTGTTAATAAATGAAGGTCCAGTCCCAACTATTTCGTTCCTGGAAATAATTTTCTCATCGAACTGTTCCCTTAATTAATCGATTTTTATTGGCTGTATGACATGTGGAACCACATCTCCTCCAGATCTCTACCATTCAAATTTGGAATTAAATAATCATTGGTCATCGCTTTATAATGATCAGTAAATACGGCCCATTGATGCCACCGGCGTACAATCCCTACCATAAGGTACATTTTCTAGATACAACGGTAATAGTTGGATCATTTTCGGATTATTTTCACTCTAAATGCGGCAATTTTGTTTATTAACATAACCATTTAACCAAAAATGAGCTTCGTCGCTGAACAAAATTTTGGTATTAAATTCTGGGTCAAGTTGCAATTAATTTTGAGTCCATTCACCAAACCTATAATGGCACACGATGGTCTTGTGGCTTGTAACGCACAATCGCACGGTTATCTGCTTTGCACTGCACAATCACTTAACCAACTCGAAAGACTTCACTTTCTTGAGTTTTTTTGTTAGATTGGTATTGTCGATGAGCTATACTGCCTCAATTTCAAGTGTTGATGCAGCCGTTGTTTGTGACTCTATGCGAATTTGGTAACTGTTTGGTCAACAGTGACTATCTGAAGGTCTCGATGGAGATCACTATTTCTGCTGTATCTTGGCGCATTGACGATGTTCCTCAATACTTTGTTCTGGAATCTCTGGATGATTAAAGTATTACTCTTGGTGTCACAGTCCCAATGCTATATGCCATAGGCCCATACCGGGTTGAGGATTTGTTTATACAATAGTATTTTGTTGTATGTAAATAGACTGGAGTGCCACCAAATAGCAAACACATTTTCTTGTACCTTATAATAAGCTCTCCTCTTTTCTTAGTTTGCATTAGGTATCTGGGCATTATTTATATTAATTGGAATCTGTTCTCTTTTGGAATCTTTTATTTGTGAAATTGATGTATACAGACTTGGTCTTGTTCAGTTTAATATGCCATCTTTTATTATATGATATATTATATATTATATTCAACACTAGAGAAGGTAATGGCAAAGGCCCCAAAGGATGACGTCAAAATTTTACTGGGCGACTTTAACGCACAAATCGGTAGAGAAAAAATCCATCAGAAAACCGTAGACAAATTCCCCGGTCACAAATTTACCAACAAGAACGGCACAAGACTCATCGAATTATGCTAACAGAATAATCTGAAAATTATGTCAACATCCCTAAGGAAATCTCCACGAAAACAGAAGACATGGAGATCGCCTATACAATAGATTGGAGAATTCCAGATAGACCACGCTGCGATCTCATACCCACAACAAAGAGAGATCCAAGGTGCCCAAGTCCGCAGGGGTGCGAACACTGACTCAGACCACTACCTAACACGAATCATAGTCAAGTTCACCCCAAAGAGAATTCATCATAAGAACGCACATCTTCAGAAATTCGACACGAAAAATATCAAGGAATTCCACAAAAAAATTACACAAAAAGCACAGGAACTGATCCCATTAAAAGGGCACAAAACACCCTTGGTGGGATTCGGAATGCGAAAGTGCATTGCAGTGACGCAAACGAGCATTTCAGGAGTACAACACTAAAAAATCCCCAGAAAGTCAACAGCTTTTTGACGTGACTAGAAAACAGACCGCAAAGGTTTAACACGAGAGACTTTTATAGAACTTTCGCAAGAAAACTCCGTTGATACACCACAAAATCTTTGCTTCAGAAAGCGGAATGGGAGATTAGCGCTCACCAATCAGGAAAATTGTTAGGAGCTATCACACTACTTCTCTGATTTCCGCAATTGCCCCGAACGCGACACAAGATTCCCTAAGGAAAATTGTATCCATACCCACTCAGAATCACCACCTCCGACACAGGAAGAAATCCACAGGCACATATCAGGCTGCCATTGGACTTTTGACATTGCAACGTTAAATATACGGACTATGAAAACAGAGTACACACGAACTCTACACTCGAGGTACGGAAAATGGCCGATGTGGCGGAATTGGATTCCTCATCAATCGAAAGCTGAAGGACAGTGTGGTAAAATTTGAAAGTACATCCGACCGATTAGCCCAATGCGTCATTCAGCTGAATAAAAAGTTTAGGCTTCAAATCGTCCAAGCTTATGCACCAACTATAAGCCATAAAGATGAGGAAATTGAGGAATTTTATGATGATGTGGCCCCGCTTTTATACAAGGAGAAATGTAGGTACAAAATCCTGATGTGTGATTTTAATGCCAGAATTGGAACAACAAGAACAGACGAAAATGCAACTGGCCCATATGGAACTGGTGAGCGAGACAATAGAGGTGACAGATTAGTTGATTTTGCTGAAGGACAAGAACTATATATTATGAATTCATTCTATAAGCAAAATATGAGCAGAAAATGGACATGGAAAAGTCTATCTGGGCCCACAAGCGAAATTGACTACATCATGACCAACGATAAAACAATATTTACCAATTGTACTGTCCTTAACAATTTTAATGTTGGAAGTGACCACCGAATGGTACCAGCAAGGGTTCGGATTGACTGTCGAAAAGAGCGCAAAAGAATGGTAAGATCAAAGAAGGGCAAGGTGGATTCTGGAAAACTGCTGGACAGAGGAAGCGATTTTGAGATTGCTTTGTCAAACCGGTTTGCTGCGTTACAAGATCCAGAGGAGGTGGCAATATCAGTTCAATATGACGAAATCGCCAACAATGTACTTCAAACTGCTGCTTCAATAGCACCAGAAGAAAAATGTCTCAAACAAACAAAAATCTCCAGTGAGACCATTGATTTAATGAAGAAACGGCGAGCAATGAGAAATGCAGGTAGTCCTTTTGGCAGGGTCGAGTACACTGAGCTCTGCAAAACTATAAGAAAAAGTATCAGAGAGGACACGCGCCGATTCAATATGCAGCTAGTGCAAAAAACCCTGAAAGAAAACAAAGGAATTAACAAAGCTAAACAGAAGCTGAGAAACAAAAGAACGCAAATATATGCTTTAAAGCGTGAGAATGGCACAGTGTGCAGGGCACGTACCCAAATGTTAGAGATTGTCAGAAGGTTTTATTCCCAGTTATATGAAGATCAGAGCCAGTCAGGGACAGCAATACCCACAGAAGAACAATATATAATGCCAGATATCCTAGTGGAGGAAGTAACAAATGCTATAGAATTGATGAAGAACGGCAAGGCTCCACGAAAGGATAGTGTTACTGTCGAAATGCTAAAAGCTAGTGGTCGGACGTTACATAAAACATTGGCAAAATTATACTCAAAATGCCTCAAAGAACAAAAAGTACCTGACTTATGGAAAAATGTAGAAGGGATCCTTTTACATAAAAAAGGGGCACAGGAAGATTTAAAGAACTACCGTCCAATAAGCCTCCTATCAGTGATGTACAAAGTTTTCACTAAGATAATTTCTAAAAGAATATTAAAAAAAACTGAATGACGCACAACCAAGAGAACAAGCAGGATTCAGAAGTGGATTCAGTACAATGGATCACATCCAGGTTGTACAGCAGGTCATAGAAAGGCACAACGAATACACCATGCCACTGTGCTTGGCTTTTATCGACTACGAAAAAGCATTTGATTCCATCTCAAAGCATGCGATAATGGATGCACTGCTTAGCCAAGGTGTAGAGAGAGCCTATGTAAACCTATTAGAATCGATATATGATGGAGCTATAGCCACAATTCACCTTTATGATCTTGAAGTGGGAATTAATATAGAACGAGGTGTACGGCAGGGTGACGCAATATCGCCAATTCTTTTCTCGGCTGGCCTTGAAGAAGTATTCCGGAAACTGGATTGGGAACAGGATGGTGTAAAGATCAATGGTGCAAACTTAAACCATCTTAGATTTGCAGATGATATTATTCTCATTTCACAAGATCCAGAGGAGCTGCAAAGATGCATACAAGCACTGCAAAGGGCTGGCGAACCATTTGGCTTGAAAATAAACCTGAAAAAGAGTCAGGTTATGTTCAATAACTTCGCTCAGGACAGAAGAATTTCAGTTTTAGGAAGGGATTTAGAGATTGTGGACAGCTTTGTATATCTTGTACAGAGGATTTCAATGGAGGGGAATACCGCCCGAGAGGTGCAACGGCGTGTTAAATGTGGCTGGCAGGCATTTGGTAGGCTCAACATAGTATTTAAGAGCAGACTCCCACTTTGCCTGAAAAGAAAAGTATTCGATCAGTGCGTTCTACCCGTTATGACATACGGAAGTGAAACCTGGACACTCACATCGCAATCAATTCAAAAACTTCGGGTGGCACAGAGGGGAATGGAAAGATGTATGCTTGGCATTACAATACGAGACAGAAAGTCCTCGCATGGATCAGGGAACAAACAAAAGTCTGTGACATCATTGGAAGAGTAAAACAATTGAAATGGAGCGAATTGAATTGAACAATTGAATCGGCGAGGCGATGGGACGACAGATGGACCAAGGCAATCCTGGAGCGGATACCGCTTGATCGCAAACGTCCGCGAAGAAGACCGAAAGCACGATGGATTGATGACATCGTTAAGTATATTGGAGTGGCAGAGGAAAGCCCAGGACCGTGAAGGTTGGAAGCATGCTGAAGAGGCCTTCATCCTGCAGTGGATCGATACGGGCTGATGATGATGATGATGATGATGATGATGATGATGATATATATATATATATATATATATATATATATATATATATATATATATATATATATATATATATATATATATATATATATATATATGATTATGTATGATTATGAATGATTATGTATGTATTATGATTAATTAATAATCAGTTGTGGGTTATATTGATATTACTTATATAGAAAAATCTATTCAAATACATTTTCCGTTATTGTAAATTAAAAAAAAATACTTTTTCGCATTTTTTTAAAAGGTAGTATATAATTCACTAAATTAAAAAACATGTTATCCGCAAAAGAACTATTTAGCAATAATTATTGACCTCTTGTCATAGTTCATCAACGACTATAACAAAGTATATTAATCAATACCGCATAGTTCTCTACCGTAAAATTGTAAATTGTATTGTTTTGCTGTTTGAACATATACGAAAATAATTCAAGGTTTCCTGATTCGCTTAGCCCCAAAACTTCAGAAATTGCGTAATTGTTTATTTTATGCAGTATCGTGCCGTCTTCAATACAAAATGGTAATATAACGACGCGATTGCATATTGCAGGTAAGTTGAGATGCATCGTATCGTGATAGTTTTATCTCAGATTGCATTTATTTTTATAGTATAAAGTTTACGTGTCTTGCACGGAACGTGTTTCGATCAAATGACATGTAACATTTTATTGTCACGTAACGTTATAAAATGTCAGAAAGATTTCTTTCTCTTAAAATGGCATCTCCATGGCGAAACTGCAACCAGAGGATTTAATATACAGGTGTTAGTCTGAAATTTGCATTATGATTTGCCTTGTAATTATGGTCAAAAGACTCCTGGTCCTTGCGTAATTGCCACCTGCTAATTTATACTGTAAATATGGTATAGTATTTTAACAAATTCCAACTGAATATGATAATTCATGATAATTATCTAAGATAACAAAAAACAAAAATACTTTCTTAACTAACTAAATAAAACAAAGAGGAATTAAGTTTACTTTACTTTATTTCATAAATAGGGGCTAATTAAAAATATATCAAACTTATTTGAAATGTCCACATTTTGTTTTTACACACTTGAAGTAACATTTATTAAAGTCCAATCACTCATCGCGCGCAGCACTTTCAGGGATAATGAATATGATACTTTCACCAAAACAGCTTTTAGGGTCTCGATGTTGTGGTGATGTCTAGAGCAGGCCTTCTCCTCTAAAACGTTCCATAGCCAATAGTGCAGAGAATTGAGCTCCGGATTTCCTGAAGGACAAACTTTGGCAGCGATTGCGATTGCGAACTCAGGCAGTTGGTCTCCAACCATCGCTGTGTAGATCTCAACTTGTGGGCTGGCGCTAAATCTTACTGCAAGATCCAGTATTTTCTTGCAAACATGATGCTGTTAAGCTATTTTCATTTGTGAAAAGGATCCGTTCGTAAGTCCCTGAAGTAGCGCATTCCTTCGTAGCTCTTATATTACATAGAGTTGTCTTCCCTCTAACCGCTAACAGTTCAATAACTTTCAAGCCCTAAGACATTAAATGATGCGCGACATTTCAGCGACCCTTTTAACAATTGCTGAGGTCTCGCGACGTCTGCCATTTCTTGCTCTAAAGCGAGCTGAAAATATCCGTTGCAGATTTAATGCAGTTGTTTAGCGCTATAACAGTGATACGATTCTCTTTGTTACCCCACTCTATGTTTATTGCTTAACGTTTTGGGACAAACTGAATTTTTCATTTAGAAATCTGGTTAGCCTTGTTAATAAATAATCGCACAATTAGCATTTTTTTAGCATTAGAAAAAATTCTATCGCGCCTTCACAGTTAGGGACATAATTTATGACATGAATACTTATACAATATAAAAAATTGAGCTGAGAAGCATATCTCAGTAATATTCAATCACTTTCTGCTGTTGTATGGGATATGTTAAGTGCTGTAACAATATACTGCATTGATTGAAATGGATTTTTATCGAAATCATTGAACAACTCCAGACTGTGAAAGCATTTTTGGCGATTCTCAGGGGATTTTATTGATTTGTTTTCAATGTAAACTGAAGAACTGCTATTGCTGCCATAAAACCTGCTGCTGATTATACATAAGCTGTCATTGTAATAGATTAAAACGGCAAACAATTCGAAAAACTGAAAATGATATGGTTAAAACAAATAATTGTTTTAATCATATCATTTTATTATTAGGAATAATACCAACCTTGGAATAGGTACCTGGATGTATAGTAACTGCCTGTGTTAATATGCATTAATTTGAATCGCAGTCACCAATTTTCTACTACAAGTTCTCAGTTTTATCACTCAGTGATGACTCTAAAGATGTCTGTTTGTTTTATTTCCTCTTAAAGAACACAAAGTTATGGTTGTGATGTTTCTTGATCTAATGGGCATTTAATATCTCTCATCTGATTAAATTAAAATGTTATATTTATTTAGAAACAATATTTAATATGTCAGATTCCAAATGTTAAATAAATTAAATTCAAATTATAATTTTTGTCAGTAGTTTGACATGAAGAATTAACTCTTCTTGAATTTCTTAATTTTTTTTTACATACTACCCATAAAGCTTTTTATTTTAATAATACCTATGAAATACGTTTAACTATTACTTTAATTTTTACTTTAAATAACTTATTTGATTTTGTGGTAGAATGACAGGCACCACAAAAAAATTCTACATTTTTTTTGTTACTCAAAATCGGGTTTTTTAAATCCCAATTTGTTTGTAGTGTGAAGAGTCACGATGTTTCGCCAAAATCTCATTTGTCATTTTCAAGTGGAAATTCGTGGAAGATGTTCCTAAACGGAGTTCATCTTCAACTGCTCTTCTACCAGCACGAATATAATACCATACCACTTGTAAACATTGTTTGTTTTCGTAATTATAATTTTTCTATAATTTCTAACATAATAAGCGAAATTATATGAAACTTCTGACATATGTCAAGGACAGTTACACCTATTTTGAAAACAAATAGTTTTAAACTTTTTTTTTAAACAAATCACCTTGCTTGTTAATCATAGTCAAACTTATGATGACATACTTGATAAACTTCACATGATGACGTACTTATCATCATTTGATGGTAGCAGTGGTAAAACTCGAATGGGATACTCTTCCATATCCAGCATGTTCTCCAGACTTGGCACCACCCGATTTTACCTTTTACGATAGATATTACCTGTTTGACACACATTTCTGTAATTATAAAGAAGTTCTAAATGATAAATTAAATTTTCAAGCAAAAAATGAAAATTGAATTTAGCACCACATTTAGTTTCACAGTATGAAAAATAATCAGCACTCGTATCAAACAATCAGTCTTTGAAAAGTGTCAGTTAAATATATTGCAAATTTTATCTCATTATTAAAAAAATGGAAAGTTATACTTCCCAAGATACATTTTATAATGTATTTTCTTCATACGATTATTTCAGGCTCAGTTGTTATTGTTCATAATGAATTGCCAGTATTTATATTTTTCTTTTTTTTTTTTAGTTCCGTTACGCACAATTAAAAATGATCGCTTATATAACTAAAAGATTGCAGGCTGCAGTTTCGCTTGATGCACTCGAATGATGATCTAATGCAAATTTTGTAATTGTAATTGTATATTTTCTCTTGCAACAGAAACTACTGTTTTTTTTTCGCACGATGTTGATTGGCCTTGCATGAAACCGACCGTTCATTAAAAGAAGAGACAGAAGCTCTTATCTTCATTTAACATCGAAACGGAAGATTTCTTCGTTGTAATATTAGCTAAGATCTAGATTTTCGATGAAAGAATCCTTTAGAAATCATCGTTATTAATATCTTGGTCGTGTTTAGATTTTTACCCTAGGCGATGATCTTTTCCCTGGGCAATTAACTTTCATTTTAGTTGGCTTTCTGTTTTTTTTCACTCGTCCATTTTTTTTATTGTGAAAGGTACTCTTTAATAAAGGGAACTTGAAAATTATATCTCAACAGTCAATGTGATATTTTACTTTTCAATTTTCAAGTTTGTGTTTGCATGTCATGATGTTCGTTAACACTTATAAACTAAAACATTTATACTATTATAACTAAGCATGCAAAATATCAATGCAATTATTTTTTCGAAACACTACGCAAGCAAAAAACTTTTGTTGGTTCTAGCTCTCGTTGGAATACCCCAACGGTGAATTATTGTTTTTTTTTCCGTCATGGATACACAAATATATTCACGTTTCAACACCTATATCGTACACCAAGTTTGAGTAATTGTGTGGAATCCCTCGACAATAAATATTACAGCTAAATCTCATATCATACGTAATTGCTTCACATCTATAACTAGAGATGTCTGTATTTCACTGCGTTTCACATGCGATCGATCCTCTGTCATTTATTTACTATGGCCATTTGAGATATTTATAAAATTTTTCAACGTCAAGTTTCTAATACCCTCAGTATAATACAATTTATTCAACTCTGCAGAATGAACGGTTGTCTAAGTTATAATCACATCATTTAATCAATTCTTCTATTGGAATTACCTTTGAGGTAAAACACTAATCACAGAGATTTAATGCTAAACACCAAATCACTTGTTTTTAATATCCCGGCGCACGTTTCACTCATCATGTTAGCATCATCAGGTGATGATTAAATCCGAGTGATTAAACGGGCGTCAAGAAACTAATAATAAATGATTTGGTGTTAGTGGTAAATCTCTTTCGAGTTTAGCCATTAATTTGAAGTGAGTCTTCGTGCAGCGAAGTCCAGAAGAAGTATTTAGAAGAATAGCATTATTTCATATATTTAGAACCCGGATACTAGAAAAGCATGGACAGCAGAGGAACTGTTGGACATTTTACAGGAATCTGACTCTTTTGACTCTGAAGTTGAGGACATCGATTTTGTATACATACCTCCCGACGAATTCACTGATAAAGAGGAAATAGATGACAACACAATGACTGACGAGACTGTGGAAAAATGTATTGCTGGAACGTTTGACCTATATGGAAAATAAAAGGAAAAAATAACAAAATCAAAGTTAAAAAAGAATTAATAGCCAAAAGTGACATTTAGTTAGAAGGCATCTGAAAACCCAGTTTATACGAGGTATTCCCCTTTCCGTTGAAGCAGATTGTCTTGAACGTAGTATGTGTCAATATGCGGAAAACAGACTTTTACAGTGTTTTTTGACATAGAGCTTTTAAAAATGATAGTTGATTTTTCTAAAAAGTATGGTGGCTCGAACAATCGCCACCATTTCGGCTTCAACGAAACCGACCCGAAAAAAATGTGTAGGAATGTTATTGTTATCGGAATAAACAATAAATCCTCAACAGAAAATGTATTAAGGGTGAAGATAAAGGTGTGTACCTTGTAAAAACTCAATGAATCAAAACTGTTTTAGGGAAATAAAAATAAATCTACTCTTATCCGATAATTCTTGTCTCCGCAAAGCAGATAATTTTTCGAAATTACGTCCCCTAATAACTTATTTAAACAAAAAGTTAACACACTTTGAAACTTTTAGTCATAATTATTCTATGGAAGAGCAAATGGTATTCTATTTATTGGGAAACATTCTGCAAAAATGTTTATAAAAGGACAATCTATCAGATTCGGGTTTAAAATTTGGTCCTTTTGTTCGTCAGCCGGCTATCTGTATCAGTTTTAACCTTAAGTTTTTACCAATTTCACAACAATAAGTTTGGGAAAAACGAGTAATTGAATTGCTACACACAGCACTCATCACAAAGTTTTTTTTTGGCAACTTTTTTTCTTAAGTTATTAATATTTCGTGTTTATAACTAAAAAACACTTTCATAAATGAATTTGTCATATCATCACTTTATATCCAATGTTATCTCCCATGTATAGGTAATATTAAATACATTTTACAACTCGTATAACGAATGTCACTTTAAATCAGCTGCATTTTATCATTTCCTTTAAAATTGAAGGCCGTATATTAACTAGAATGTTATTTATCATTTGATGTAATTGAAACTAGTCAGCTGATTGATGCTCCTGTTAAATTTATAAACGGTAATTATTATTTAACATCAACAGAGTTGGAAATAGGTCACGATAAACTTGTTCAAATAAGGTTTTGTCAACATTGCACATTGCTGTTACTCAAACATGACTATTTGCAATAGATTGTTTATATTTATGTGTCCGTTTTATTGTGACAACTATTTTTCGATACCTTATTTAAAAGATATTATGGTCGACAATTTAAAATACATCATTTTCTTTCAATTACAGTTTGGAATATTATCTCGCAATGACCAAATGCTGCCTAGTGATATGTGTAATCAATTTGTTCCTAATTTCTGCTGCTCGGGCTGAACTATTTACAGCAATAGCTGATATGGAAGATCTATTAGATACTGAAGCAACTTTAATATACGCTTTGGAAAACTATATCAAAGCTGAAGAACAAAAATTGGATTTACTCAGAAGGTATACTTTATATATTACATAATTATTTTATTTTTCTTTTTCCTTGTGTGTTATTAATTTGTTTTATCTTGATACGCTCATCTCCATTATTTATTTCTTGTCTCAATTACATTTCTAACCTTTTATATCGATGTTGTTGTCCCCGTATTATCCCTCATATAGTCATATTATTCATCTATTCATTTTCATGACATATTAGGTTTGTTCTAGCAAAGGTTTCAAACGGTTTGAAACCAGTTTGATGGATTAATTAACTGCGCATGTTCGTCCCTAAACTTGGTTGGAAACGGTTTGAGATTTTTTTTCTGCTAGAACGCTTATTTTGATTGACATTTCTCTGCTTCGTTGAATTGCGTTTGTTTATATTTTCATTTGAAAATAGTAGAGGGAAAAAGAAATTATCATAAAAATGATACTGTGGCGGCATTAAAATCGTCCAAAATCACAAAAGAAATTAGCTTTTACATAACCAAACAATCCAAAGTAAAAACAAATCAACGAACATTTCCAGCTATTGCGCTTGTCACAAACTAAATTGAACGGTTTGAAACTAGTTTGCAAACTGGATATTGTTGCTAGAACATCTTAGTGGTAGTGGGAATTCCGGTTTTAATTTGCTAGAACGCGTACATTCATCTGCGCAGACTCCGGACGATTTGAAACCGTTTGAAACATTTGCTAGAACAAACCTATTATATCTAACAAAGCTTCTGTTAGTTTTATTTCCTTGAAACCGGTGGGGCAAATGTCATGGTGCCATGTTAATTATTTTCATCTTTACATTTTGTTTTTATTTTGGTTTGTGTTTTATTTAAATTTTGTATTTTTTGTAACACATTTTTCATAACATTTGTCAATATATCTGATGTTAATATAGCGATCTTAGCACGGAGGTTGCCCTATTGCTAATTGCTAATTTATGTTGAGGTACAATAATCTTTTTGTTAATATAAATTACAAAAATATCACTGGGTTCTTTTAGCTTGTATTTATCCATAGTAAAACTTGCACATCTACAAGACACAATAGCTTAAAATATTAAGTAAAACATTGACGCTAAAACAAACTAGTGACATTATACCTGCCCCACTTGTTATTACATTGTGTATTTATATATATTCAATAAAAGTATATTTTAGATACATAGATGTTTATAAGAAACAACACGAGCGAGCTACTGATGATCCTCAGCGATATCTGGCTAACCCAATTAATGCTTATACTCTGGTAAAACGACTTACAGCTGACTGGAGCCAAGTTGAGAGTTTAATAGCAACAAATATTAATGCAGGTATACTGAAAAGTCTAAACATTTTCTTCAATTTAAAATTTTATCCCATAAATATTTTATATTTCAGATGCATTGCAGAATATTACTTACTTCAAGGACCACATGAAATTCCCAACAGATGAAGACTTGAATGGAGCTGCAGTTGCACTAACCAGACTTCAAGATACTTATCGTTTGGATACATCTTCCTTAGCCAGGGGTATTTCGTAATATACTTAAAAGAGTCACCACATTAATCAGGAGGATTATTTTTCAGGTGAATTAAATGGCGTTAAATACAGTGCGGAGTTGACAGCTGCAGACTGTTTCGAATTAGGCCGACAGTCCTATAATAACGGTGATTTTTACCATACTCAGTTGTGGATGGAAGAAGCAGAAACTAGATCTGGACAGGAAGTTAATGAGACGATTGATCACACTGATATTTTGGAATATTTAGCATTTTCAATATACAAACAAGGTAGAAACTCATAAAATTTAAACAGACTAGCTTTGCATTGATTTGTAATTAACTAGCTTGTGAAGGTTAAAGAATATATATATATATATATATATATATATATATATATATACATATATATACATATATATATATATATATATATATATATATATATATATATATATATATATATATATATATATATATATATATACATATATACATATATATATATATATATATATATATATATATATATATATATATATATATATATATATATATATATATATATATATATATATATATATAGATATGGAGGGGTGTAGAAGAAAATAGCGCTGCTGAAGATTTTTTTTGCTTTCCCCGTCCTCCTTTTTACTTTTCGTGCTATTGAAGCCCTATATGGTGAACCAGAAAAATTAGTTAAAGGAAAGAAACTGAACGGAAATAAAATATGCTGTTTTCAGTTCATCATTGATAGTTCTACACCAATTCTGTGGAGGCCTTCCAATACCTCTTTTACCCTGCCGATTCCAAATCCAATGCTATTTTGGTTATACAGTTGTTTTGTTTTCTGAGTGTGTGCCAAATCCATCCCCACTTACGAATTGCTATCAATTTCCCATTGGTTTGTGCAGTATATTTTTCGCAAGCATTTATTTATGAAGACCTGAAGTTTTTTTGGTATTGTGTCCGTTATTTTCCACTTTTCACATCCGTAGAGCAACACCGCTCTAACATTGGTGTTAAATATATGAAGTTTTGTTTGCGTTGAGTATTGTGTTGATATCCATACAGGTGCTAGAGCTTCAAAGTGTACCAATGCATCTGTACCTCCATTTTTTGTGAGAATGCCGCCCAGGTATGTAAAACTCTTCACCTCTTATATGGGTGATCCGTTGAGGAAGAAAGAGCTGAAATTGCTGGTGTTGATTCTCAGCGACTTGGTCTTTGTTACATTAATTTTCAGGCCTACTTTCTGGGCTTCCTTTGTAAATATGTTTAGCATATGGACAATATTGTTGTATTGGTGCGACATAAGGCATATGTCATCCTCGAATTCAAGGTCCGTCAAGCTAGAATTGAGGGTCCACTGGATACCGGATTGATCTTCGTTGATATGTTTAAGGACAGAATCTAGCAGAACATTGAAGGAAAGAAAAGACAAGACCCACCCCTGCCTCACACCAGTAAAAATTTTAAATTCCTCGCTTCTATATCCACCACAGCACTGTGTATTCGTATACATTTCCCGAATAAGGCGTACAATTTTTTCGGCGTAAGGCGTACAATTCCTTTTTGTTTTAAAACTTTCCATAAGGCAGGGTGGGCTAAACTGTCGAATGCTATCTAAGAATCGATGAATAATAAGTAAAGTGGCGATCTTCATTCAGCTGACTGTTCTAATATGATCCTAACAGTATTTACGTAATCAATTGACCTGGACGCATTTCTGCTTCTATATGTCCTACCCATCTTGTTAGGATGATTTGTGCTGTAACTTTAATGATTGTATTTAGTAATGTTATACCACGCCAGTTGTGACAAATGCGTAAATTTTCTTTTTTTTTTGGTTTAATTTAATTATTAATCCGTTTCCAATCATCGGGAACATTGTTTGGCTCCCACATCTGATTTATTAATGGTCCAATTCAGAACAAGACATGGGTCTGCCTTGAGCAATTCTGCTGGTATATTATCCAGTCCCGGGGCTCTGTTTTTTTTTTTGTAATGCTCTTATAGCTCGTTATATTTCCGTTTTCGAAGGTGCATCACAGTTAATGAGAGGTTGCTTGATTTCTTCTTGTTGTTCTGTCCCGCATTATTCTTCATTTTGTTTGATTTGTGGTGGTCCACCCAACATCCCTTGAAAATGCTCCTTCTATCTATTGAGTTGTTCTGGAAGTGTAATCAAAACTTGCCCGGAAATTGATCTGATGGATCGTGCAGCGCTGCTCCTCTTACCTGATAGTTTCTTGGCTATTTAATAAAGTTGTCTGGTATTGCCGTTTGTTACACCGAAACCGCACAAACGTGCTTCGAGCCATTTGTTCAGCCAATGCTCTTTTACCATGACGTGCAGATCTTCTACAGCATTGTTTAACTCTCTATATGTTTCCTGTTTTTCAAGTCTCCATTTTGTGCTTTGTATCTGTATTATTTTACCTCCTCTTCTCCTCTTCATTGTATTTGTCATCTGGATCAGAAACATCAGTACCATATACCACATTGAATTATGGAGATTTTTCGAATTTTTGTGAAAAATCTGGCGACCAATATTCGGTCATTTATAGGTTTCCGGGAAACAAAATTCTTTGTTTCCTGTTTGCTCGTCAGTATGCCAATTCCACTTTCTTCAGATCCAACCAAACCTGAAGAAGCACAATATTGACCCTTGTCCATTCCATCAGACCTCTGATAGGCCCAATATGTCCAATCTAAGGGTCATCTCTTTAATAGTTTGAGCTAAGCGTGATGGTTAATGTTCGCACATTCCATGTGCCAACACGTAATATTGTCCTTGCAGCAGATGGTTGATCCGTCCAGTTTACTGATATTTTATAACATATTATATTAAATATTATATTATATTATATTATATTTCTGTTATAATGTGATTTAAGATAGAATTGATTATTGGCCAAACCTATCCGATCCTGATGATGGGGCTGTCACCAGGCAATAATTTTGATCAGCACAGAAGCAGGGCAAGCTTAAGCTTCCCCACGAGCAATGGTTTTTTCTCGCAAAAGTGGTGTGAATTCAACACACAAAATCAACGTCTCAATGTCAACGTCTCCATGAGAGCAGATATATCGAACTCAACTACTTTCGAAAGCTGCCGTTGCTCGAAAGGAAGCTACTTCTCAGAAATGCAAGCACCTGTGCACTCGCATCCCTTTCTATCGAAAAATATCTGACTTTTCACTCTATCCTGGTATTAGAAAAATATTTTTTCTGAATTTACGAAAAAACTACATTACACCTAATAATTTATCAACCAGTTAGTCATGTTGCAAAAAAATTAAAATATAAACATAAGTAAAATATTTTTAAACCAAATATATGTCCTGGATAATGCCATTACATAGCAATATTTTTTACAGGAAATGTAGCACTGGCATTAGATCTTACCAATAAACTTCTTGAAATGATTCCAACTCATCAAAGAGCACTAGGTAACAAAGTCTATTATGAAGGAGAACTGAAAGAACTTGAACAAAAAGAAAATAACCGAAGGAAAGGTGATGACGGTTCAGAAGACATCGAAGCTCAAGGGGTAAAATTTGGAAAAGTAATTTTTCCCCACTCATTATCATCTTACGTCATTATTTTTCATTTCTACTTTCATGAATTTTTGCTTTTCATTAATTATTTTTTATATGTTTTAGTCCCCTTACGATGATCCATTTAGTAAAGAGTTGTATGAAGCTCTATGCCGTGGAGAAATAGAGCCACCGGTTAAGGTTCAAGCCAAATTAAAATGCAGATACATATCTAGAGGCAATCCTTTCTTAAAAATTGCACCATTCAAAGCAGAAGAAGCCCATTTGGATCCTGATCTTTATATTTTCCATGATGTTATGTCTGATGATGAAATAAAGACTATTAAAAGGCTAGCACAACCAAGAGTAAGTCCCTGCTGTTACAGAAGCAAGTTATTCAAAATGAATGATTTTAGTTCAGGAGAGCCACTGTGCAGAATTCTCTAACAGGGGAACTTGAAGTGGCGCAATACAGGATCAGCAAATCAGCTTGGCTGAAAGAAGAAGAAGACAAGCGCATTGCTATCATCAGTCAGAGAGTTAGTGACATGACAGGATTAACAATGTCAACTGCCGAGGAATTGCAGGTTGTAAACTATGGCATTGGTGGTCATTATGAACCTCATTTTGATTTTGCCAGGGTAAGATTACGATTTTTTCACTTTTTTCTAACATTAAATGTTATTTTGCGGTATATTTCAGAGGGATGAAAAGAACGCCTTCAAAAACCTGGGAACTGGGAACAGAATAGCCACGGTACTATTTTACGTGAGTAATTACAATATCCAACTTAAAAGATTGGTAAAAAAAGGGTTCTTGCAGATGAGCGATGTAGAGCAAGGAGGCGCTACGGTGTTTCCCATGCTTAAAACAGCATTGTGGCCCAAGAAAGGAACCGCAGCATTTTGGTATAATCTATTTCCAAGCGGCGATGGTGATAAGAGAACAAGGCATGCTGCTTGTCCTGTTCTGGCTGGTTCCAAATGGGGTTTGTATCTAGATAAATAGAAAATTACTGGGGTGTAACAGAAATATTTGCATTTTTGCCTCTTCAGCCAATTTTTACCTCTTCTGCAATCCTGAATTTTTTCCTTGCAAAAAGTGAGCCATGTCCAATTCGTTAATTTTTCGAAGTGGTCTTATGTGATGCCGTCTTACATTATTGTGTTGCAGAACGACTTTTTACACTTGAAAAAACCTGAATATTTTTCGGTGAGAGCAGCGTGTACTCTCTCAAGTTAACTTGATAAAGTTCTGAATGTATCGCCCTACTATCAGGAAACAATTCAAAATGAATTATCCCTTCAAAACTCCACGAAACACATAGCATGACCTTTTTGACAAATCTTCCTCGCCTTGGTACCGAAAGAGGAATTTTTTAAATAGGAATGCTTCTGCAGCTCTTTGGCACCATTCCTATACTTTGCAAATGCCGATCAACAGCAGTGTAGCATACAACTGATGCCCCTGAAAGTTTCCTAGTGCTTGTTCTAGGATATGCAACCACAACTGCTCTTAAAACACCGGCATGGAGAGACGTGGACGACGACCCGATCTTCCTCTATCATGTTTTCCTCCCAGAACTTTTTGCACAGAGCTAAGCCATGCGGAAAGATACGGTACTTTCCCTCTCTACTTCGCAAATCTCATGAGCAGCATCAGTCGCTTTGAAGAATTTTTTTAAATAACATCTTAAAAGTGGCATAATTTTGTAACTTATTTCAATCATTTTAAAGTTCTTGTTAAAAACCATCGACCGAATATTACACCCTGGAGTAATTTAATACTAAAGAAGGAATATTTATTTGTCGCAACAAAAAGTTGAAATTGGATTAAACCTCAGCACCAGTGGACTATAAACCTATATTTATAAACAAAGGAAAAAGGCAAATATTTTTATTGCACATTATTATTCCTCTCTTTTATTAATTTAAACGTATTTTAGTTTCAAATAAATGGATTCATGAAAGAGGACAAGAGTTTCTACGACCCTGCACGAAAGATCCACCACCAGAAGATTTAACTGCTTAGATGATCAAAAACTGACCAGAATTAAGGTCTACCTGGTTCACCGCCTAAACCTAATAGAAATGCATATATTATTCTAAACCCGTTTTTTACGATTTTTATTATTAACTTTTTATACAGCAAATATAACATTTTTTTTGTGTTTCTATTAAGTTCTCTATTGTATATGTCGTAGGAAATTACTTGATCTGTACGTACCATTACTAAACGTAATGGAATAATACCAAATTTTACTCATTTGTGATTGGAGAAATATCTTCATAGACTATAAGAAGATTTTAGATAGTTTTGTACATATTTTATATAATTTATTAAATACATATTTTAATTCTAACTTACGGAAGTTTAATTTTCTAAACATTTTTTTGCAAAATGGGATTAAATTGTCCCACAATAAAAATGTGGCGTCGAAAAAGTCTTACCAAAATGACAAGGTCTTATTATACGAGGGCGTTTTAAAAAGTGTTCTGAAAATCACATCTAAACATTGTTAATCACAATCTTGTTTAAAAAATGTTTGTTGTTTCAATGATTTTTTGAATTTTCGAAAAAGGTAATTATTAGGTAGCGCAAAATGAGGGCAATATAATAGATAGTCCACAATTTTTAAGATAATTTCATTGATATTTGAAGAACAATTCAAGTAGAGTCAACAAGTAGAAAAATAATTTCAGATTTTATATTAATTTATTCTCTGTTCTATCTCTGATCACCCTTCTTGCGACTTCTATAGTCTAACATTCATAATGTCATTCGCGGTAACGAAATAGATCGTGGGTTGCGGAAGAGCACCGATTAAAGTACACGTGCTTTGGGCACAGACAAGTTTGTGCCGCTACTTTTTTCTTTAATATCGCACGCGAAAAACAAAAACAGCAATGCAATGATTCGCTAGTAAGCCTAGTGGTTGCAAAGTGGATGTTTTGAACGATTATGACAGTGAAGATGAATTCAGTGCAATATATGAATAGAAATAATGTCACATTAACATTTGAGGACCGAATTGTCACCAAAAATCTTGGACGGCTGACACTGACACCGAAAATTTAAACGCACATTCAATAAAATCATGTATGAGAAGTATTCGTGGCTATATGGATACGAGACAACAAATAAATTTTACTGTTTTTCGTGCATTTAGCACAATTCGGAAAACCAGTGAGTGCGGGCGATCCTGATCTTGCCTGGATTAAACACGGTGTTAATGATTTAAAACATTTGGAAACTAAGATAAAATCGCATTCTATTTCACCAAGACATTTGAAAAAGGGGCTAGGAATTAGTATGCTGGGGAAGACAGACATTCTCTCTCAACTCAGTAGTGCATATCGGGACTCTATTAAAAAGCACAATACAACTGTAATAGCAATCGTTATAAATTTTCTAAGTTAATTGATGATATAAAATTCGAATTTCACATGACAAAACCTACAATTCAGAAAATCCTGGTATTTTCAAAGGGCTAGTAAATTCGATGGCCGAAATAGACAGTATTTTAGAAGCTCATTTAAAAGGCTCTAAAAACAAATTATTTCTTGGCATCTCCAAACAAATTCAGAATTAATTACTGGATTCAATGTTTCATGTTTGTGGCGATTTGTTAAAAAAGGAAATTCACCCAGCAAAATATGTTGCCATACAGGCCGATGAAACAACCGATACATCTAATCCGAATGCAGCTGGTTTGGTTTCATATTTGTTAAAAATGGCGACATTTACAAGATATTCTGGGGTTTTTTCACACAGCAGATGGAATTGCAGACGAAATTCTGACGGTGCTAAGCGAGTTAGGAATAGCCAAAGAACCTAAAAAACTCATAACCGAAAGTTATGATAGTGCTTCCGTGATGAAATGTACAGTTGGGGGGAGTACAAGCCAAAATTAAAAATATTTATAAGAATGCACAGAATATTCACTGCTAGGCTCACCAATAAATCTAATAATTGAAAGGTGTTGTACAATAGAAAAATGTGTTTTTTTTTGCAAATCTGTCTGCACTTCCCGCTTTCTTTTCTCGATCATCCAAAAGGACAACTGTTCTGGACAGCGTCGTGAAGAAGTGTCTATCCCGTGCGGTCCCTACCAGATGGAACTTTTTCAACAGCCATTCAATATATTAGAGACAATATAGAAATATAAATTAATCAAGAATTTGGTAACTTAACTGGTGAAAAATCTACAACGATCATAGAGAATCGCATAAAGAAACGGAAATTTATTGACAAGGAGGACCCCAATCCGAATGTCACAATATGCAAGGAAATCTGTGATACCTTAACCATACAGGTCCATAAACGTTTTAGTTTCGATGTATACCTAACTGTTGCAAATTTATTTGAAACTGAAAAAGTAGGTGAATATCGAGCCGTCTTTCCAAATGAAGACATTAAAACTGTGTGTAACCTTTATGCAAACGTAAATTACATAAAATTAAAAAATTAACTCTCGGTAATGTACGCACGGGACGACTTTATGAAACACAGTGGGGCTGTGCCGCTGTTACAAATGGTTATCCAAAACAATTTAACATCAACATTTAGTGAATCTGTGGAATTGCTGACTATTTTGTGTACCATCCCTATGACGACTGTGGAAAGCGAAAAATGTTACTCTACCCTCAAACGAATCAAACCATTTCTAAGAAACACTATAGGCCAAGAACGGCTGTGCGCGTTAGCAATAATATATATTGAAAATAAACTTGTGAAGTCAATTTCCATCATTTTGCTGCTTAGAAATTTAGGAGGATGGACTTCAACTACAAACAGATTTAATGGTCATGGTCCTATGGTGAGTTTAGCAATATTTTATTATCTAGGTACCTATTTTAAAATTTGATGTCTGACAGTTACACTCGTATTTCTACACAGCAAAGTGTGTGTATGATACTAATAAATATAAAATTGTTGGTTGCGATGCATTTTCCTATCCCCATTCCAAAATTTGGTTATACGTGCCCCACCTGTTTTTCCCCCTCGAACCGCCGCTGTTAGGTTTTCAAAATAAAACAGAAATCATAGATAGCTGTCAGTTTTAATGGTTGTTTGAGGGTAATTTTTTTCAGAGAAGAAGAATGGCAAATATTGTTAAGTAGAAAATTTAAGGTTTGAAGGTAACAGGTCTTTCAAATTGAGCGGTTTTTAGAAACTTACGTGATATTTACGGTTTACAGAATCGTCTATCTGAAAACACTATCAATTGAACTGTTCAAAAATTTCAAAAGCTGGTTCGGTGGAAGATAGAAGGACAATATATAGTGGTAATGGTCGTTCACAAGAGCATATTGATTTGGTACGTGAAAGTGTTGCTGAAAACCCAGAAATTTCCATTAGACGACATTCACAATAATTTGGACTCGCTGAATCCACAACGTAGCCTATTTTACCAAAGAATTTAGCTCTGAAGGCATATAAGTTCAAATAACACAGGAACTAAAGCCACGGGCAAAACGTCGTGAATTTTTAATTGGATTAAAGAACAAACAGATGATTTTTTTTCAAAAAATCGTCTTTTCAGATGAAGTATATTTAATAATAAAAACAAAATCGCCGCATTTGGGGTGAGGAAAGTCCACGATTGATTCATGAGAAACCTTCATATCCTTGCATCACTATTGTATTACTTTTTCTTTTTTCTTTTTCATTAAGCCATATTTCTTTCAGAATGGTACTGTTGAAGCTGTAACTGTGAATGGTGTTTGATATCGTGAGATGATAACTGGATTTTTGTGTGCTGAATTAAATAATATTGATCTGGAGAATATGTAGTTCCAACAGGATGGCGCTACACCTCACTCTGTTGATTTATTGAAACAGTTGATTTATCGAGAGAAAAAAATCCTAGACGAGTTATTACAAGAAACGGTGATGTTAACTGACCACCAAAATCATATGATTTGACACAGTTGGACTATTTTCTTTGGCGTTTCGTGAAAAGTATAAACTAAATTAGGCCATTCGAGTCATTGGTGAGATAAAGCCACGATTATGCCAAATGTCATCCAAAATTTTGATAAAAGAGTGGACTTCTGTGAAGCTCAAAAGGTGATAATTTCGCAGATATTGCCCTTCGTGTTTAAATGTCATACACTGTGCTTCAATTAACAATGAAAAGTTTTTTGAAATCAACACAAATTCTGTGTTTTATTCAAGAATTAAAAAAATCTCTCAATTTTAAAAACACTTAACTTATTTCTTATTATGAGCTATTTAATTATATCCATATTGAAACTGAATATACCAAAAATATTTCACTATTGCGTATTTGACGGTAATTTCCCAGAATTGAACGGAAATTAAATGTCCTAGTTATATACTTTCTATATTAAAGCCGGCTGCTGCTCCGAACGTAAATCATTTAAAGCCAATTTTCGTCTAAAATTATAATTAATACCGAGAGGTATTTAGCCATCTACGCTACTACGAAGGTCATTCGAAAAGTTCCCGACTTGATAAAGAAAAAAAAAAGATTTTTGAAATGTATTTTTAAGTGTTTCAATGTAGTGATCCTTCAATTCAATACATTGCCACGTTTGTTAACACCCAAACAAAAACGCATTCCAATGGATGCAATGATAACTGTTGTAATAAATGATAACAATCTGTTATTTTATAACTGTTATTTCATATTAACCTTTAACAACTGTTATTGATATGAAAAAATAACAGGTACACTGATAATATTATATGGAGTTTGGTAGTGGCTGTTGCCGCGTCGCCGCTGCTAAACGAAATAAGAAATAACTCCTCATCAGCCAAATAACAGGTAGCGCATTTAATAACCGATAGAAAATAACAGTCGTGGTCGTAGTTTTGTCGTTGTTCGCTTTTGCCGTGTTTAGTAATTTTAGAAAATAACAGGGGTGCGATGTCAGCGTCGATATTGGGCAGCGTTATTGAGAAAGTTGAGCGAGTCGCTGTTTCAAGAAGAACATTAGGAATAAGTGCAGTTTTATATTGCTAATTAACACTTTGTTTTAATAAAATGTTTGTACATTTACATATATTCTTTATATATAATATATAAGTTATTTACATATTTGGTTACGGGCATGTACAAATTTAAATTTGAAAACAACCAATTATTATAATAATGTTTCGACTCTACCTGCAGAGTAATAAGAAGAACTCCCGCATGGTCCATTGCCAACCTTTAAATTATAAAATGACTAAACAACATTAAAATATGCGCAACTACGGTCTGCACATTTCACATTTATACATTAATAACAATTTAATGGTCAACTTCAATATTATTTGTACAAGAACAATCTTAAAAATAAAATTTACATTATTATAATACCTACTAGTTACTGTTAATAATATGCACTAGATTATTTAGAGGTATTCAAAGTAAGTCAAACTAAAAGTAGATATATAGGAAATAGGAAGATTAAAAAATCCCAATAAAATTACATTTTTGTAATTTAATGTGTTCACTGTTAAGATTATCATAATCTTGCATTTAAAATACAATTATTATTAAAATCAAATGGTATTTGTATTGTAGCTTTATACTTACTCCTTTTTCATATTATAAATCTGTTATGTGCGCATATTGTTCGATTGTATTTTGTATCATGTATTTGGTTTAACAATTTATAGAAACTACCTAAAGCTGTTATTTTAGTAATTATTCTTATATGGAATATACCGCGTAAAAATGGTTGTAAAATGTTTGTTTCAAGAGAAAATGTAAGTGACAATATTTTTAAAATAACAAAAATAACAGTAACGTGTTATTTTTAACAGTTATTTTTAAATAAATAACAGTTACAACTGTTCCTTAAAAATAACAGTTTTGCCCATCTCTAGTTTAGATTAGTTTCTTTGGCGTTTTATAACAGTAGATGAAACATGAATACACGTCAAAGATGAAGCAGCAAGTCGAAACAGTAAGTAGGAGCAGATGAAAGTGTTCCAAAGAAAGCGAAAACGATTCTATCTGAAGGAAAAGTCAAATGAAACAATGGAATTCTCCTCGTGGTGTAGTACTCATAGAGTACATGGCAAAAGGCAGGACCATGACAAAAGAAAAGTGCTCTTGCTGTTCTGTTCTTGCTGTAAAACATCATTACCCACGCTTCGAAGTGCTAGCTCATGCGCCGGATTTGGCTCCCTTCCCAAATATTACTTTCTTTTCTTGGAACATATTTCCTCTTCCCAAATCTGAAGAAATGGCTCACTTGACAAAGATTCACTTCAAAAAATGAGATCAAAGCTAAGGCAACCGCTTATTTTGCAGAGTTGGACAAATTACTTTATGCGGGTTGTATCACAAAGTTGGAATTGTTAGGTGACCCAATCAACTGAGAACTTTTCGAAATACCTTAGTAGTAGCCAAGACAAACATTTTTAGATGAAAGTTGGCATTAGCACCCACGGTTTTTATAGCTCAGTGTACAAATGTACCCTAATAATGGTTGTAGGATACCTTTATGGTAGTTGTTGAGTCAATTGCCTCTTGTAAGCTTTGACTTTCGTCAACATGCAATGTAATATGGCGTTAAAAAAAATAGTCTGAGTATTTTGTTTTTTTTGTATTTTGTTATGAACTAATCATCCTATATGATAATTACTATATTACCATTTATTGCTATATTATTACTATATTATCTACTATAATTATTATACTATATTACCATAATTACTATATTACCATAATTTGCTATATTACCATATAGCAAATTATATTATAAAAGGCCGCAAGGGGGCATTACTGGTAATACCACAAAATTTAAAAACGAGTTTAACATATTTTTAGAAAAAAATCTGTCTTGCTTCCTTTAAAAGTTATAAATAATTAAGAAGGTGGCGTGATATAGGGTGATTTTTTTTAGTGCATCCGAACATTAAATTCAAATAAAACGACAACCAAATTAGATGCCTTGAAACTATTTATTTTATAAGAAATAACACATAATGGCATTAATGTTTGAAAACGATTTCGGAGAAATGTCCGCCTCGGCTACTTCTGACAAAGTGCATTCTGTCAGTCCTTTGCCGATTCCTATGGGAAGTGCTCAATCAGATGAAAGCGATATGTCTGATTTAGAAGAACAAACATCTCCATCTGTTTCAACTCATCTTAAGAAATCATACAGCAGGAAACTTTGGTCCAAGATTCAGGAATTATTCAAAAAGACGATTTAAAAAATATTGAGGAGAACATATCTTAACATCAAGAATCAGATGAAGATCGCACCCAACACTCTTTAAAGTCTAACTCTCCCAAACAAGATGATTCAGACATGACACAGAATTTTAGTGGGTCCAACTGTGTAAAGATAAACATCAATAATACCCCAGAAGATCTTTTCAAATACCTTTTTACGGATTATATAATGAAATTTGTAGTCGATTGCTCAAATAATTATGGACAAACTTTTACCACAACAAATAGACGAGACCACAACAAATGCTAGAAACTCTCGAGAAGCGCAGTTTTGTCCTGTTACTGTTAATGAAATGAAAAAGTTTTTTTGCCTTATGTCTAACACACAACGTACAACGTCAAATATGCGGCGTTTTTTTTCCTACACTGATGTCTTCTATTTTTTATGTAGTGTAGGGGAGAAGATTTGAACATATATAACGAGTTTTATATTTTTCAACTACATTTTCAAAAAAGAAAGAAAAAGTTCAAACGTTTTTAGATATGCTGATTACATAATTTCATGTTTGTGCCTATTGTCCAACAAAAGAGCTCTCCTTGGATGAGTCACTTTTACAATTTCGCGGGAGGCTTGGTTTCACAGTCTATTATAAGAATAACCTTAGATGGATACCTCCTCCAAACACCGAAATGTACTGTGTCAAAATAGCAAATGAAGACGGGGATACTACTAAATTAGAGTCTATGGTTCTAAGGGTAATGAAACCGTACCTTAAGAAAGAACATACATTATTTATGAATAATTTTTATAATAGCTATCGGCTTTCGGAAAAACTGCTTGCCGTAAGAACCCATACTAAAAAAACTCGACGTGGTGTGGTCGGTTCGACGACCATTTGGTGTACAATTGGGAACTTCACCACGCAGTTTATGTCAAATTTTGAGAAGTGACATGTTTCCTTATAAGATTGAAATTGTTTCAGATCTGTTACTTATAGACAATAATAAACAATTAGAATATTATGACAGCTCCGGTTTATTTCTATGTGGATGTTTGAAGGAAAAGGTTACCTCCTAAACACTGAAATATACTGTGTCAAAACTAAATCAGAGTCTGTGGTTCTAAGGTTAATGAAACCGTACCTTATAGTACCATATAAAGCATATGAATTATTTATGAATATTTTTTATAATAGCTATCGGCTTTCGGAAAGACTGCTTACCGTAAGAACCCATACTAATGAAACTACGATTTACCTGTAAAAGCAATTCCCGTGAATTGATCACAAAAAAGTTGAAAGAAGTGATCATTTTTGGGTTCGCAAAAAAGAAGTTTATGTTTTCAAACAGCGGGACAAACGCGACATTCTAGTCATTACGACAAAATATTACACCCGCTTGGTTCCAGTTAAAAATAGATATGGCAAGAAAATGGTAAAGCCTGAAGAAATTGCGGTATATAACTGTCATATGTTAGGCATCCATAGATGTGACCAGTTGATGTCGACTTATTCGACTCTCAGAAAAACCATACGATGGTACAAAAATGTAATATTTCACATGCTGGATATTACCATATGGAATGCTTTCTATCTGTACAAAAAATATTGCAAAAATAATTCTTAAACGTGCAGACAGCGTCGCTACAACCTTATAAAATCTTTACTGGAAATTCCAGATGACATTGAAGGAAAAATCTAATTCAACGTTATAAACATGACAATATAAGCCAAGACAGCGCCGCGTATGAATCAAAATGCTCCACAAGGTAAAATTAATTAGAGGGCCACTAACCTGAAAGAAATTTTGGTGATTCAGCTGCCAAACCCAACAAGAAAACTGTACTTTTGAAACGAAAATGTACATAAAAAATTGCTTGCGTAAAGAAACAATTTATCGATGGCAGGGATGTTTAAATAAACCGCTACAATGTTTTGAAGAGTGGCACCAAAGCACTACAAAACGGGTTTAAGGCTATTTTGTACATACTTATATTTAGATATTTACTTTTTCAACATTAAAGTCGTATTAATATTATTATTTTTGGATTAAAAATATAATAAAATTTATTTTTAATTTAGTAATTTTTTTCCCACCTCAAAAAAGAATAATGACTCTGATAGACGCTGTGGCCCTATGTATTCAACAAAAAGAAAGAACGCTGTTTGACGTCCAACGCTGATCAGCGTTTTGTTAAAATCAGATTAATACTTACCCATTTTATACGACAGAACGCTGGTCTGCGTCTTGATAATTAAATATCAAAACGTACTGTTTTAGCTGGGTAGTTCTGAAATGTCGAGATGTCCGTCAACGTGTTAATGAAACAGAAAATTAGAACAATACATTATAAGCTATCAGAAACCATTATCAGTAATAAAGACAACACGGTCAAACGTTTTTAAATATTTTATTTGAAATAAATAATGAATTTTTGTTACATCAATATTAGATATGGATTATTGGAATTAGAGAGATTTTAAGCCACTGTTCTTTCGAAACGATTTAAAATTTAGATACTTTTGACATCAAAGCATTTAGATTTTGCCTAGCAATACATATGCTATTACAAGTATAAACGTTTAAAAGACGAAATCTTAATATCAAAATTTTAGTAGCTGAAAAAAACCCTCTAATACTGCTAATAGTAATACTTGCGTTAAAAATCGAGAATGACATATAACGTATATTATTTCCTTTTGTTTTGCCAAGAAGACGAAAAGAAAAATATAATGCTTTATATTTGATGAGATTTTTCCTCTGACTTGTTGATATTCTTGCGGGTTTTCATGAACAGATTCGCCCCTCCCTCTGAAGCTCGCCTGTAAGAACCAGGAGATCCTCCCACGGTCAGGCTTGAAGGACCAGAACCACCGGAATGAGGATCCGATTTCTTGGTCTTAGACGGCGACCAAAGTGCAGCCTACAGTACAAGAATTGTATGTTGGAAAACATGTTTATTTTAAGACAAAAAAAATAGTTTATTAGAGTGATTCATAAGTTCCGTTTTTTATTAAGATCATTAAAGTAAATTTTTTAACAAAAAAAAGTAATTTTTAGATTAAAGTGCAATTGTGCTCTATATTCGTAAGAAGCAAAATTATTTATATCTCGTTCAGTAGCGAATGTGGTAAAAACTCAATTCTTGCCATTTCTTTTCGTAGTCATGCCATAAATCCTGTTTCTTATTTGCGAAGGCGCGCTAAAATGTTTTCAAGTGCCACTCGTGCGCATTATTGTTTTTAATAAACAGTAAACATAAAGTGGGGAACCAGGAGTACCGCATCGTTATTAATAACACTATACAAAAGCAACAAATCTGCAACGGAGGTTTTCAACTTGCTTAAACGATTAAAGATATCGACAAAATTCGTTTATCGCGCTATGAAAGAATATAACGGAACCTCCTCTGTCGACAGCAAAGCAAGAAGTGACAGAACTCACGAGACTAGGACCCCAGCAGTTGTTAAAACAATCGCTGGCAGAATTCGAAGAAATTATATCCGAAAACCATCGAATACAACAGAAAATACCATCGAATACAATGTCGGGCATTATTAAACACGACCTAGGGCTTGAAGCTTACCGAATATATACCTGATAGCGATTGACGGCAGCTATGCGTAACATAATACCTGCATGCCAGTAGAAGTTACTTGATTAGCATGTGAACGGAGGGTACATGAAAATCCATTTCATAGATGAACAAATGTCAACTGTTAGGGAAATATTCAACAGGCAAAATGACAAACGTTATGTTCATAGCTTTCGGGAAGCTGCTGAAACATTGGAAAAGTAGAAAAAGTCGATCATCCGGCTTTGGTTGGGAGTGTCGTATGACGGCGTTACTCAACTGCATTTCTTCGAGCAAGGGATCAAAACGCGTGCAGCCAACTATCAAAGCGATAACATTTATACAGTTGGTTACGCAGTTGGTTCTGCATTTAGTTCCTTGTGAAACATTTTGTAAATATTGGAATAGAATAAACTTGTAGCTTTTTAATGTTTCAAATGTTTCTCAAGAGTAGCTTGAACTAGTACTAACGACTAAACCAAGTGTTTTCAAGTATACAGGTGATTTTTTAAAATTTTTTAACATTTAGTCGAATTTTCTTGAATGTCGGCGGGTAAAAACCCCGGTATATCCAGTTATAATATAATCTTATCTAATGTTGGGGTGTTTTGAAAATTTTGTTGGTAATTCGTGGTTATTATATGACTATTTCTTAAGGATGTTTTTATTGTGTGTTAAAGTGTTTTAGTAGGTCCAATCTTTTACTTTTCTTCTCTGAGTGAAGTGAAGTTAATGATGTTAAACTATTACAATCACACTACTGCACAAAAAAGAAAAGTAAAAGATTAGACCTACTAGAATAATTAGAAATTAAAATATCATTAAGAAATACTAATATAATAACCACGAATAGCTAATCAAATTTCCAAAACATCCCAATAATAGATAAGATTATATTGTAACTGAATAGCTCGGAGTTTTTACCCGCCGATATTTAACAAAATTAGACTAAATGTTACAGAAGTGTTTAAAAAAATTACCTGTTTAAAACAATTGTTTTGACCGTTACTATTAGTTCAACCTACTCTTGAGAAAGCGCTAATAAGGCGAATCATATGTAGAGTAAAATCTGTAATAAACATTTGAAACAATAAAAAGCTACAAGTTTATTCTTTAAAAACCTAATATATTAAAAGCGAAGTTTTGGAGATGGTAGTAAAACCGTCGTTAATAACATCTTGTTGGTAGAAAAAATTTGTGAACGTTTTAAATGAGGTATATCCTAGACCTCTCCGCAATATCAAAGCCCTAAAAGCTGATTTGTGGGGAAACCTGATGAGAGGTATGTAAATAGAATACTGAGACAAATTTTTATTAAATTTAAAGTATAATTCTACATTATCTCCTTCAAAATAGTTGCCTTGGAAAACTGCATAGCACTGAAGATGGTTTTTCCACTCTTCATAGCAACTCACATACTAGAATCGCCTTCAGCTGATCAGTTATGACCTTTTCAATGTTTTCAAATCTCCCAAAATGGTGTCTTTAGAGGTGAGTTTTCGATCCTTGACATAGAAAAAGGTCTATTGAGTAAAGGAGCGGTGGAGACAGTGATGTTTTTGCTTACCAAAAAACTCGTTAATTACAATCGCCGTCTTGATGCTGCGCCCAGATGTTCTTGATGTTGAGTCTCACACGAATAACCCGTCTTTGAAATATTTCAAGAACACCTGGGTGATACATCACGATGGCGATTTCAATCGCCTCACTGAGACACAAATTCCTTATAGACGAACCTCTGGCTCTCAAAAAAACAAAGCAGCATACTTTTGACCTTTGATTTGCTCATTCTGTTTTTTTTTAGCCCTGGTGAGGTTGAAGTGTGCCATTTCCGACTCGGGAATGGGGAGTTCGGATATAAAAATCCAAGACTCGTACCCCAAAAAATATAGACATGTTTCCCTCGTACTGTCCTTTTTTTTTTATATATTATATTTATATTTTTCGAAACCATTTTCGCACAGATTTTCTTCATACCTAATTCACTGATTAAAATCAGATGAACGGTTGTGTGAATCAAATTCAAATCCTCCCTGATCCCTTCGACCTTCAACCAATAATCAAAATGCACAAGATCTCTCGGATAAAAATAGCAAATAAAAATGCCGGAACTTATGGATTACCCTATTATTATAAGATAATTTGTTTTAAGATAAGAGGGGAACAGTAATCATGCATATTAGGTTGCTAGATAACATGCTAAAGACAATATAGTTGAGAAAGCTTTAAAACTTCTCGTGAAATCAAAAGAACAAACACTTACCTCAGTATATATCAACGGTAATATTTAAATAATGCGCAGATGAAATAATTTTTGATAGTTTATTTAGTGATAGACATTTATAAATTAGTTATATAGATTTTTCTTAACATCGATAAAATATATATATTGATATATTCTTTTAATATCATATTTACTTAAACTATAAATCATTCCAAAATAGGTAACAATAGGTGGGGAATAGGTTTGGGGTGTGGGGGATATAGTTTATTTGTGCAACACATCGGAAAACATGATGCATACATCTTTTTATTTTGATATACACTCATTAAAAAAATATTTGAACACCTGCAGTGAAATTGAAACAAACCTCTTTATTGGGAGAACTGAACGTCAAATGTTAAAAATTGACTAAAAACACAACTTCGTGTAACATTAAACTTCATTGTATGTACAAAATATTCGATAATAAAACTGTATAACGTAAACAACAATAATTTCGAAACAAAATACGGAAGTATGCAAAAAAGTATCTGAACACGTTATTTTTCAACACTGTTATAAACAAAGATGTTATTTAAATTTTATTTCAATAGCCTGTGGGTCCACCCGTAGTTTTTATAACAGCCAATAAACGGTTTTTCATTAAATAAACTAATTTTTTTGTTACTTGTGGGGGTAAGTCCATCCCTGCAACATTTCTTCTCTAATGTGCTGTTTGTTTTTCATCATTTACTTTTTAAGTTCCTTTATAATATGACCCCCCAAAGCTCGATCGGGTTTAAATCTGGCGATTGTGGTGGCCTCAGGGACTGTCTAGATGCATTGTACTGCAGCCATTCCTGTGTTTTTCGATCCATATGCGTTATCTCTGGTCGTTATCTCGTTGGAAACGGAAATTATTTTCTACATCCAATTTAATTGCACTATTCATAATGTTTTTTTAATATATTGATTTGCATGTATTGACCCATTATCCCATCAATTATATACAAATTTCCAACTCCTGCAGCTCTCATTTCAACCCTAAATGAGCATTCCGCCGACCCCATTTTTGACCGTCAGTCCAATATTTTTTAGTTTTAAAATGTTTGTTAAATTTGCTTTCGTCAGAGAAAATAACAGTCCCCCAAAACCCCTACTGCTTGTTTAAATGTTTTTTAGCAAACTCGAGGTTTGCTTTCTTGTTCTGCTTGCTTATGTAAAGCTCCTTCCTAGGCGTTCGTCGGTAAAACGCTTGTTTTTTTAATAATATTACGGACTGTTTGAGGCGTTACTGATAGATGATAATCTTTATTGAGTACTTGTAATTTCGGTTGCACTTGTAAATGGATTGGTGTTGACTTCTTTAATGACTGCACGCTTTTGGATGTTGTTAAATTTTTCTGGCCATCCAGAATGAGGGTCTATTCCCAGCATTGCCAAGCACCTTATATCGGGAAATAATATAATGAATTGTCGACGGTGGTTGTTTAATGATGTTTCCAATTTGTCCAAATGATTTTCCTTCTCGATGCATTCTAATAATCACTTCCCGTGTGGTGCACGGAATTTCCATAATGAAGACTAAAATTAAACTGATATGAGTAAATAATGCATTTAAATAAAACTGTGAAATGTAAACAAAGGATCAAGCTGAAGGCGGTGTTCTTTGGCAAACAAAAGTTGTTTGCCACAATTTTTTATGTTATTGTGTTTACTGTTATACAGGTATTCAGAAACTTTTTTGACCTCTGCTTTAGTAAATTCATCATTAATATGGAAATAAATAGTCTTTGAATTTAAGAATTGATTTTCCAATATTCAAGTCTTTAAATAATATATGGGGTTAACAACGATAATATTTTTCATATATTATGACTTATGATAAATAATTTGCAGCACATATTTTCACCAAGCTAGTAAGTGTGGAGACTTTTTTTACTGAGTGTACATTAATGTAAGGCAGTATTTAACATTTATCTGTATTGGTGATATTTTTTTCTTTTTCCATGTGCTATATATCTCTCCACAAAAAGTTTACGATACTCTTAAAGCATCTACAAATCTAACAGGTTATAAAATGAGCTAGACTTTGATCATAAATGTTTACATTTTATTCTTTTAGGACTGTCATAAAACCTAGTTCCCATACAATGATAAATGTCAAACCGTCCTCACGATATAGAATAAATCACAAAAAATCGGATCGTCACATGGTGTTTATTGTTTTCTTGAAATCAATATTTCATCTGTATTGTTGGTTGCCTATAGACGACCCATCATTCCCACATAGAGTAGTACATCATGCAATCAAATGAACATATGTATATATTCACAAATATAGACATTGATACAAAATGCCACATAAAAAAATTACCCAGATTACCGGTATAAATGTAATTTATCAGATTTTAGAAAAAATACAGTTTAAAATGCATTTAGAAAAATACGTCGCCGAGTATAAAAAACTATATTTACCCGTTCGTTAATATTCAACAAATAAATAGAATTTGTAATTGTATAGTTCTGATTAACATACCCGTGAATCGGAAATGAATACGTCAGTGGAATACTGATAATTGGACTGGTTAGTTTCGCAGAATTCGAATAAAATAGAAATAAGCAAAAACCATACGTGCTTGTGACATGCAATGGGGATTGATAAGTTCTCATATTAATATTGCATGATTGATGTTATTAGAGAGCCAATACAATATTATATCGATTATTAATGTTTGATGCTCTCGAATTACAAAATATGTAATATATCATAATGTTTTATATATAATATAAATTGGTATTGATTAAACTTCATAAAACCTTTCCTAACAATTATTCTCTTTCAATTCCAACAAATATGTCTAATTTTTTTTTAACTATCTAAAATTGTAAATAATAGTCAGGAAACAATAGTACTATCATATCATTATTTATACTATTTTTTAATATTCAAAAGGCTTAAAGATGGAGGTTATTAAATTAATTCAAAGTGACATTACATAGAGAGATAAAGAATGGGGTATCACGCCACCATTTTGTTTGGATGCCAATTGGATAGGTTGTTGTATAGTGCGGACATGCAAGTTTTATTATGGATACATACAGGCTAAAGGAACGCAATAAAATTGTAATTTACATTAAAGAAAATAATTCAATTATTACAATTGAACGTAGATTTATTTTACAATTATATAACAATTTATAATAGGTTATTCCAGCAATTTCAATAATTCGAAACAGTTGAGATGGACTCCGCATCACAGGCCCAAGAACCATTTGAAGCGCTGAAAAGATTGCGCATGTGAAACAAAGATTAGAGTTGTCTCCAGAAATGTCGATTAGATCATGTGGGGCACTGTTAAGTATTTCTCCAAGCAGTTCAAACCAAATTTGGAAAAGTGGCTTGCACATGTTTCCCTATAAGATATAAATTGTTCAGGACCTGTTCCCCACAGAAAATAATAAGTGATTACTATACTGTAATGCAACCATAGAGCTTTTCTTGGTTTTCGAAGGAAGATGTTTGTATAAATATGTTTCAAACCATAGAGCAACTCAAAAAGATCCGTGCTGAAATCGCGGCATTAACACTAGATATGTGGACAAATGTTACGAAAAATGTATTAAAAAGGGAACAAAGTTGGTACTGTTAATAACACATATTTGACATCATTTTCAAAAATTATTTAACTCAAATTCTAAAAACGAAATAAACAAATTATAGAAAAAAATCTGTTTTGTTTCTTTTAAATTTTTAAATAATTAAAATGGCAGCTCAGTACTTGCCCCACCTGTAATTAACAAATTATCGATTAGGATAAAATATATAGAACTGCTGAAGTAGGACCAAAATGTCGAAGACAGGCAAAGAAACAACCATTCAACCAGGATAAATAGGAAAACTGATAAAAAATGGGTTAGTTTCGTATACTTAGACCTTTTGGAAGACACCTATGAAAAATTGATTAATATCTAAATAGAAAGACATTTTGCCAAATTCAACTGAACTGAACGCATATAAATAGTACCCAGGAACTGCACCTAAGTTGGATTTATCTGAAATATAGTATATTCAAAGAATGTTAATGTTCCCAAATCACTAGCACAGTTACCTAATCTTAGTCCATTTGAATATATTTATGAACATACATTTTTATGCAACGAAGACAATTTATCTTATTATTTCCATAGAATTTTGTCAACATTTCATAGAGTATAAATTACGTATGTAAAACAGCAATTGAAGCTCAAGATTATTTAACAGAATATAAAAATTGTTTTATATATTTACTTGTTTTTAGAAGGTTAAAATTAGTTGTCAATATAATTTTTTTAAGCATATTAAATAGCTAGTGGAAAAATGTTAAAAGTATGTTGGAATAAAAACAACTAAAGAAATGTATATCTACATAATTGTTAATTCCGAATAGGATTTAATGCATTCCTTTTAAAGTATGTTATAACGATATTATAATTTATTCACGTTAATTGAAACGCTTTAAATGAATTACTGTTGTATTTGTATTATAAATGGACTGTTTATTAGCGAAATATACAGAATTTCAAACCGATCAAACCACATCAAGAGATATTGAATAAGTGGGTATTAAATATATTATCTTGGTAAAACGTAACATAGTATTCATATATTCTATTACTCTCATGGTATTACAGATCAACTGACTTGTTTGTTGTGTGTCATGTATTACGTTGGTAACGAAATAATGTCGGTTTTTTATGACTGTTTTTGCCATTGTCCAATATGTTCAGGCTAAAAATAATTATGAAGCACATATTTCTACCTGGGTTACTAATTTTTTTCTATTGCTAGTTGCGGTTCAATGTTATTTACAGAAATACGAATGGTATTCTTATATGAGTTTAAACTAAACCAAAACGGCACAAATAGTATCTCAAATCAACACCGCCTTAAATCATAAAACATTAATCATAAAACCCATCCGTCAGCTGTTAAAAATAATGAAGATATTGGTTGAAAAAGATATGCTTAGAGCATTTTGGAGACATTGCTAAACATTAATGTCGCAGAACCATTAAAAGATTAACAATTAAGATTTAAACAACTTACATTTACAACTAACAACTAAAAATCAGAAAACGTTTCTTGCACAACAACGCAGCGTTACTCATAACACAATCGATGCTGCAAGAGCCCAAGAAATTAGACTATGTAACTTATCTCACCTCTCGCTGACCCTTCACCAATAAACTACCTACTATGCATCTTGACAAATTTCTCCAGGAGAAAGTCTCTAACAATGAAAGAGTAACCGAAAATTCCTTTCGAAAATCTATTTAATACAAGAAACCGAAATTATACAATATCGAAATAAATAAACACAAATGTTTCTTTTTTTTGGAAAATATTAGCCTTAAAACAGTGTCATCTTAGTTATATAGTTTTCATAGCTGATGTATTTAACACCCTCCTACATATGTAAAAAGATAAGTTTTCCCTTCCCATTTGTATGGGACTTTAAAATCACTCAAAATATGATATTACATATTATATCACAACTTGATTGTCTCCAGAAGAATATATATTTACCATACTTCTATTCTGGTTAAATAGTTAGAAATTTCATCAAATTTTAGTAACTAATTTCACTTTTAATTGTTAAGTGTCGGAAATAAACTATTCATCAATCCATTAGTTATTACTAGTAATATATATTTAAGTAATAAAACAACAACACAAACTGGAAGAAACACGTGGATGATACCTAATAACTATTTTAAAGTCAAGTGTAATGCTAGTTATCATATATTTTGAATAATATTAAAAATGACCTAAAATATTGAATTTTAAATATATGTGTGACCTACCATAACCCACCACTGGGAGCATTCATGTTTCTGGCTTAATTTTCACTTAAGGTTTATTTAAAGTTGAATATTTCAATTTTAAGTCCTGTTGCCATCCAGCATGCATATTTTGATCAGATTACATTCAAGTCTTTGTTCTCTTGGTAGACACTAGATGTTGACTTCGAAGTCTGTTCGGGCAGTTCGAAACTGTTGAACCAAGAAAACAAAGAACTGAAACGAACAAGTGAAGTATCCAAACAGTTGAACTCTCCACTCGAAGCAAACTACACTGGAGATTTTAAGTTTAAAAGAATGTTAAGTTAGAAATGTTGCATGCTTTTTTCTATTTTGTTGAATTCTGCATTCAAATGAACACCATCAAATACAAAGGGTGTTTTGGATTTTTAATCGACACCAACGATCAAAGGAATTTTGATTTATTATTGAGGATGTTGGTTGATTCTTTACAAGAGGTAAATGAAACATTAACATTCAACATTTACGAGGAGAGGGGATATGCTCATTTCTGAAAACATTATTGATTTAGAACCATTCCGAAAGTTTTATATTTTACCGCATTTTAAGTACTTCGAAACGGTTCTGAAATGAACGCAGATTTGAACGATTGGGCTGATAATACATCTCATAAAATGAATCTGTAAAATCTACGTTCAATATCAAGACACACATAGACGAATGGGACCATTTAAATCTCGTAATTTCTGAATTTACTGACAACTTCGCTGTGCGCGTCCCCGCTGGCACTCCAAGCTGTTCCACCTCTACCGCCCCAATGAAGATTGGCGCCACCCTCGGAAGCCCTTCGCTGGGCGGCGGTGATGTTGCTCGAGCCCAAGCTGGAAGGACCAGAATTACCGCCCGATTCCAGCATGCGGTCTTTAGTTTTTGGTGTAGACCAGTGCATCGACTGAAAAATAATTTTAGTATTGTATCTGTGATGTAACGGAAGAAGATTACTTACTTGTTGAACGTGTTCTTTCATACCAAGCCATTGTTTGTATCCCATGGAAATTCCACTGTTCTTCCATTTATCATACAGGGCTTTCTTTTCTGGAGTTGTAAGAGTTTCTTTCGCTTCCTATAAAGTGAAAATAAATTCAGTACCTCAATATTGTGTTCTACAATTATCAAACTTGTAAACTTTATTCTACTCTTATAAGTAAAAATTTCAAAGTAAATCAATATAAAACTTAGTCCATGTTTTAATAATTGCAAAAGATAGTGAAAAAGATTAATTATAATAAAAAATTTTCTTTTTTAATTCTTTCGATAACTGCAAAAAAAGAATAAGATTTTATAACTATAAAAAAATATATCCATATTTTATATATGGGCTATTCCATACCAACTCGACCACTTTTGAAACGACCCCTTTTAATTTGGTTGAATTCGAATGAAATCTTTTTCTATCCCACTAAAAGCGTTTCTCAGAATTTTTTACCCAACCGAAAAAAAGTTACCAACTACCCATAACTTTTTCAAAAATTAACTAAAATAAAACGTTTTTTATTTTTTTTGTTTTTGAATGTATTTTTCAGAAAAAAGGACAAAAAAAAATTCAGATGTCAAATTTTATGAAATTTTTCAGTCTTTTGGAAAAAACGTCAATTTTTAAAGTTTGCTATTTTATTTTATTTTTTTTTTAACTTCGTTTTATTCTGCGGATAATTACACGCATTCCAGAAGCCGGCTTTTCTTTTTATTTTTTACTTGCGGTTTTTTTTAAATTTTTTTCCTATCGTTTATTTTTTCAACTATAAAAACTATGTTTTTATAATAAAATAAAGCCAAGTAAATGGTTCTATGATATTTTATATTTAATTTATAATCTAACCTATTGATTAAAGATTAATACGATTAATAAATCAATTTTTTTATACCAATTTAATAAACGATTTTATTTTATTTTCTTTGACTTTTAAATAATTTTGTATTTAGATTATTATGTATTTTGATGTGACGCCCTTGCAATAAATGTTTTTACCAAAATAATAACTGATTTTGTGAAAAGTATTTCCGACAGTGTTAGCAAAGTTTATTATTTTTCGGATGAGGCTCCTCAGCAAAATTTTTAAAACTTTGTCAACTTATACTACTACAAAACTGATATATTATTTTCTTTATTTGGGTTTTTCGCCACGATCTAAAACTCAAAATATTAATTTAACTAATTAAGTTAAATTTTAATTTAACTCAGGTTATTAATAAAAATGATAATAACTCTTAAACAATTAACCCCACAATTCCTTATATCCGCGGGATTTCTGACACAATTAAAAGAGTAGGAAATAAAGAACGACATTTAAAACAAAAAATACTCTTAGATCTCTATTAACAAAAACTAAACCAACACACAACAAAATACCAAAAATGTGGTTTATAAAATTCCTTGCGAATGTGGCAAATTCTATATAGGTGAGATATCTAGACCGTTAGATGTTAGAATAAAAGAGCATAAAAGAGCAAAAAAGAGCAAAATGTGAGCAAAAAAAAAGAGCAAAAAAGAGCAATAAAAGAGCAAAAGAGCATTAGAAAGGGCGATTTTAATAAATGTAGAATTTGTCAACACGCATAGGAACCGGGTCATTAAATCAATTGGAATAATTCCAAAACGGTATTAAAAGAATCGATAACAAAATACAGAACATTAAAAGAAACCGCTATAATTAATTTAAATAAAAATAACTGTATTGCCATGCCTTCGGTAGATTTAAGTTCAATGTGGTTCCCGATTCTAAAGAATACAATTAAAAACATTTAAGAATTTCAATAAACAATCGCAATCACAAGGTAAACCTCACTTGTATAAAATATAAAAATACATAAAAATGTATATATATATATATATATATATATATATATATATATATATATATATATATATATATATATATATATATATATATATAAATTTTTTTTTTGGTAGTATGTTACTGTCATGGTTAATGTATCATTGATTTACACAAAAAATATATTTACTTTATATCTTTTCATTATTTATAGAAATTAATATACTTTATTTTTAGATTCGTTTTGAAAACAAGAGAATATTTCCCGAAACGTTAACGTTAAAAGTTTGTTTATTTTTTTAGAACATTTTTATATTTTTAAAATTTTGTTCGTTAGGTAAATTTATTCCAAAAAAAAATCTCTGAGAAATTTGTCTCCGTTTGGTTTTTTGTTTTTACCCAGTGATTCTTTATTTATATAAGAACACATATTTTTGATATTTTTTGAGTTTTAGATCGTGGTGAAAAACCCAAATAAAGAACAAAAAAATATATGAACACGCCACAATCGTTCAGACATTATTCACAAAACTGATTTTGGAATGCCTGCTGAATGGCATTTTTTGCGACTGCCCACGGAACAAGTCCGTGCGATGGTATTGATGGCATAATCAAAAGACTAGCAGCGAGAGAAAGTCTTCAATTAGGGATTGATAAACAAATAACCACACCTTACGAACACTATGCATGGGCTTCTACACCGGATAACCTTCCGAATATAACGGTTAAGTTTTCGTCGCAACAGGATTACAATAAAGCTGTTAACGACTTGAGTGACCGATTTTCAAAAACGAAACCAATTACGCGAACTCAGCAATTACACAATGAGATTCCTAGATGGTTGTGTCCGGAATTCCGATTGATTTAAAAAAAATTAAAAAATAAAATCCGTAAAATCTTAATCATTAATGATTAGGTTAGATTATTATAAGTTAAGTATAACATATCATAGAACCATTTACTTGGATTAATTTTATTATAAAAAAAAAATATTTATAAAATATATATATTATAAATAAAAAATATATATATATATATATATATATATATATATATATATATATATATATATATATATATATATAAGTTTATATAATAGAAAAATAAACGATTGAGAAAAAATTAAAAAAAAAATTATTGAAATAAAAATAGAAGGAAATGACGGCCCACTCTGGGATGCGCGGCATTTTCCGCAGAATAGATGGAAGTTTTTTTAGGAAAAAAAAATATTAAAAATGGCAAACCTTGAAAAATAGACGGTTTTTCTAAAAAAAAAATGAAAAAATTCATAAAACTTGTCATTTGATTTTTTCTTGAATTTTTTCTGGAAAATGCATTGAAAAAAAAAATAAAAAAAAAGTCCCATTTAGTTAATTTTTGAAAAAGTTATGAATATTTGAATAAAAGAGTAATTTTGTTGAAAAATTCGTAACATTTTTTCGCTTGGGTAAAGAGTTTGAAAATATTCTGAAAAACGTTTTTAGTGGGGTAGAAAAAGATTAAAAAACTTCAGCCAAATCGAAAGGGGTCGGGTTCAAAAGTGGACAATTTGGCATGGAATGCCCCATATACATAACATATATAATACATATTTTATATATAACAATTTATAAAACACGCTAATTTGTAACAATTGAACGAAAAATGAACACACTATTGTATCAACTCTTATTTTGGCACATCGTTGAGTAATGTGGTCATGGTGGTTTTAATCTTAGGAAAGTCCATATAGCAAATAATTTTCTCCTTCATTGGATTATTTAAGTTTCGGGACAGAATATTATCAACTCCAATAGGGAGATATATTTAACGAAAAGAATAAACTATGATCAAAAACCAAGGTGACTTTAAATAAAAGACAAATTATTTATTTATTAATCCAACTTTATTTTGTCTCCTTCAAAGTAATTCCCTCTGACTGCAGTATAGTTATTCCAATGATTTTCCAGTCTTCGAAACAATTATTATACTCGACTTCTGATGTTTGCTTGAAAACGGTCAGCCAACTCTCTTGAACGGCTTCTATGCACTCAAAACGGCGTCCACGAAGTGCTTTCTTCAATCGAAAAACAGGAAAAAAGTCCCACATATCTGGTAAACATGTTGTTAAGGTATTTGTTCGATATTTAGTAAATTGATGGATAAATATTTCGATATGCGATGGTGCGATATCGTGATGCAAAAACCATTAATTATTTTGCCACAGTAATATCTACAATACCTCTAATACTTAATCGGTGATCATTCAATACATGATCCTTGATTTTGGTAATGTTTTCTTCATTGGTTGGTGTAGAAGGTCTTCCACAAAAATTCCTAGTACTTTTACATTGTAACATTTTTTGTAAACATTTTTTTGGTATTCTTAGGCTTCATCGCCAGAACGATTTTAATGTATTCGTTAGACAACATTTCATATAAATTATTGACTTACACTCAATATTGAATATACCTCAATAATGACTGAAATACTATGATCAGTTTTATAGACTCAGTTCTATAGACTCAGTTTTATAGAGCATTATTCTATAATTAAATTACAGTAAAAGATCATTATTCACGGGGAAAACGTTCCGTAACTATGCCACGAATACAGAAACTGTAAATACGGGATTTGTACGGGATTATAGGGGATATGTTCCAAACTTACAAAATAAAAGGAAAACATTTATAATAATAGCAATTTAATCAGAGATTTCTTAACAATATTAATAATTATAATCAGGCTGAGGCAATGGTTTAAAGAATTTTGTAAATGTTACTTGTTTTGCCGTTTTTCAATTCAGGTTGATATTCGGCAGAATTACAATTTGTCTTTAAAAAAAAGACTTCTTTCCACAGACCGGTTAATTTTTATGAAGACATCACAAAGCTCATTTGCCACTCCTCAGGTTTTCCTCAGGTTTTTAATTATAATGTCACGTTTTCAGTGCTCGTTAAGGCTTCCTCTTCAATGGAATGGGGTTTAAATATTTTCTCCAAGAAGGTTGCAGTCAAATCTTCATCTTGCGATTCAAGCAATTCTTGAATGTCATTTGATTTTATCTATTCGAAACCATCTCATCCTATACCATTCGAACTACGCTTTTGAGCAATGTTTTCAGTTAATATTTGAATTTACACGGATTCTTCATGGTTACCGACAGTTAGATCAAGCCACAGTTTCTTTTTAGAACGAATTCAATGTGTATAGCTTCTGCTCTTGCATAACAGTCATTGCATAACAGTCATATCAGGATCACATTCCATAGTGTTCAGTATAATGTTAAAGGTTTGTCTAATGTAATAGAGCTTAAAGGCCTGGATTATTCCTTGGTCCATAGGTAGGAGTAAGGCAGTCCTGTTATAAAGCAAAAATATCACCTTTATATTTGGATGCATAGCTTTAAGCTCACGAGAGTGACCTGGAGCATGATCCAAAACTAGAACTGCCTTGAAATCTAACTCATTTTTCTATAAATAAGTTTCAACTTCAGGACCGAAACAATCCCGGAACCAGTCATAGAAATGACACTTGTAACCCACGCTTTCTTGTTTGAACGCCAGAACACATCAGGCTGTCCTTGCTTTCATTTTTTAAAATAGATTTCAAAATGAAAATGGATTTTTCAAAACCAGGATTTAGCTGGTAGGTAGAGTATAAGTGGAGTATAAACAGAGGTAAAGTATAAGTGGCTTAATTAAACAATCTCCTGATGCATTAGAACAGAGTAGCAGTGTGACTCTAAGTTTTGCTGCCTTAAAACCAGGGACGGACTTTTCACTTTTAGATTTAAAAATTTTGTTTGGTATTCTTTTTGAAAACAGGGCAGTTTCGTCTGCATTAAGGTTTACGTTTACTTGCGTTCAGATTTGTATCCAGCATCAGCAATAATCATCAGATTATTTAAAATGTGGCATTCTATTCTGGTTACAGTCTTAAATCCATAATGTTGCTTCCATTTTTTAAATTGCTGGATCACGAACAGTTTTTACTGATAGTGCGGTTGAAGTTGTAGAATTCCTTATTAGTCTGATATTTATATTGATATTATATTGATATTAAAAAACGTGATATGGATGGAAACGACTCGCCAAGGCGTAAACAGTCGAGCATTTCTATTTTCACCTTAAGCGGCAACATTACTTTTTCACTGTATTTTCAAATTCAAGTATGAACTAGTTTTCCTTTGCTTACTCGACATTATGCCATTCAAATTATTGCGACGAATGACAAGTTGAACAATAGCGACAAAAAAAAAGATTCGGCACCGATCGTGCGAAGGCGGCTTTTATCAAAAGCCATAGCATCACGCGTAACCCGGCGGCGCGTACGGTGGCGGCGACTTATGTGTCAAAGAACTTTCAGCTAAGCGGCAATAAAACTTGTTTGTTTATAAATACTTTAATACTTGTTTGTTTGGAAAGATAACTGGTAAATAAATAGATATTATTCTAAAAATACAATATGTATCATTAGTTTTGAATCCGCGAATAACAGAACCGTGAATAAAGATTTTTTACTGTATATAAAAACATTATATACTGCCACAAATTTACCTCTTCAGCCGTCATTTATTCACGGTTTTTAGAAAATATTTTAGAATATATTTATCCAATATGACCTCCTTCTGCCTGATTGACTGTATCGATTCTTATTCTGATATATTACTTATTATATGTGATGTTAGTTATACAGAGTCTTCATTTAATCCTGTAACTCATGTGACTAGTGAATTATTTAAACATAGGAACTTTTTTTTTATATTGAATTATTGAAAGGTTTTTATTTGTCACCAAAAATATTACTAAATCTTCCCCTATAGTTCTGTCATGGAGATTTGTTTGCCGTGTGTCTTTAATTTATTGATTTGATTTTTATTAGTTTTCATGTTTCCTAACCAACGAAAAATATTTTAAACGCACCTCTTAAACACATTTTTGATTATATAAAAGAAATAATTTTCATTGAAAAACAAAAATAATGTTTCCTTGTATCTCGTTTTGTAAAAAATCTGCAACATGCTACTCCTCTTTTTGATTGATTATTTAAAAGAAATAGTTTTCGTTGTAAAACAAAAATAATGTTTCGTTGTATCTCGTTTTGTAAAAATCTCCAACATGCTTCTCTTATTTTTTCCTTCCGTGGTATATGTTCTGATGGATGTATTTTTTTTTTCTTTAAGTTCAACACTGGTCAAATGTTATGTCTATTTTCCTTATTAGTGCTAAAATGTGTACATAATTCAAAGACAAATATTATTTATAAAAATTTTTAAAACCCAATAAACGTATGTCGTATATAAGAAAATTACTGATTTCCTGTCAATAATAATGTTTTTTGAATGGATAGTACCCGGCTACTAGAGGGAGCAGGAGCCTTGGGTAGATGTCTGTCCACTCTACGATGAAATTCGGTATCCATCATGCCACTATAAATTCGAGAGCATCGCGTGTTTGTTTACGTTATGTTTGTCATTTTTTTTTGTTTGTCATTACCTCACATTTGCCCATCCATCATTTGACATGTTTGAAGAAAACGAAACAACCATCATCATAACCAATGAAGCTCATTTCAGTTTAAATGAGCTGATTTTGGGCCACAAAAATATCCGTGAAATGCACCACAGTCCAAAAAAATATAAACTTTAAAAAACGGCTTCAAACGTGTGTTCCTGAAACTATCGATCACTTGAATGACATTATTTTCCATACTTGAGAATTCAAATTGACATGTTACATTGATTATTTTTACAAAAAAATAATGAACTTATGCTTCTTTAAAAAACGTTCGTTTCCGGTAGATCACCTTGTATTATATATGATTTCTGCTTTGAATCAGTGTAAATTAGACACAAAATGATTAAATTTGTATCGATGGGCAATTGTTCTTGAAAGCAAATTGAGACGACAAATCGGAATGATCTAGTAATTAATTCTTTGTATCAAAAAGTTATTTGCAAGAACCTTTGAAGTTCCAACTTTGCTCATTCGTTACACGTCAGACAGTGTAATTAACAACTTTGCTCTAGTTGGGTGTCTATATCTCTGAAGTTGGAAACAAGATACAAAGAGAATAAGCAAAATGTGTGGAAAATCACGTTACATTGAGAACGGTTTTGCTAATAAACGGTAACTTTTTCTGTGAAAATAAATTTGAAGGCGAGCAAGTATCTAGCATTGGATAATGGATAAATATGATTTCTCAAGAAAATTACTTTATTTCATTTGAAATATAAGAAATTATTTTTCACAGTTAAATATTTTTACTACAGGGAAACTACAAGGAAAAAAACGAAAATTTCTTAGTCATTATAATGTGCATCATATATGTTTTTACAAATATACATAATAGGTTCTACAAACATACTGGCTGAATCTTGGCCAAATAAGTTGCATCATCTTTAGCTGAACTGTATAGTGACAAATGCAAACTTTCACCAATAGCGTTTGAATGTGATTTAAATTAAGTTGAGTTAAAGTGCTACAAAAAGTTTTGAAATAATGGTAGTGAAGCAATAAGATCATTTTTAAATAATTAACATTTTGTAATGGTAGAAAACTTTGAATCTGATCCGACCAGGTTTATCAATAACAGTTGAAACTGAAGCAATAAGATCGTTTTTAAGTAATTAAGATTTTGTGATGGCTTAAACATGGAATCTGATCCACGACCGGGTTTATTAACATTTGAAACTGAAGAATAACTACAAAAAGTAAATTCCTAGAATTTTTGAAAAGGTCATTGGGAAGTTCACATTTTTATATCAACTGCATATTTAATTTTATCGAAAAATTTGATTGAAATACATCAAAGAACTTTCCGATGGTGAAAGAGGTATTGAGCTAATGATATCTAAAGACGATTGTTACTTAGAAATTTTACCAAGTGATGTAATATAAGCCATTAAGAACACTTTTAAAAGATCATATGAACCTATTTATTTTTTTATTGTAACTGAGCGAAATTGACAGAACAACACTTCTGAAATATTGCATTGATTGTCGCGAATTAGCCGGAGACATAGAAGCCCTGTTACTGTACCTTGAAAACAACAAAAATCCTAAAGATATATTAGAGTATATTTTTAAACATGATTTAATTAAAACATTTCCTAATATTAGCGCGCCATTAAGAATTCTCCTAACCCTATTTGTCTCGGTACCGAGTGGTGAGAGATCTTTCTCCAAATTATAACTGATAAAAACTACCTGAGATCTTCCATAGGAAGACAGATTACATTTTAAACAAATTGTATTCCAGCATGAATCACCAGCTCTTTTCACTCACTTATGTCTTATTAAAAATCTTCAGATTATATGGGTTTGGCATGAAACATTGTAAGCAAAAATTTTAATATATTTGTTTGTGTACATAGTGTTTTTTGTATATTTGTATAATACTTCATATTAATTATTTTAATCCGTTCTTGAAACTTGAAAATAAAACTTAAATGTTTAAATTTAAATTTCTGTATGCATAAGACTTTGCTTTTATTGGCTGTGTCCTACGCTAACATAAAAGCGAGTTTCTAGTAAGAAAGTACGACAAACTCTATCTTACATCCGGGTGAAAAATTTTGATTTGTACCCGGGCTGCAAATTTTGACTTGCACCCGAGTGGCAAATATATCTGAGCCGGCCCTGTGTTGACAAAGAATGTATCAAACTAGCAGAATATAAAACAGATGACATTAAAGAAAAACATAAATAACACTCCAAAATATAAATTAAAAAAAATAAAAATGGGAATTAAAGTTCCCTTCTATTAGGAAACAAAATAAAATAGGAAAGGGATATATCAAAGCGATATTGAGCGGTATGATCAAGATTGAATAATACAGAAAGGGAAAAACCATTTCCATGAATTGCAGAATGGGAAGGTGAGAAACTCGATAGAGAATTATATTTTCGAAAATGATGAAATATTAACATAACTATTAGTGAGGAAAAAGCAAAAAATACAGGGCAATAAAAAATTGGAAATTCAATACCTGTGAGTCTAAGGCATCGTTTCTCAACCTGGGGTTCAGGAATATTAGGTGTCGCAATGTGTTCAAATAATAAGACCCGTCTGTATACGAAACATACTTTTATTAAAATATTTTTATTTTAAAAACAAGTGCTAGGAAAGTAAATATTACCAGGTTATATATTAACAACATAAGAAAATATACTTAAATAAAGTAATACCCAACGTTGTATGAAATAATAATTTAATGCGATGGTTGATTTTGTTTTTCACTTAAAAGTGTTTTTATACGTGGATCATCATTACAAACTCATATAAGCAAATTATTTAAAAATTCTAGTTGTAGAATTGTATCGGCCAATATTTCAATAAGTTGATTGTGAATCTCAACAGGTAATTCAGCAGCTGCAACAACATTTTCATCAAACGTACGAAGAGCTCATCTTTTCAATAAATCATCATTTCTATCTGGAAAATATTCCAGTAACTGAATTGTTAATTCACCAAAATGCCTTTTCATGCTCTCGAACACGCGTTCAATAGCAGAATTTTCTAAATCCAAAATTTGGTCATATAATCGGATGTTAAAGTAAATGCATCAACATTTCTTTTTTCAGGGCGTATAATCCAAATACCAAGCTTCTTAATATAGTTATTAGTAAAATGTTTTTGTAACGGCCTTATAATCCGTATTCAAGTGATTTAAATGGGAAAATATATAACTCAAGTAAACCAACAGTAATAAAGTTTCTCCATATTATAAAAACTCCGAAAATGAGCTATTTTTATCTGTAAAAATTTTTTCAATTCATCCAGCAATTCAAAAAGCCTCGATAGAACTTTTCCGCGCGACAATCACCTGACTTCAGTATGGAAAAGCCGTAAGTCATATTTAGTATCCATTTCTTCGCACAATGAGGACAGCAATCTAGTCTGGAATGTATTTTTTTCCTTTATTTGGGTTTTTCGCCACTATCTAAAACTCAAAAAATATCAAAAATACCTGTTCTTATTTAAAGAAAGAATCACTGGGTAAAAACAAAAAAAACCAAACGGAGACAAATTTCTCAGTGATTCTCTTTTGTAATAAATTTGCCTAACGAACAAAATTTTAAAGATATAAAAATGTTATAAAAAATGTATTATAAATTTATTACAAAAAAGAATCACTGAGAAATTTTCTTTACTTCACTGAGATTTTTTCTTTAAATAAGACCAGGTATTTTTGATATTTTTTGAGTTTCGAAAAACCCAAATAAAGGAAAAAAATATATGAATACGCCACAATCATTCCGACATTAGTCTGGAAAGGTAGGCTTTTAACAAAATTAACGATTTTTACAGCTTCTGACAGAACATTTTGTAAATTATCTGGCATCTTTTTTATAGCAAGCGCATTTGTGTGAACAAAGTAGTGTGTCCATTCACTGTTCTTCCCCGTTATTGCTTTCGTGACATCAGTACATAACCGTAATGCATTTAAACCCGAGATTTACAAAAAGAGATTTACCATTAAACACCAAATCACTTTTTGAGAACTTCTCGACGCACGTTTAGCTAACCATGTTAGCATCATCAGGAGATGATTTAATCTAATTCAAATAATTAAACTATGTGGTATTTATGTGATAACCCTACCTAACGAAGCGTGTAAAAATCACGAACCGTGAAGATCACCGTTTTCATATGCATTCAAAACCATATTGTTATTTACTCTTTTTACCAGTCTTAAGTTTGTAATATCTATATTGTGGTCATGTTCGATTGCATGTTGGGCAACACAAGACTTTTCATTTCTCCCATATTTAATGTGGGCAATGTGTTCTTTAAATCTCGTTAATATGGATCTTTTGCTTTGCCCAATATACCTTCCATCACAATCTTGACTACTAATTTCGTAAATTTTGTCTGGCCCTCGTGTTAATTGGGTATCAAACGGTATTACTATGAATTTATTCTTCTTCTGATCGTTTTAAATAGTCGAAGATTCTTTCAATAATTTTCTAAACTTATGTTTTCTAATTAATTTATCTACAATGTTCTTATTATAACCATTTACTTTGGACACCTCCCTAATTAATTTTAATTCTTTGTTATAATTATCTTTGTTTAAAAGAAAATTTAGAAAATTTTAGAAAAAAAAGTTTAGAAAATTATTGAAAGAATCTTCGACTTTTCAAAACGATCAGAATAATACCGTTTGATGTCCAATTAACACGAGGGCTAGACAAAATTTTGAAAAAAATTGACATTAAGGTTGTGTACAAACCACATAATAAATTTAAAAAAGTCCTGGGTAATCGAAAGGATAAAGTAGTAGGGATTTACGAAATTAGTTGTCAAGATTATGATCGAAGATATATTGGGCAGAAGAAAAAGGTCCATATTAACGAGATTTAAAGAACACATTGCCCACATTAGATATGGAAGAAATGGCAAATCTTGTATTGCCCAACATGCAATTGAACATGACCACGATATAGATATTAGAAATTTAAGACTGGTAAATAGTGTAAATAACAATAGGGCTTTGAATGCATATGAAAGCATTTAAAGAGAAAAATGTAAGAGAATCATAAACGAAATAAAGGACCTATTCCGTTCATTCGACTTCTTCAATTATTAATGTAAAACTCAGTAAACTTCACGGCTAATGATTTTTACGCGCTTCATTAGGCAGGATTATCAAATAAATAGAACATAGTTTAGTTTTTAGAATTAGATTAAATCATCTCCTGATGATGCTAACATGGTTAGCAAAATGTGCGTGGAGAATTCTCAAAAAGTGATTTAATGTTTAGTGGTAAATCTCTTAGAGTTTAGTGTTTCACACAGACGGTTCCAATAGAAGAATTGATCGTAATGCATTTATTAAAGTTCAAGTTTTCGTTTTGTGTCGCACTAATGAGAACTTTAAATAGTCTTTCGCCATTTGCACGACCAGGGATTGATTTGCACAATAGCATATTGTCTTTAATTGACGCTTCACATTCGAATCTGACAAAGTTCGACAGGTCTGTTAACTTGTCGAACTGAATATCAAAAAATGCACTTGATTTAACCTTTTCATTTATTTGATCCTAAAAATCATTAGCCATTTCATTAATACGTCTCGATATTGTGTCATTTGGTATAGTTTTTAACTTTTTTGTTTCTTCCGGACTTATCATCACATCGGCCATATCATTGGCAGCGGCTAAAATCCCCCTCGGCAGCTCCCTGGCCACTTTTATGGCTTTATGACAATATTATTAATTTTCTTTATTGTCACACTATTATTAATTTATTTAACAGTGAGTGAAAGAATAAATCGTAGTATTTAAAACTGGGTGAGAGAAGAAATCGTAGTACTTGTTTTCGTAAAAACGCATTTAACAATGAAATTCTTCGTTTCGTTCCTTAATTTTGATTACCAAAGCGCATATCTTGTACTAACCTGCCTAAGCGTGCTCGTGATGAATGGGGGGTGCAATGTGCGCGGGCTGATCACTTGTTTGTAGGAGTTTAGAAGCCAATAAAAAAATTAAAACGATCCTTCATAAATCACGATACAAAAAAAAAGGACGAATCGTCGCCATGTTAACCTGCCAATGTAAAATTTAGATAAACGTCAAATTATCATTATTGTAGTGACATACAACATTTTTTACAACAACATTGCAACATTTTTTACTTAACTTTTCGGCTATTTAGTGAGTCGCGACATTAAAAAGGTTGCGAAACGGTCGTCTAAGGATTTGTTATTTTAATAAAACTTCTGCTTTTATATTTCATTTATATATATATATATATATATATATATATATATATATATATATATATATATATATATATATATATATATATATATATAAATGCTTTTATAATTGCTTTTATTTATTCCAAGTTTGGTACTCACACTGAATAAAATAAATTGTTAATAATGCACCTCCTTATAATTACTTACATTTAACAGCTGAAACTTTACTTCAGCTTCCTTATCTCCAGCATTCTTATCAGGGTGATACTGCAAAGCCCGCACTTTATATTCCTGATTAATTTGTTCCACCTGCAAGAAAGAAAACCATCATTAATTCGTACATTCAATCTCAATCCAGTTAAAATAGATGACTTCATGCTTAAGGATTAATTTAATGTCATTAAGCAATATTGCAGGGGAGTGCAAAATCCTGCAAGCTCTTGTTCCATCCCTATAGCTTATTATTATCTGCTGGCAGCAGACGAATGGAGAGTTAATTTGTCCGATGGTGGCAATTTTGTTCTATTTTTATCAAAATCGATACCCTATTGACGATTTATCTGCTATTTTCTATCAAAGTAATATTATTTCCAGTAAAAAACTTCAATTTAACTATTCATATAGTTAAAATATATGTAATGTATATATCGTGACGATCAATATGAAATGAATACATGGAATCGTTTACGTCAGAGAATAAATGCATTTTATAGGCACGAGTATATAGGGACCAAGGAAAAGCGTGCAATAATTATGTCTTTGTTTAAAATTATTTCAAATATACCCTATATTAACTTCCAAATATTTCTATAATATATATTATACTAGGGTTGCTATTTATGTATCCGGAATAATAAATAAAAACAAAAATTTATCATTGAAAAGGGTTTTATTGTTTTTTAAAATATTTTCCACGATGGTCAATACATTTTTGCATATGTTTGAATCAATTTTCATAGCACCTTTTCCATTCTGATTAGGGTATCTTCAAAACATGCATTTTCAACTCATCAACCGCTTCTTATAGCGTCGAAAATCGTTGACCACGTAGTTTATTCTTCACAGCGGCAACAAAAAGAATTCATTGTGTACCAAATCAAGACTGTACGGCGAATGACACACTAAAGCTACCAAGTTTATTTCGATAAAACTTGGCGAAAGAGTATAGAAAGTGAGTAAAATTACTTCAAAGGTTAAGTATATGTTACATTTTTCATTAAATGTAGTCAAAAACGCCCAGGAATTAATTTGAGGAACTATTAAAAGTACTTTCAAACAATTACCACCAAAAAATCAAGGTGCAAGTGTACCTTGTTTGATCAGAATGTCACAAAATGCGACTGGAGATTGTCAGGGTTAATCGAAAAACGAGTTCAAGCTTTTTTTTTCAAGCACAAACACATTTCAAATAATTGAAATTGTTTTTCTGTTATGAAGCAATGAGTAATAAGAAAATTTTAACTTGATTGCAAAATTTCATAAGAAAGAACTTTCGTGAAATTAGAAAATGTGTTGACAAGATTAATCAGTGGCGGTGTGTGTGTGTGTGTGTGTGTGTGTGTCTATATATATATATATATATATATATATATATATATATATATATATATATATATATATATATATAGCTATATATAGCTGAGTGTCATACAGTCAATTGCTGGGTTTCACAATTTCATTTGGAATACACAACAACCTGCGTGAACAACCAGTGTTGAACAATTGACAAGATTAATCAGTGGCGGTGTGTGTGTGTGTGTGTGTGTGTATATATATATATATATATATATATATATATATATATATATATATATATATATATATATAGCTGAGTGTCATACAGTCAATTGCTGGGTTTCACAATTTCATTCACATCTGGAATACACAACAACCTGCGTCTCCGTCTAAATGAACATTTTGTTAGTTGTTTGACTGTGGACGAGCCCCACCTATCCATTCAATCGGAGGGCATATGTTTCGTCTCTTAATGTTCAGACTCTTCAGGGCATGGACATATGCTCTCTCATCAAGACTAGAGAGACCCTATACACAATCAACAACGCATACTTTCATCTACTTCCAGTCGGATGGCGTATATTTGCAGTGTTAGATTTCTTTGGACTGCGACCGATGAGGCAACAATAGCTAAGTGTCATACACCCAACTGCAGGGTTCTACAATCTCATAACTTCTTCAGACTAGTCTGAAGACAGTCTTCGGAAACGCATTCAGAATGCCAAGTGAGACCTTCGTGAACTTTTGCACATTTCCAACAAACGGAACACAAACGATCGGATGTACTCCCGCACTAATAGTCTTATATAATCTTCTAATGAGGCTGTAACTATAACTGCTAAAATTAATGCCAGAATGCTTCAAACGTTGTATTGACTGCAATGAGTCTATTTTAAATAATTAAAATTATAATAACTCTAACTAAATTATGTATTGCATTTTATTTCACATCAATCACTTTTTTCTGGACAGGTTGTTGTTGGTATGAAAAAAAAGTTTATTTACAATATGTATAATTGTCATATTGAAGTAAAAGATATTAAAATTAAAATGGAAAGTATCGCTAGGACAACTGAATTAATTAAAATGCTTTTGAATCTCTGAAAGTATGCCCGAATTAACAGAAATTTCAGTAGATAATGAAGTGTCTCATCAAGTAATGGAAAAAATTATGAAAAGAAATACATATAAAATGAAAAAGCTTCGTCATCATTTAGAAGATTAAAAATAAACATCATACTTATCGAGGATTGTTACACATTTTTGTGGATGAAGATATAAAAATTCATAAGAAATAAAAAAATGTTAACAAATTACTACATCCACTTCATTCTATACTATTAAATAATTGACATTCCTATGAAATGTCTCCTGTACTACTCCTGTACCTTGTAATTATGTTGGTTACCTGTAGATTACGGTCATGTCATTTTTTAGACGCAAATCTTTTAGATTTCTTTGTATGAAGCATTTGAAAGGTTTATTAAAAACGAAAAAGCTCAATTTAAGCGAATTTAAGATGAATATCTTATCATGGTTACAAATATCACTGAAACATACTTCCACAATTTCTTTGCAAGGTCGACTTTTCCCGTGATTCCTGTAAATTGTTATACTGAAATATAAGATTACAAATAGCAAATAGAAAAAGCATCGTTAGAACTTTCGTAAACTGAAAATACATTTAAGGTAAGAGCATCGAGAGATTATGTTTGAAGGTAACACTGTATATGCAGGATGTTTCCTTCTATGATTGAGGCAATAGTTGGTCAATTCTCTTGGTATATGCCCCTCACGGGGCCCAGATCTTGTATCTGGGTACGGGGAGTGACGCCCCCGGGGGTCCGAGTTGTCCCTTAAGCCAAGCTGTAGTGCGACCCGTGGCGAGGGCTGAATGGCAGATGAGGGTAACATTTGTCACTAACGGGGCCTCCAGAGTACCTCCCGTCCCTTTGGAGTACTTAGGGTTACCGCAGTACGGAGCACTGCTGCGGCGGACGTTCTTTCTTCCCAACTCGTGGGACTCACATGTCTTCAATCAATCTCTCAAATTTTCCCATAACCTCGGGGTCCAAAAGACCCAGGATAGCGTCTCCAGTCGATATCACCCAAAGAAATCCTGACTTTGATAAATATTTCGTTGTAAAATCCGAAGATGATTCATTAGCCAAACTTTCTCCCTTTATTATTCATAAATGTATTGTTGGATTTGTTGGAGAGGTGGATTCCGTCAAGAAACTACGAGATGGCTCTCTTCTTATTATTACAGCAAACATCAAGCAGTCCGGAAAAATCCTGAATATGGCTAATCTGCACACATCGGCAGTGAAAGTAGAACCCCATAAAACATTGAACTTCTGCAAAGGAGTGATTTCCAGTTCGGACCTTCTCAACTGTGAGGAGGACGAAATACTTGAAAACTTGCGACAACAAGGTGTAGTAGCCGTAAGACGAATCACTTCCAAGAAAGATGGAGTAATTACCCCCACCAACAGTCTCATTTTAACTTTTCGAAAATCCACTCTTCCAGAAAGAGTACGAGCCGGATACTTAATTCTAAAGGTGCGACAATATGTTCCAAATCCCCTTCGCTGTTTTCAGTGCCAGAGGTTTGGACACATCTCACAGAAATGTTCGTTTACACCTATATGCCCGTCATGCGGCAAAACATCCCACGGAGAATCTGAATGTTCCCCTCCCCCTCTATGTGTGAACTGCGGAGACGAGCATTCCCCTAGGTACAGGGGATGTCCGATATACAAGGAAGAATTCCAAATACAAAAAATTAGGGTCTCAGAAAAATTACCGTATTTCGTAGCTAAAGCAAAGGTCAAAGGCTCTACTAACGTAAATGTCCCAAGATACTCCAGCGTAGTTTCGGCAAGTAAAGTCATGGTATCATGCGCCACCCAGTGCGACCAAATCCCAACACCCCACAGTAGCACCGCACAAAGCTCTGCTAACCTCAACAAACCTCGTGATCCTCCACCCCCTTCCCTCAAACCCTCCTCCCTTTCCACTAAATCCTCTTCTACTCTACGAGATCCTCCACCCCCTGCCCCCAATCCATCTTCCTCTCTTCCCACCAAATCCTCTTCTACCCTAGGTCCTTCACCCACTCTCTTATCCCTTCCCCCTCCTTCGTCCACCCCACCCCCTCATACACCCATTTCCCTCACTTCCCCACTGACTACAATCGCTTCTAACAAAAACATAAAAACATGTAAAGCGAAACCTAACTCCAGAAGCAGCTCCAAGTCCTCGACGGGTTCCATCGAGGACTTGATGGAAATAGACAATACGACCTCCGGACCCCCCAAGGGTCAACCTAATAAAAAGGACCTAAAACTAAAAAGATAAACTTTCTTTCTCACGGACTGACCTATCTCCCCTACTACCATTTTCTTTCGTTCCGCAATACAGTGGAATGTTAACGGAATAATACTACGACTCCCAGAACTCAAGTCCATCACAGCTACATTCAGTCCAGCTTGCCTGATACTTCAAGAGACTAACCTAAAACCGTCCGACAATTTTAACTTCAGGCACTATCAAACATTCAGAAAGGACAGAGATGGAGCTGCCAGAGCATCTGGTGGAGTTGCAGTACTCATTCATGAATCATTAGACTGCCACCAACTGGCTCTCAACTCGCCTCTGGAGGTTGTAGCTGTCAGAACATGCCTAGAACTCCCCGTCACCATATGCAATCTATATCTTTCCCCAAATATTAACTTCACCCTCAAGCAACTCGAGGACTTACTTCTCCAACTTCCTCCTCCCATCATTCTTGGAGGGGATTTTAATGCCCACAGTCCCACCTGGGGGTCTACTCATCAGGACTCCAGGGGAGATACGATTATGAACCTGGTACAGTCGAAAGGCCTCATTATTATGAATTCAGGTGCCTCCACACACATTTCCATGTCGTCAGGTACCTTTTCAGCCATCGATCTAACCATATGCTCCCCAACCATACAGCCACTTTTCACTTGGAGCGTTATCGGCGATCCACACGGCAGCGATCATCTACCTATTGCTATCATTCCGGCTGGATTGTCTAACGCTACCTCGACCAGGAAGATCTGGAATACCTCTAAAGCAGACTGGCAACTTTATGCTTATATTTTTGAAAACCCCCACCTCCTTCCCGGCCAGTTTCAAAGAAATCTTAACTCCTTAACTAATTCCATTAACAACGCTTCCAACACCTCCATCCCAACCTCAACATTCATGACTAAACATAGCTGCGTTCCATGGTGGAACGATGACTGCGCCGAGGCCGTGAGAAAAAGGAAATCATCTCTAAATAAATTTAAACACTGCCAAAATCAGGCCAATTTCATTATTTTCAAGAGATGCCAAGCTTCTGCCAAGAGGATCATTCTTGAGGCTAAAAGAGCTTCCTGGGCTAAATTCATCAGCTCCTTGGATCACAGATCCACATGCTCTGATTTTTGGAGCAAGGTAAGGAGGCTCAGGGGCATTCCTAACAAACACATTAATAATATCCTCGACAACGGGGTCTGGCTGACGGACAGGGAAGATATAGTTGAGTGTTTTGCAAAATTTTTCCATGACATGTCCAGCGACGACAATCTTGATCCCCTATTTAAACTACATAAAAACCGACACGAACTTGCACTACAACTCGAGGAGGATACACCATCCCCGATCAACATTCCTTTTTCTTACAACGAATTCAGAACAGCTCTTGCCAGATGTCGCTCAGGTGCGCCTGGCCCAGATAACATCTTGATCCCACAAATTAGAAACATGCCGGAATCTGCTCAGCGCACCCTACTTGACATATACAACGACATCTGGCGCGGGAGAGGTTTTCCTCCCTCCTGGGGAGAGTCTCTTCTTATTCCTATCCACAAAAGGAACAAAGCCTGTTCATCTGTTGAAAGTTATCGCCCAATATCTCTTACAAATCATCTTTGTAAAATCATGGAGAGGATGATACACCGACGACTCTCATGGCACCTGGAGCGACATCGTCTCATTGACATTAATCAACACGGTTTTAGACCGGGCCGATCGACAAACGATCATCTGATCGGCCTGGAAATTGATATCTGGGAAACCTTTGAAAGAGGACACCATCTCCTGGCTGTATCTCTTGACTTAAAACGCGCTTTTGACACGGTCTGGCGATACAACATAATAAAATCCCTACACGACCTAGGCTTCAGAGGCAACTTCCTACACTTTATCAAAAATTTCTTATCAAACAGATACTTTCGTGTAAGGCTTGGCGACACTGTCTCCAGGAGTTTTCCACTGGCCAATGGGGTTCCTCAAGGTTCCGTACTAAGCCCCTTACTTTTTAACATCGCTATTAATGGAATAGGGCAGTACATTGGAACTGACGTGAAATACAGACTATACGCAGATGATCTTTTAATATACTACTCTTCCGCAACACCTAGGGTGGCTGAAAGAAAGATACAAGGCTGCCTTAGAAGACTCGAAGAATGGTCCCGTCTTACTGGCTTCATATTCTCTCCTCAGAAATCCACTTCAGTTCATTTCTGCAGAAAAATGCATTGCCCTCGCTTACACACCCTGTCCATGTCTGGAACTCCTATTGTATCAGCACCTTGCCTTCGCTTTCTAGGTCTCACTTTTGATGCAAGACTTTCATGGAGGGATCACATCACCCGACTTAGGTCGGAGTGCGATCGATCCCTGAGAATCCTCAAATGGGCTTCACATCCAAGATGGGGATCATCCATTCCCACCCTTTTACATCTATACAAGTCACTAATAAGATCTAAACTAGACTATGGCTGCGTTGCATATTCGTCTGCTCCTGCATCCTATATCAAGCAGTTGGACGTTGTTCAGAACTCTGCCATCAGACTCTCACTAGGCTCCTTCAGATCGAGTCCTACCACTAGCCTACACTGCCTTGCTGAGATAGAACCCCTAGAAGATTGGCGCCACTTTCTCCTCTTTAAATACGTATCTTCATTAAAGTTTAGACAAAACTTTCATCTGCGCGACAAATTCTTAATATATATGAATCTCAACAACACAGGAACACACAATCGAAACTGCGGCGCCAATCACCGTTTCGCTCGCCTATCTGCTAATTACGATTTACATCTTCCCAATTTCGAAGCGTTAGTCATTCCTCCGTCTCCACCCTGGCTCCTTACACAAGTAAATGTCGATTGCTCCCTACTTCGATATAACAAATATAATTACGCTCACTCCTCCATTAGATCCCTTTTCTCTGAGCGATTGAATAAATACCTAGACTATCAGATCGTTTACACTGACGGCTCTAAATCCACAGATGGGGTGGGGAGTGGCTTAGTTCACAATGACACTGAGCGATACTTCAGACTCCTTCCTTCTTGTTCAATTCTCACGGCCGAGTTGCATGCTATTAGGGAAGCCTTGAGGATTATCCAGAATTCCTCCTTTCCCCGATGGCTAATATGTTGTGACTCACTAGGAGCACTCCGGAGCTTGGAACATGACACTTCTCACATACCCTTGGTGTCAGGCATACTACTGGTCCTTCAAGAATTGCTCTCGCGACATGTTACTGTTGATTTCCTCTGGATCCCTAGCCACGTAGGCATCAAAGGAAACGAGCGCGCCGATGTTCTTGCAGTCCGGGGTTCCTCATCTGGCACTCCGATTCCCAAAACATTCTGCTACAAAGATATCTGCAGGGACATTTCGACAAAGGTTAGAGCCAAAATCCAATCTAATTGGGATCTGGGAGCCACAAACGGTAACAAATTGTGGACTGTAAAACGAGAATTCTTTTCTGGTTCGCTTTCCACCCTCTCCAACAGATCTGACTGCGTTAAATGGCACCGGCTGAGAATAGGTCACTGTCTTTTCTCTCATGGTCACCTGATGAACAGGGACGTTCCCCCGACGTGCCACAGATGCGATGTTCCAATCACAGTTAGACACATCCTCTTGGAGTGCGATGAACTAAACGCCCTCAGAGCCTCCCATCATCTCGGTGGGAATCTGGAGGAGATTCTGTCGGTAAACAATTTTGGACACCTGAAGAATTTCCTTAAATCCCTGAACCTTTTCTACAAGATTTGACACAATTCTCATACCATACTTGTCCCAACTAGTCATTAATTATACCTCTTTTATTTATTTATTTATTTTTATTTCTACACCGTCTTCTCAATATACAACTTTCTGTCTATACTATCCACACGTTTTATTCTATGTCTCGTCTATATACATATACCACTGTTTTATTTATACAACTATCTGTCATGTTTTGTTTGTTCTCAGCACGTTCGTCGATTCAAGCGTTCCATATACACTCGTATTATTCCAGTCAGTAGTTTTATATGATCATCCTCCACATCTGGTTCTTGTATGTTCCCTAACATACTTCTAACGAGAATGGCCGCGAAATGACCTTAGATGTCGGGTCGGCCTTACATCCGAATTCTCTCTCTCTCTCTTGGTATATGTATAAATAACAACATAATTTTCTACATGGAAAACTGAACAATGTTATACTGTTATTTAAAAAAATACATGTTAATAAAATTGAAATGAAAGTTTAAGTTTATTCGTTAAAGTCAGCAAAATGTTTGAATAATTTTTTTTGTTTAGTAAAAATTATTTAATGCTATGGTTTAAAAACAAGTGTATTACGTAACGTATAATTGTTTTTTAAAGCATGTTATTTTTACGTGATTTATGGTAATTATATGAAACAATGGGCGAATAAGTAATTATTTTTTTATGATAATGGTTTTGAAATGAGTAATGTGTAATGACTAATGAGTAATACAATTTTTGATAGTGTAAACAGAAATTAATATGAAATGTTTTAGAGCAATTTAAAATTGCAAATAATATGTACTGCGATAACTAATTAATCTTTGTACTAGCAAGCAAAAAATGTTAAACGTTTCAACGACGTTATGTCCTTTAATCTGAATTGAAATTGGCACATTCAAGCATAAGCAGGGGTTTATTCAAACTTGAACAAGCTTCTGTACTATCATAGATATAGTACTAAGATCAAAAAATAAGATGACTTTTTTAAATAAAACACAAAGTATTTATTTATTCATCCAAATATACTTTGTTCCCTTCAAAATATTCCCCTGTCATTCCAATACACTTATTCCAATGTTTTCTCCAGTTTTCAAAACGAAGTTTTTGTCCTCCACTTCTGGTATTTCGTTCAAAGCGACTAGCAAAATTCTCTTATAGGTTTCTATGAACTCAAAATGGTTTAGATTATGGTTGAAATGATGATTCTGATGCAAGAAATTGATATTGTGTGATTCAATATGAAAACACCCAAAGACATGAAATTATGATGAACACTGAATAATGAACACGTAGTATTCTGAAACTTTTGAATGAATGAAAATTTTATGAATTTATGAAAAGCTTCTAGAGTACCATCATCACCGCTCAACCATTATATTTTGTCTATTAATGGACATAAGCCTCGTCCAGGCCTTTCGATTGATTTCAATTAAGCGCAGTTCCTTTCTAGTTAGTATAAATTGTTTTCATGCCATCTGTTCATGTTCTCTTGTTCTCTACTTTAGTGTTTTTCAGAACTTGCCATAGCCCAATCTTGCAAGATATCCTGCCCATCTCCCTTTTACCTTGTAGATGTTTATTGTAGAAATGTCTTTCGTCACTAACTCTATGTCTCAGAATTATATCCAGTATTGACTTCTCCATTTTAAGTTCGACAAGATTCCACAAATGATTCGGGAATTGAATTTAAAATAAACAAGTGTCTTCAAGAGACATTTAGTGTTTTATACCAATTAACAGAACAATATTCTGAGTGCAGGAGAATGAATTTCAATTAAGGCGCGTTCTCACGAGTCAAGTTTAATTGACCGATTTTAGCTGAACAAAAATTGAATGCGACTTGAATCAGTTTTGGTTCACACATTTCAATTAAAACTAATCAAACAGTTTCAGATTTATGATGACTTTAAAGCAGTGCACGAAGTGGTGCATATTGTAACAGTTATGTTACAAGAAAAACCGCGAACATCAACATTCGTCAAAAGCGCCGTTTTCGATGAGACAGTGGATTTTGAGAAGAAATCGATTGGGAGCAGTAGAGACATTGCTGAAGGAACTAGCGTTAGAGGAGGATAGTGACGGAAACAGAAATCATTCGAGAATGTCAGTATCGCATAAAGAAACGTGACACAGTGATGTGACAAGCTATTTCACCAAAATTAAAGCTGCAAGTAACTTAAGGTACTTAGTTACGGGATATTCGTTTTCAACGCTTGCTTCTGTATACCGCGTACCTAAAAATACCATTTCAGTTGTTTTGAAGGACGTTTGGGCAGGTATATACGAGGCTTTAGAAGAGTTTATTAAAGTAAGTACAATCTGTTTTAACAAAAGTAATAAATGTAAGATGCTTTACAACATTTTATTTTATTTTCTTTTTTACTGTAAAATATTATTTAGAGCTTTAGCAGGTATAGCAGATGGCTGCTCCAAATCCTCTCCGTATTGCTGTTTGTTGCAACTGAGAGCGATAGTTGCAACTGAGGACCACCAATATTCTATAGTGGTACTTAGTGAAGATGAAATACTGGAACTGTTTCGTATTGTGTTTCAATCGTTTTTGTCAAATACAGTTTAAATTTATTTTTGGCAGATGGTAGTATCGTAAAGAGGCATATGTTTTAGCTGGACAGCAACATATTTAACAAGTATGTCAAATTAGTCTTCAGTCTCATTTCTATTACTTTGCACTACTTTATCAAGTTTATCAATCTCTGCACTTATGTAATGATCCATTTTCCGTTTGCGACTCTGAAGACCACGGAATACATATATCGGTTTTGATTGTTTTGGAGTAGACTGAATGGCAGATTCCGTATTCTCCACATGCATTATTTCTTCCTGAGTATCAGCATTTGTGGTAGTAACAGATGCAGATGCAGGAAATCCACTTCCTTAAGGGTTTCCTTCAGTATTTTCATTAATTTTGTTTTCGGCTCCATCATCTTGCGGTAAATTCTAAAAAATCAATAGAATTTGATCAAATACAAGATTATTAAAAGTTGTATTGCAAATGCAGGGGATTGTAAAAACTTTTACCATCGAAAATGTTTATGTGAGGGAATGTACTAAAAATACGGAAATGTGTGACAGTTTTGACCGTTTCGTAATTATTTTAAATTTTTACAATGTAGTATTTTTTTATTGTAGGTGCCACAAACTGAAGAAGAATGGAAAACAATTCAAAAGGAATACTTTCGATATAATTTTCCTAACTGTTGTTGTGCGCTAGACAGAAAACATATCGAAATGACCCTCATAATGTATCTGAGTATTTTAATTACAAAGGCTCATACAGAGGAATTTTGCTTGCATGTGTTGACGCAAACTATTGCCTCCGCTATTTTGATGTAGATATAAACAGACGAGCAAATGATGCTGCCGTTTTTGGGAAATCGTCTTTGAATACAGCGTTAGAAGATTTCAACAATATTAGCATTACATACTGATTTAAAATGAGTTTTAATGGAGAATATACACCTGCAGGCTCCCTTGACACTGAAGATCTTAATATCCGGTGTCATATACCAGGTTCTTGGAGAACACAGAATACTCAAGTGAATGATTGGTTCATTTGCAAGTTAATTTAGTGTATATTATACTCGATGATTAATAATAATTACAAGTTAATGTAAAGTTACTTGAAAAAATTAAGAATATACTTACTAAATGTGATCACGTATCTATTGTATTTGTAACACGATTCAGAAATATATCTGGTTTTTTATACCAAAACAATTTGGGTACGTATAATTCCTTCGTACCCATTCCAGTTTTTCTGGATTTGCACACCAATGAATGTTCATTCTTGTACACAGTTCTGATTCTCCTAATTTTGTTTTTTATATCAGAAATGGTTAGACCAGAAATGTCAATTTCTTTGATTATACATCTCAAAGCATTCTCCCGCACATCTTTATTTTTATATTTATCCAAACGATGCTTCCAAAGACAATCGTACTTATTGTATAGTTCTAAAAATTTAAACGTCACGCTTTTGGGCCACTTGACGCTCATTTTAGAGATATTTGAATACACCACACGGACAAAACAGCTGCACTCGATAACAGTAGAAAGCGATCTGACAGGCCAATTGGACTGGACTCGGTCAAACTTTTCTTGATCCACTAAAAAGCTAATCAACTTTATTGAAGCAAAGGTTCTCACTAGGTTTTTATTCAACCTTTGTTGATCAACTAAAATCGGTCAAACTTGGCTGATGAGAATGGACCTTTATAGATAGTCAACGCAGAATTGACAAGCTTCTAAATTAAAAAAAAAACACGGCACATAACAAAAGTATATGATTGCAATTGTTCAGAGACCGGTTAACATATTTTTGTTTTAAGAAAATAATATAATGGTTTTCGAAAACGTACCATATATATATCTAACCCCGCAATTGTAATTATTTCTTTATAAAACAAATGTTATAGTCATTATATTAATTCATAAGAAGAAACCGATACCAACACAAGAGGGTTTGTTATTTAAAGTAAGGATCATAGGAATAATTATCATCACATTGATGCTCGAACTTATTTTCGTTCGCCATAAAAAGTTCCAATTAAGACAATGGCAAGTAGAGGTCTGACAGTTTATTTTACTCTGATTTCAGGTGGAAAATCGTACACAACTAATTAATCTTAATCTTTAGTCACACAAATAGGGTCATTAGTTAATTATCTCAGACCTCTGTCTTTCTTTTGCGTTCCTGCGTTGTATGTTTGGGGGCATCATTAGTCATTTCTGGTATTTCTCGCTACGTTTTTTTCGATAGTGGATACCAGTTTTAAAGATGGATATTTTTATCGACATTATGAGGCTTGCTCGAAAAGTTCTCTATGATAATTATATTATAAATCGTCAGATAGCGTACTACGAAGCTCCAGATACGTTCGTTTAGTTGCTCAGTTGTGGCGACCAATCAAAGAAAACAAGTTGACATTTGTTGAAAAGTGAATAAAATTGAAGGATTTTTCGCTGTCATTTTCGGCAGTAACAAAGTGAGCTGCTGAATTGAAACCTGACCTAAACTCTTTTTAGCCGTATGTCGTATCATTGAAGATAGTGGACGATACTCCCGAAAACCACCACGAACTACGAAAAAACTTATCGCTCGATGGGTGCCGTGTTTGTTAATACTCGACCAAAGTCGATTTTCAATAGAACATTTCTCAAGAGCACTAAAACTTAATTTAAGAATGATTCTACAAAGTTTTTTCAACAGCAGATGAAACACTGAATCGCCATTACACGTCAAAGTCAAATCAGTAGTCCAAACAGTGGGTGAAAGCACAACTGTACTAAAGAACATCAAACAGTTTCCATTTGCAAGAAAAGTCATGATTACGGTTCTCTGGGATTTGTAGGGTAAATTTTCGGGATTTTCTAAATGCCATTCAGATTAAACATCCACACCTGGCCAGAAAGAACTGCTTTATTACCACAATAATGTGCCTGTACACACGTTTCTAGTTTTTGCTGCACAACTACATGTCAAGTGCTTCGACATGCACCGTATTTGTCGAATTTCGCTTCCAACGATTAGTTCCTCTTCCCAAATCTGAAGAAATGGCTCGCTGAACGAAGATCCGTTTCAAATAATAAGTTCAAAGCTGAGACAACCGCATATTTTCGACACAACAATTAAAAAGTAGGATCATCGTCGTCCAAAATGTGTTGAATTGCAAAATCCGTTTTGAAAAATGCTTTTTTTAATTTTGTGTTTTTTATCAGAATGAAAATTTTTCGAATGCTCCTGGTATCTACTTAACTTAAGGCGTGCGCCAACAAAATACAGCCGCAGCGTATCGTTTGTACTCGGAAATTTTCCTTTTTGTGTATGGATGTGTTTAGAATTGTGGGAGACTATACGACAAGAACACTTTTACCCAATCATGATCGACGGACACAAACGTTACAACTCGAAGATTGTCCTAGAAGAGTTGAATTTTGTCAGTGACTTTCACAGCAGTAAAACAGAAATAAAAATGTTACCAAATTTATTTTTTAATTTTGTTTTTATCAGAATGAAAATTTTTCGAATGATCCTGGTATCTACCAAAATTAACTAAAACAATAAACGAAAATGAAATACACATAAATTATTTAAACAAACGTACAATTATATGTATATTGAATGAGTAAATAACTTCGTTTTAGAGGATGTAATATATTTGTTAATAGTATAAAGTTATTTAGGCAACATATAATTAATTTAAAATCCAAAATAAATGTAAATAAGTTATATATAAACAATTGGTATAAATAAACCCTTAATATAATTTTATCAGTTTCACTATGCCATAAAAAACGCCCGAGATCTATTGATAAAAAAAAGATTCAGGTCTCTTTTAATTCTGTCCTCACCAGTCAAGGTTTGCACGTTTAAAAAATTCTGTAATGACCAAAGAGATATGAAATATTATTCCGAAAAGCTAATGATCTATAGAGGTTTCTGTTATCGTAGCGAAAGGTGATTCGCTTCCATTTTTACAATTATCGGCGTTTCGTTCGTAATACTTAATCCGATTTCATTAACTACAAATAGTATATGGTTAATCACTAACACTTTAACAATCTCATAAACCGAAGAGCATAACATAAGAGAATACTTATGTCTCATGTGTTTTTATGCACTACGTATCACTTTTTATTTATTTTAATTGTCAGCTTCAATTCGGCAATTGAAGTTAATTCAATACACCTTTATGTATGTATAATCTCAATGAAATCCATATCAAATTATTCGATTTTGGGGATCAAAATTGATCAACACAACAAATTAATAATTGGACCAAAATATTGAATATGTAATAATCATGTGGTTTTTCCTTCTATGTGACAAGTTGCATCTGCTATAAAGTGCTAGTTATTATGCTTAATAAACAAATCTCGACAAGATTTATTACTAAATATCAAATCATTTTTCGCAATAAAATAAAGAAACTTATTGGCGCGCGTTTCACTCACCATGTAAATCATCATCAGAAAAGATTCGGGAAAGATCAGAGAACCATCATCAGAATCTCTTTGAAAATTCAATCCTTTTTTTAAGTTTAGAATTGAGCACCTAAAGTTCGAATAGAACTAAATAGCTACGAATATGATGAACAAATATACTTGAATTATTATTAAGCCCTTTCTATCACTGATGCAATATTTTATTTTCCACCGTTCGACCAATGGACTGCTGTTTGATGTATATATAATATAACGACTAAATTTAAAGTGAAAACGGAAGATTTAAATTCAAAGTGGAGAATTTTCTTTTACCACCAAGTGTCATTGACAGAAAAAGAGTATACTCTTCCCTTCAGCGTTTTCAATGTCTCAGATTTAAATTACCACATATAATTGGAATATCCTTATTAGATATTCCAATATATATATATATATATATATATATATATATATATATATATATATATATATATATATATATATATATATATGCAGTTTTCTTACTTCTTTGGACTGCGTCCAACGAGACAACAGTAATCAGGAGTTATACACTCCCGACCGTTGGGTTCCACAATCTCATGTGGAACGCACAACAATCTGCGTCTCCAGGTATTCGATCATACCCAGGTATGATCTAACCTCGGTTAAGTACCAGTACTTACCCGAGGTTAGACGGGTCACGAACGGTTTCGCACAGTCTTACTGCTGCTACAGTTTACCGCAGGATGGCGTGGCTGCATGTGATTGCAGCCTCCATTCGAGATGGGCAATTTAAATGGTCATGGCTTTAGTCATTCCTGCATCCACTTTTCAGGTGTCCAGCTTGAGCCCAACTGATGACTCAAGGCCAGAAACCGGTCTTGAGACGCTTGGTGGCGCTTTGGATGGCGGATGAAGGAATGGCAAAGCCCGACGTGGAGAACGGGTGGACTTCCTTCGCTTTTTAACATATCTATATATATATATATATATATATATATATATATATATATATATATATATATATATATATATATATGAAGCCATTATCAAGAGAATCTAGTTAATTTACTCCGAGGCCTCAATCTGCATAATCCACAGAGTTCACTACCAGAAAAAGACCAATCTTTTTCTTTGTTGCAAAATAAAGAATTTATTAGCAGTTACAAAATTTGAAAACAGACCTGAATTTTTGAATTACTGCTGATACTGGATATGACTAGTTTTTTGTATTCTTATCCGATATTTCTTTTGAGTGCGATGTTCGATTTGGCCAGTGGTAATAATTTCTTAATAGTGTGTGTGCAATTTTTGGGTACTTTCTGCGATTAAAATGCTTATGCGTTTATGAAAACAATGAACCAGTGGACATAATATTAACTTAAGGCGTGTGCCAACAAAATACAACCTCAGCGTATCCTTTGTACGCGGAAAGGTTTCCTTATAGTGTGTGGATGTGTGGAAGTGTGCAGAATTGCGGAAGACTATACGACAAAAATACTTTTACCCTATCATAATCAGTTACAACTCGAAGATTATCCTAGAAGAGTTGAATTTTGTCAGTGACTTTTGCAGCAGTAGAGCAGAAATAAAAATGTTACCAAATTTATTTTGGCTACCGACGAGATCACATTTACAAGAAATGGAGAACATATTTTCCACAACAACCATGTTTGGGCAATAGAAAATCCTGTGAAAAGAACCCATTTTCAACACAGATTTTCAGTAAATGTTTGGGCTGGCGTAGTAAATAGCATGCTTTCCTTCCTTCTTTCTTCCATGTCGACTGACAGGTGAAAAGGTCTTATTTAAACTTTCTTCAAAACAATCTGCTACAATTATTGCAAGATGTTTCTTTAAATGTTAGACAGAATATGTGGATGTGCATATGTCTATATGATGGAGTTCCACCACATTTTAGACGAGAAGTTCCCCAACATTTAAATAATGAATTTCCTAACATATGAATAGGACGCAATAGCCTCATTTCTTGGCCTGCAAGATTTTGTGCTAACCGAACAAATGGTGAAAATTTTGAACAATTTTTGTAATATGTAACACTTTTGTTTTTGTTATTCTGCAACTTTTATATAAATGATTTTTGCTAAATTGACTTTTCTTTGCGAGTTCTACAGAATTCTAGTGGTCGAGAATATCAAAAAGTAAGGCCTGTTTTCAAATTTTGTAACTATTAATAAATACTTTATATTACTACTTTTGATATAAATGATTTTTGGTAAAATCACATATTTTTCGAGTTCTACAACCTGTTAAAATAAATGACTCAACTTTAACACCCTATATATATATATATATATATATATATATATATATATATATATATATATATATATATATATATATATATATATATATACTATTTTAATCTTATAAAAGAAATTATAATAAACTACAGTATGAAATAGCAAAAAAATAATGTGAATTAAAGGGAATCAGTGGTTAATTATCTCTGGATTTTCTGCTAAAGTCTGTTCGGGAGCGTTATTCATTAATTTTGCCATTTTCTCATTACGCCTAATTAAACATTCCAATCCTCATTTCAGAATCCTTAAAAAAATCCTATTTAATATTTGACTTAGTTGCGACATCTCGCTTCTTCTTTCGGGCTAACTCGTTAACTGACGAACAAATTAGTTGGTAATGAGTTTCTGAAATGAGATTTGCAGTTGCTCTGGCAATATTTATGATAAAAATCAATATTGCTTTTTTATACAACGCTGATATAATTTATTTTATTAATATGGCAGAAAACAAAAATAAATGCAATACTATGAACAATATGGTTCATTAAATTATTTTTGTAATTTTTGTGTGAGTTCATAGGGACTCCAAAACCCTCCTTTTAAATTTTATCTAGCTTGTGTAAATGTTTAGAAACGACTTCAATAATAGAAATTGAAAGTTTTTTGGCTGTCTCAAATGTTCTGCAACATTCAAGTCAAAATTTCCAATTCAGAATTTCTAGATCCACTTCTTTACGAAATCTCACTATCTCCAAAAACCGAACAAATTATGTCTTGAGCTTCCGCAGCATTTTTTCCGTTAAAATGCGACAAGAAGGCAGTGCCTCAATATTTTGTTTCGAAAGCCATCGCATCTACAACTAATTTTTCAGGTCAATTCTTCTATTGAATCCTTCGGTGTGAAACACTAAACTCAAAGAGACGTACCGCTAAACACCAAATCACCCTTTTTTAAAGCTCTCGACGCACGTTTCGCAAACCATGTTAGCATGGTTAGTGGTTTGCTAACCATGTTAGTGATTTTTAAAACACAACACAAGAAAATACACTAGACTAGCCTAAATTATGTTAAAAATTGATTAAATTAACATGCTGTTTAATCGGTGAGTCGGTACAATATCCTTGGATGTATTGATAATTGAGTGATAATATAATAATAATAAATTTCTGAATAGAATCAATCAACAATATCCTTGGTTGTGTTGAGGTTTAATACAAAATCAGTGGTGGTTGGTCCATAAGGGCACATGGGCACGTGCCCTACCTAAAAAATTAAAAATGAGGTGGAAAAAAATAATGTCAGATTTTATATTAATTTATTCTCTGTTCTGTTTATGATCATCCATAATGCTATTCGCGGTAACGAAATAGATCGTGGGTTGCCGAAGCGCACCGATTAAAGAACACGTCCTTTGGGCACAGAGAAGTTTGTGCCGCTACTGTTTTCTTTATTATCGCGTGAAAAAAACAAAGACATCAATAGCGATCATCGTTTCGCTAGTAACCCGGAGATTAAAAGCATTTATAACGTCATATCTTGGGCTCTGTCCCATTCTCAGACATCCTAAGCGCTGACATCAGTGATGGGCGGAGCATATCGAACCTGTCCAAACAAAGAAAATGTCCATTGAAACTCTCATTAGAGAATTTTTGTTGGTCATTTTCTTCTCTTTACAAGTTTAATAAGCAATTTCTCTCACAGTTTCCTCCTCAAAGTACATTTTAAATTTAACATATTTGAATTGCTCGTAAAACGTTTTTATTCGGACTTTTTCTTGTGTAGAAGTAAATTTAAGGTTATGTTAATTTGCCCTTTATGAGTCTCCATTTCAGTTTTTTGGGAGGATTTTCAGTTATATTTTGTTGAATTTATTATTGGTAAGTAAATTGTATTAAGAATATTGGTGTTTCTGTTTTAGTTGAAAATAGTGATGTGTTTTGTGCTATACTGTAAGCGTTACAGTGAACAAAAAAAATTGTAGATTTTTTACATTTCCCGTCAGGCGAAAAAAGGGTTAAATCTTGTGAGGTAATATTAAATATTTATAAGATAGCATGAACGTATAAAAATAATTGCGTAATTTCTAGGCGACTAGATCAGGAATCCTCAAAACATTCACTGGTCTGTAGTTGCCATTTTGTCAACAATGTTAGAAAAAATGGTCCCAAGATATTTGATTTTAATATTAAAAGGAAATTTGCATTTGAATCTCCAGGGAAATGGTATGATATTTCAATATATATGGTAATATATATATATATATATATATATATATATATATATATATATATATATATATATATATATATATATATATATATATATATATATATATATATATATATATATATATATTGTAAGATTAGATTTCTTTGCTCAGCGTCCAATGAGTCCCTATTGATGTTCAGGCTCGTCAGGGTACCGACACATGCTCTGCCGTCAAGAATAGTGAGACCCCATCCTCACTCAGCAACCTATACTCTCGCCGACTTCTCGTCGGATGACGTATATATGTAATATTAGATTTCTTTGGACAGCGTCCAATGAGACAACAGTAGTTGAGTGTCACGTACACTCAACCGCTGGGTTCCACAATCTCATGTGGAACATACAGCAACCTGTGTCTCCGCCCAAATGAAAATTTTTGTTAGGTGCTTGACCGGGAATGAGCGCCACCCATCCCTGCAATTGGAAGACACATGTTTCCCCTATTGATGTTCAGGCTCGTCAGGGTACCGACACATGCTCTGCCGTCAAGAATAGGGAGACCCCATCCTCACTCAGCAACCTATACTCTCGCCGACTTCTCGTCGGATGACGTATATATGTAATATTAGATTTCTTTGGACAGCGTCCAATGAGACAACAGTAGTTGAGTGTCAAGTACACTCAACCGCTGGGTTGTGGAACACATGTGGAACACACAGCAACCTGCGTCTCCGCCCAAATGAAAATTTTTGTTAGGTGCTTGACCGGGAATGAGCGCCACCCATCCCTGCAATTGGAAGACACATGTTTCCCCTATTGATGTTCAGGCTCGTCAGGGTACCGACACATGCTCTGCCGTCAAGAATAGGGAGACCCCATCCTCACTCAGCAACCTATACTCTCGCCGACTTCTCGTCGGATGACGTATATATGTAATATTAGATTTCTTTGGACAGCGTCCAATGAGACAACAGTAGTTGAGTGTCACGTACACTCAACCGCTGGGTTCCACAATCTCATGTGGAACATACAGCAACCTGTGTCTCCGCCCAAATGAAAATTTTTGTTAGGTGCTTGACCGGGAATGAGCGCCACCCATCCCTGCCATTGGAAGGCATATGTTTCGCCTCTTGATGTTCAGACTCGTCAGGGTACCGACACATGCTCTGCCATCAAGAATAGGGAGACCCCATCCACACTCAGCAACCTATACTCTCGCCCACTTCCCGTCGAATGGCACATATATATGTAATATTAGATTTCTTTGGAGAGCGTCTAATGACTGTAGTCCAATGCTGAGTGTCTATGGGGTCTCCCTATTCTTGACCGGGGAGCATGTGTCGAGTCGAGCATGTCGAGCCTGAACATCGAGAGACGAAACATCTGCGTTCCAATTGCAGGGATGGGTGGCGCTCATTCCCGGTGAAGCACCTAACAAAAACAACTATATATATATATATATATATATATATATATATATATATATATATATATATATATATACAGAAACAATAATCTTTCAAAAAAATTGAAAGATAACACTAGTTCTATTATTTATTACAATAACAGTAATGAAGTAGTTGTCAATGGGAACCACAATTACTATCATCAAATCCAAGGAAATATTCACATTTTAAAACAATATTTATATATATGGACATTGAAAGAAGCTGCAATGGTTCTTATTGAATATAATCAATCATGGGCAGACTATTTGAAACTTTTTATGTTAAATATTACATACCTAAATTATTGGACATGTAGATATATATGAACGAGCATAGAGGATCGCAGAAAGAAACGGAAATTTATTGACAAGGAGAACCCCAATCCGAATGTCAGGATATACAAGGAAATCTGTGATACCTTAACCATATAGTTTCATGAACGTTTTAGTTTCGAGGTATACCTAATTGTTACAAATTTATTTGAAACTGAAAAATTTGGTGAATATCGAGCCGTCTTTCCAAATGAAGACATTCAAATTGTGTGTAACCTGTTTGCAAACGTAAACTATTTAAAATTAAAAAATGAACTCTCGGTAATGTACGCACGGGACGATTTTATGAAACACAGTGGGGCTGTGCCGCTGTTACAAATGTTTATCCAAAACAATTTAACATCAACATTTAATGAATCTGTAGGATTGCTGACTGTTTTGTCCACCGTCCCTATGACGACTGTGGAAAGCGAAAGATGTTTCTCTATCCTCAAACAAATTATAACATTTCTAAGAAACACTATAGGCCAGGAACGGCTGTGCGCGTTAGCAATGCAATCTATTGAAAAAAAATTGTGAAGTCAATTTCAAATTTTAATGATCAAGTCATGGACCACTTTGCTGCTCAGAAATTTAGGAGGGTGGACTTCAACTAATCAACTAAAAAACTAATGATCATGGTCCTATGGTGAGTTTAGCAAAATTTTATTATCTAGGTACCTATTTGAAAATTTGATGTCTGACAGTTACACTCGTATTTCTACACGGCAAAGTGTGTGTATGATACTAAGAAATATAAAATTTTTGGTTGCGACGCATTTCCCTATCCCCATTCCAAAATTTGGTTATACGTGCTTCACGTGTTTTTTTTGGTTGTGTGTTTTTTCCCTCACGAACCGCCGCTGAACAAAAGGCACCATACTTTCTGGTGATAGTAGTAGTTCCGTATATTACTCATACGTTTGCCCATTAAAAAAAATATATAATAAATCAGTTAAGATATGTACCTCCTTATATTTTTCTTGATCATGTACTATTACAATTTTTTACGATATATTTTATCCAATGCCTTTCTGGAAGTTATTTAATTCTCCTTAAAAAATCTTTAGGTTGAGTGATAATAAAATAATAATGAGATTTCTGAATGGATCCTCATCGTCAATTGTTTTTTAAGTAAGAAAGTTTTCAAATAAGCGAAGGAGGCGTTATTCTGAAGCTTAGTCAATTTAAATATTTAAATTATTAAAAAAGCAGAATTAAAATAAGCAAAATTAACTTTGGTTTTTAGAAATACTTTACATTTAATTTAATATTGAACTGCTGGTTTGCTCTACAAATTTTGGAGAAATTAGTTGTTGATCTGTTTGGCTTTAGCAGAGCATATAATGCAATAGTTGCAAAGTTATCATATTAATCATCTTATTTTTCAAAAACTAAGACAAACAACCGCGTATGTTATAAGACCGATCTAAAGGACCACAAGTAGTTGTGTTTACATAGCGCTTAAAAAACAATTTTATAAAATAGAATTTTCATGTAAAAATTTTGGTAACATTTTTTTTACGATTTTCAATGTGGTCTAACGCAGCAACATAATATTGAATCTCTTGGATCTAACAGAAAAAATAGCAGGTTTGCAGAATTTATTCATAAACCTATAAGTAACACAAAAATTAAATTAAAATATATATATATATATATATATATATATATATATATATATATATATATATATATATATATATAGCGATAATAACATATATTTTTTTTCAGTTTTCAATACGGATAGCGTAATTAACACATTACTAGGTATTGATATGAACCTAAGACCTCTAAATTTGGTGTATGATATGATCACTTATGATGAAAACTTTATTTGTATTGAAAACTTTACAAACTTTATTGCTGATGTAACTACTGCGACTTCAGAAAATACCGGTATTAATTGGTATAAAACATTTTTATGTTGAATATAAACAGTTAATTCGGTAAAAAGAACCAAAATCATCGCATCATTTTTTATAGAATGCGAGTGCACACTAAGCTGCTCAAAGAATCGACTTTAGAATGTAAAAAAAATGAATTGATATCTGATCTGTCCTAAAGCACCAATTTATTACCCTGTGATCTGATTTTGTCAAATATCAAAAATAAATTGATTTTTATTGTCTGATTAAGCCCTTGATTCTGAAGTCCTATATCGATGAGGTTTCAGAGACGCCATTTTCAGTTTCAAAAATTGATTCAATGGAAAACAAAAATGAATTAAAGCAAAAGAATAATATTTTGAAAAGCAATAACGAATAAAGCCATTTATAACCATTAATTTCAGTTTATTCTTATTGCTTGCAGAAATAACCTATGTAAGTTAACAAATTACTTCCATTTTTATACAAACTTAGAGATTCTAGTTTGTAAAAATGTATTGTTTATTTTTACTGTTAACACATTTTTTGCTAAAATATGTTAATAAACTAAACCTACTTCGAAAAGTACGTCTCGAAAACTTTCAAAAATATTTACTCTAGCTATCAAATTATACACGGAGTATGATATAATAATTTTAACATAAAAAATATTGAACTGAGAAAATCTTAAAATCTTAACATAATAGTTACGATATATTAAAATATACGTTATATATAAAAACTGTTTTTTTCAATGGATAATGCTGCAGAAATATGATTACTGATTTTTTCTCGCACGAATTGAATGATTTTAATCTGGATGACATATGGTTTCAAACAGATAGTGTAACATGCCATACATCTCGTGACCCAATCAATTTATAGAGAGAAAAGTTGAATGACCGTGCAATCTCAAGAAATTCCGATGTACCTGGCCACCAAGATCATGCGATATAACTTCATTGGGCTATTTTCTCTAGGGTTACGTGAAATCATTGATTTACACCAATAAACCACAAACACTCAATGACCTTAAAACCAACATTATCCATGTCATTGTGAAATAAATATCAATTTATATGGTAAAGTGATTGGTGCAGAAATTGGTATTCCAAAATAGATTTTTTTGAAATCCTGATGTGATCATTTATATGAAATTATTTTTAAATAAAAAACCATGGTGATATACCGTTTTGTTTTTATTCCAAATTAAAAGTATATAGTTTTTATTTGATAACCCTTTAGAATAGCCGAACAAGACGCTCTAAAAATCTGCTGTTTTTGGATATAAGCGACTGTGTCGTACGTTATGAATAAACGAATGTGTCCCAAAAACTTTAGTGTTTTCCTCATACCTTAATTTTCTACCATCTCTCGAATCTCATTCTAATCTCTCGAAGATCATTCAAAAAGTTCTAGATTTAATTAAAAAACACTTGATTTTTGAAAATTTGAGGTCACCTTACAATTCAATATATTTAAACCAATGACGTTGAAATTTTCTTTTAGTATAATGAGACCTGAACTCTCAATTACTGTATAATCTTTTTCATCAGATTTTTTCATCAATTTTTTTTTCATCAGATTTGGAAAGAGAAAGTGTGCAAATAGGAGTCAGAATATCCGTCGTATTCCGTACATATGGAAATACTTCGAAGTGTAGATGATTTAGTATTACAACAACAATTTGAGACATATACGCGGGCACATTATCGTAGCTACAGAGTACTTTCATTTTGGCCAGATGTAAATGTTTAGACTGAATAACATCCTTCAATTAATCTAGTGGTGTTCCTTGATGATGGTCCTATTTTCTGGGACGTAGTCTGCAACCACCACACTAAGAAAATCCCTTAAAATCTTAAAATAATAGCCCTGACGCTCTCTGTAGATAAAACGTAGCAAACGTAGCATTCGTAGCAATTTTTTGATGTCCCGGTCATTCATCATTTTGAATGGATGTACGTCTACGTTTAAATTCAACAACCAACTTTTTTACAATCAAAAATGAACCGAAAAAATGCTTTAAAGTAAAATCTAACACCTTTTGTATCTCCGTAGAGATTAAACCTGAAGCCAAATACATTATAACAGCGGAAACTACAACTTTATCCATTTTGCAGAAAATGTCACTTGATCGCCACAAACAAGTAACTAAGTGCCCGCATCTGAAACTACGCAGCACGCCATCTAACAAATCATACTTGACAAATATCATATCATACTTTTTTGTTTTAAATTCGTGTTGTTTATTAATACATCGCATGTCTCTTCCTTGTCCGCTAGGAATAGGAGCTTCATCTTTATGGCAGTTTTTTCCATAGACTTTGGCCATATCCTACTTTTGCCATTTTTATAGACGTTTCAGTATCGGCAAACAAAGATCTGGTGCAACTGGACTTCAAAATAAATCAATACAGTAATTAACTATATCGATCCTTTTCTTTGGCTCTCTACTTCATGTTTAAGTATATTAAATATTATTTCACTTTTTGACACAATTGTTTCATTTTTATGTAGTCCCTATCTGGAACATCCGATCTCTCCCATTTACACTCCCATCTCGCCTCAATTTCTAGTCCACCAAACCCAGTATAGTAATGCCTTCTGCCCCGACTCTAAAATTTTAAAAATTCCAGATAATAAGGTGACTTAGACATAATGGGTGATTTTTTAGTGTGTCCGACTTTCCGATAGGGGTCGCTATCAAATGAACTCTGAATTTGCGCATCTCTAGTATCAAAATTATTCAGTATAGTCTAGTAAATGATCATGGAACGTTTAACATTAGAGCAACGCTGGCAAATTGTCGAAATTTATTACCAAAATCGGTGTTCTGTGCGCCAAACTTATAAAGCACTTCATGATTTTTATGGTGCACATAATCGCTCAACCCGTAAGTATTCACCGAATTATCGACAAATTCCGAACGCATTTCACGCTGCTCGATATGGCAGCAAAAACAAGACAAAAACTGTACGTTTCGAACAAAATATCACCGCTGGTGCTGGCAGCATTAATTAAGATCCAAATATATCAATTCGTCGTCGTTCGCAGAAAGTTGGGCTTTGTTATTCGACTACATGGAAAATTTAGCGTAAAAATCTTGGCCTTAGCGACAAAATCCAGTTTGTTCAAGAAATCAAGCCGCTCAAGACCATCGCTTGCATCATATGTTCGGTAAATGGGCTTCAAAATGAATTGCAACTTGACCCAGAATTTAACCGCAAAATTGTGTTTAACAGCGAAGCTCATTTTCGGCTATACGGTTACATTAGTAAACAAAATTACCATATTTGGAGTGAAAATAATTCGCAAATGATCCCACAATTACTGTTGTATCCAGAAAAATGCACCGTATGATACTGATTGTAAGCATATGACGTCATTGGGCCGTTATTTATTTAAAAACCCAAGCTGGAAACTACGTTACCATTAACGGGGATCATTACAGGGCGATAATGAATGACTATTTAATTCCTAATTTCAATAGTAGTGATCTGAAGATATAGTTTCAACAGGACGGCTCCAAATATCATACAGCTAGCGCAACAATCGATTTATTGAGAGAACAAGTCGGTAACAAAGTTATTTCAAGGAACGAACCTGTTAATCGATCACCAAGATAATGTAATCTAACGCCTTTAAATTATTATGTTTGGGGTTATATTAAATATTTGGTTTATGCCGATAAACCAGCAACTATTGACGCCTTGGAGGCCAAATTAACTCGGACAATTGCGAACACAAGATCCCAATTGCTTGAAAAAGTGGTCGGAAATTCAGCTGACAGAATGCGCTTTTTCAGAAGTAACTGCGGCGGACATTTGTCCAAAATTGTTCTTATACATTAATGCAGTAGAATATTATTTCACATAAAATAAATAGTTTCAAGGCATCTAATTTGGTTATTGTTTTATTCGAATTTAAAGTTCGGAAGCTTTAAAAAATCATCCTATATATATATATATATATATATATATATATATATATATATATATATATATATATATATAGTGTTGTGTATAGAAGTACAAAAAATAATAACAAAATGTTAATACTTTGAGACCCAGAAATCCCAAAAAAGTTGGCTAACGATGGCTATGGAAGAAAATGAAGAACTGAAATTGACTAGTCGAATATCTAGAAGAGAATACTGCAGAATTGTGGAGTAGGTCGTTGCACACAAAGAGCTGTAGAACAAGAATGTTAAAATATCGCTTCTTTCTTGTTTAAATCTGCTTTCAAAGTAGGGAAAACTATCGTTTATGGTTAGGTTTTGTTAGATTTGTTATCGAGCGTTGCAGCGCTCGGATGGTTGTTTTTCTTTCTTTCTTCTCTATTTAGTTCCTAAATTTCTGTGATTGTTTCTAGGCAAGAGTATAAAATCTGACAACGAATTACCCCTCAGTCACGCCAGTTAAAGGCTGGGTAAGGCCGGATACCTTGAGAAGTGTTCTACATTTGTCACTCGCCAGTTGGTAGGCTTCTTGAGAGACTTATGGATAAGCATATAACCAAGGGTTGATAGCCTGAGGGGTGTGCTGGCCTGGGTTGTCGGTGGCTGATGATCGTGGTTCGGAACCCACGTTAAGCTGTAGATCCAGTCGCTAAATAGCCTTAGTTCCTGATGCCCCTCTAACCCTAATACCTTTACCTTTCTACCTGGGCATTGTTACATATCACTCCTATGTTATTATCTCCACCTGGTTTTCCATCAAGTTTCTGTGTTCCATAATTTTCTATCCGCGATTTTGTCTTTCTGATCCTATTTTTACATTTATTACTCATTCAGCATTTCTCCTTTTATATCTCTTATATCTTTTATATATCTCCTTTCATTCAGCACTAGAAGCTCTATCCTTGTGAATATTAATGTTAGAATCTATAATGTATAGAGCGTTTACAGTCCAACCTACGGACTGGAACGTAATCAGTTTCAGAAGCTAATCGACTTAATACGGCCTGATTAACAACATTACTGAGGGCTGGTCCTTCGCGGAATATACAAATGCTTAGCAAATTTCGTCGGTTCAAATGCAATGCAGTCTAAAATATCTAATATCTACATCTAAAAAAATATAAAACGTTATAAATTACATAACTTATCAATTTAACTGTTATACAATAGATTTCTAAATCACCATATTATCTAGACACAACCACAATCAAGAAATTTAGCTATAACTATCGTAAAAGAATAACAAAAATTATGCTTCAATTTTATTTAACTTTGATATTTAACATTTTTATTAACATATTGTGTGCTAAAATATATTGATTTTATCCCTAATTTTTAAACATAACACAATAATGAGCTCTGTTAACAAAACAGATTTCACAACATTTTTAGAATATTTACTTTAAATTTAAATGCCGAAGTTGCATCACGTTTAGGAAATAATATATCTCAAATGTCTTGCTGCTTTACAATTGTCACCTTTTTGTTTAGATTGATTTAATTATAATCACCTCTCATCAATGTTATATCGTCGAATGTGGCCAACAGAAAGATCTCGATGGTCCATTCGTATATTAATCCGTTCGTTATGTGAAAACCCACGACGTTTCGCCAAAATATCATTTCGCTTCGAATGAAGAATTGCATTTTTCAGTCGAAGCGACCAACGCTTGAGAATGCCAAATTATATTTTGGCGAAACGTCGTGAACTTTCACAAAACAAAATATTATTTACACACACACACACACATATATATATATATATATATATATATATATATATATATATATATATATATATATATATATATATATATATATGTCCAGCTTCAGTGAGCCTATTAGTGAGCTTTGACCGCCTTCAACACTCTATATTGACGAATCCAATATTAGGCTACGTACGATGCGTGCAAACAAAGCAATGTTACTGCTAGTGTAGTGCTCGAACTGTCAACAGACGAGGCGGACCATTATCTGATGCGATATATATATATATATATATATATATATATATATATATATATATATATATATATATATATATATATGATATCATGGTTCTTTAAATTATCTAAGGACCAATGCATATATGTCATAATAATAACACAAACATGAATGCACACGACTTATTAAAATATTCTTCTTCAACTATCATAAATTTGAACCTTTTTTATTGTTTAAAAAATGTTTCATTCCAGTTCACCTAAAACAATTTCTGAGTAGGAAATTGCTATAATGTACACAGTATATAATTAAGGGGTTCCATCTAGCATGAATCCTGAGTAAATTTTACCGAATACATAGGAGATCGATCAACTAAAATTCCTTATAATACAAACTTTGAGAAGCAACGTAAATACAGAACTCAAACGACTAAAAAATTGAGAAATATACTAGAAACGATGACATTATATCAGAAATGGTAACAATTTTAGGCGAAATGAGTAACAATAAACCATCAGATTTGGAATAAGTTGTCGAATGATGACGTTAAACTGGACACAATCAGTATATATAATTCCAAAAGAACCTTAAGAAAATTTGCGGCAACAATTTCTCTAATTCGATTGATTTCATATTGAAACCTTATCTGCTCCCACAAATCTCCCTAAAACAATCTAGTTTGTTCAAACAACAGACCAGTTGATAAATATAAAATAAATGGTTAAAAAATTCTACATGTATCATGTACTGGCTATGTTTTTCTTTCTAGACTACTCTAAAATATTTGTTACCATAAACCATCAAATTATATCTGGATTTTTCTACCAAAACTAGCAGTAGCGAAATATTTTTTCGATTTTTTTTTCTACACATAAATAGTAATGCTTTTGTTATAGTCCACGATAAAATGTCCGGCAATAGAAAAATAGAATCCGGCAATAGAAAAATCAAAATAGAAAAAGGAGATGGGAAGGTTGCGTCCTTTCTCCTAGTGGATAAAATGATGTCATCTACCGCAGTGCATAGCAGGAACCGAAAAAGCAAAGTAAACAAATCTAGAATAGCAACACTCATAAAGTTCTGGAAAGACCACAGTATTATCAAGCAAACTAAAGTACGTATAGTAAATACCATTATATTTCCCATCGATATATACAGGTCCGAAACATAAACTCTAAATGCCGCAGGAGGATCAAACCATTTAAGATAACATAATACAGATGCCTGCTGCAAATTCTTTTATGAGCAAACCGAATCAGTATCTCAATCCTACGAGAGATAGAACCAGTTTTCAAGTCATTTCGCTCCATAGTATAGAAAAAGTATGCAGAAGGTATTCAAGGAAAATTTGATTCTAAACAAAAAAAAGAACGATCACAAAATAGGTACATTGATCAGATTAAGACCGTAACCAATATATCAGTTGCGGAAATAATTAAAACGATACAAAATATGGATCAATGATCAATCATATATTCCGACAAGGTGTAGATACGTGTAAAAACAGATTAGAAAAAGAGAAAGGCAGAGAGAGAATAAAAAAAGCTTCGAGAAATACATGAATTTTACAATCTTGAATCAAATTATCTTTACCTATACGTAATTTAATTACCTATATGTAATTTATATTTAATTACATGTAGCAAGGAATCTATCATCCTAAAATTATATTACTGAAATTTATAAACTTCAGCATTAATAAGATTGATTGACAGTCAGCTCCGCTCTAACATAATCTATAATCTAATAGTTATAAACGGATTTATTTAATTAAATATTTTTCCAACTATTAATCATGAGTGAAATTTAATCGTTACTTAAGAAGATTCCATAAAGCTCTAGAGAGCTTGTTTAGTGCTTTCCTGCATGCATTGCGCTAAAAATATTAACATTATGAAGATATAATTAAATCAATATCATCTCCTAATGATGCTATCAAAGTTAGCGAAGTCAGTGCATTTAATATTTTACTTAGCGTATCTATATTAAATTTAAATATTGAGAGATTCTTTAATGTATAGTTTACGAAAAATTTCCTTCAACATAGAAATTTGTCAGAGATGCGTGAGATGGACGAAATATTGTCAGGATTTCTTCCATCTCTATGCAAAACTTTTGGTTATATATATGCAGTGTCAGAATTATTTAGACTGCGTCCGATGAGACAACAGTGTTGAGTGTCATCAGACACCCAATTGCTGGGTTCCACAATCTCATATGGAACACACAACAACCTGCGTTTGCGCCTAAGTGAACATTTTGTTGACTAGAGATGGGCTCCACCCATCCCTTCCATTGGAGAACACATGTTTCGTCTCTTGATGTTTAGACTCTTCAGGGTACCGACATGTCCTCTCTCGTCAAGTATAGGAAGAGAAACAATCAACAAAATGCTCATGTTGTATATATATATACAACACAACCGAAACATTCATTCCGGTCCGGCGCGTTGTACTCAAAGAAAAGATTCAAAGTGGTGTGTTTCAAATCTATTCCATGCAAAGTTGAGCGCGACGTACCCAATGGTCGATGTATATGCATAATAGTAATAAAGGTCTTCCCCCAGTGGCGGCTGGTATATAAGAGCTGCAGAACTGCAGACCCCTGCAGGACTAAAAAAAAATTACATATATTTATACATATCCCTACAATTGTAAGGATTTTTTACTTGCTTACTAAATCTGGTAAGTTTAAGTTATTTCCAATTTTGGTTTGTTAAATGTATTTTATAAATTGTCTGCTGCTACACGGAACCTCCAAGTTTCAAACTCACGAACCGCCACTGCTATTAGAGGAAGACTTCCCCTAATACTTCACGGCACTTCACGCCTAAACTGGGTTGGCGCTTGATCATATAAGAACCACATATTCTGACTCACATTTAAAGGCACATTTTCTAGGAGACCGGGAAGATAATTTTGTAAAAATTCAAGATGATTTTCGCCCGTTAAACGATCTGGCATTATAACAGGCCCAACAAGAATACCGTTGACAATTACCGCCCACATTACAATTACCGCCCACATTATTTACACTCTGACTCTGCACAAATGGAATAAATGATTTCGGCAATGGGTGAACACGAAAAGAAAAATGTTCAGCGTATAGCTGAGATACGGCATTGACACTCTGAAAGCACTCTCCATAAATTAATAGCATGTCAACTAATTCACTATTCTCAAACACATGGGCCATTTTTTTCTTTCCAAAAATCACAGTAGTTATTTAATAGGTGATTATGGGACAAAATTCTACCTAACATCAACCTTGGTCCATCACAATGAGCAGTTAGCTGTAAGTTAGTGGTTTTGTATCCCACTGGTAGATTGTCTTCTGATCGTTTTGAATTTGCCAGCGATCCATTAAATTTGTTTAAATAATTGTATGACCGGACTTGATTTTCTTTTAAATTTATTAAAGGCTGTAGAAGTCTAATTTTAGCGATATTTAAAAAATGGTATTAGAAAAATTATATGCTAATTATACGTTTTATACGCTGCTAAAAAAAGTCTCAACATAGGAGTTTATATATATATATATATATATATATATATATATATATATATATATATATATATATATATATATATATATATATATGTCACTTAAAATTAAAATTTCGCCAGTTCCGGGTAGCTAATTTGTTTATTTTAGTTGCGAGTCCTGAAAAAACGAAAAGCCGCAAGTAAAAGACCTCTGTACTAGGGTGTAAGAAAAGTATTTCCGGTTCGTCCTTTGTTTATAAATAAAGGATTATACTTCACTCTTCAGAGGTTTAATCCTATATTAACTTTGTGATTTGACAAATAAACATTCCTTCTTTGGTATTAAGGATACCACTTGGAAATATTCAGTCGACGGTTTTTAACACCATTAAAACACTTTTAACACATTATTTTATAAAGGGCTTCAAAGCGACTCATACCTGTCGTGAAATTTGCAAAGTAGAGCGGGAAGATACCAATCCTTATCAATTCAAAAACTTCCGGGAAGGAAACATGACTTTTGAACAGGGGGGGAATATCAGGTCGTAATTATTTACTTTGAGTTGGCTCTTAATGATAAATTCGACAAATTCAAAACTCAAACAGCTTAACTTGAGAAAGCACATGCTGCTCTGGTTGAAAGATATCAAGCTTGGTCGAACGTAAAAGCTGATCAAACGTAAAAAAGTTATCCTGTAGCAGACCACACACTTCACATCTGACCACATCAAAAATTAACGAATTGAACTTTGCGAACGGGAGAAGTTCCCTCACTCAACAAACTGCTTCAACCTCATTCCGTCGAATTACCACAATTTGCTCATTTATGGTTCACTTTTGGTCTATGACATTTCAATCGATATAGTTTTTTGACAAAGTCTGGAAAACTTAAATAAAGGGTGATTTTTTTAGTGTGTTCAAACTTCCGATAGGGGTCGCTGTCAGATCATCATAACATATGTCATTATGGCAATCACCATGGCTTATCAAATGTCTGGCAAATCATCAACGCGAACAGGAACGTTTAACATTAAAGCAACGCTATCGAATTTTATTATCAAAATCGGTAATCTCTTTGCCAAACGTATAGAGCAAGTTTGTGAATTTTATAGCGCACGTAGTCGCTCAACCGAACGATGTCTTCGATAATCCCAAACGTATCTACCGCTGCTCGATATTAAAACAAAAAACTGTGCGTTCCGAACAACATATCACCCCCCGTTGCTGAAAGTGTTGATGAAGATCCAAATGTATCAATTCGTTAATAGGGATCGTTACAGAGCAATGATCAATGAATATTTGATTGCGAATTTGAGTGGAGTAGAGACCCCACTTTCTAAAGTAAGTGTTAACTGTTTGGGGATCTTGTGTCATCGTGTTCTCAGTTTGGGCTAGGTTCAGGCCTTGCGTATCGATCGCCATGTCATCTGCGTACATTATTTTTTCATCTGCAGTTGTTGGTATATCCGCCACGTAGATGTTGAATAGCAAAGGTGCTAGTACAGAGCCTTGAGGTATAGGCCATTTTTTAGACTGGAGAAAGTGCTCGCCTTTCCATTTAGATATACTTGGATAAAAGTCTGTCGCTCAACATTTCGTTCATAAGTTGTAAGAAATCTCTGCAGGGGACAAGTTGAAATAGCCTAAGAAGTAAGCCCTCTCTCCAAACGCTGTTGTAAGCTGAGGTTAGATCAATGAACACGGTAGAAGTTTTAAGTCGTTGCTGGAATCCGTGTTCGATGTACTGTATGAGTACGAGAACCTGGTCACAACAGCTCCTTTCGGGCATAAATCCAGCTTGTTCAACAGGTATTGAATTGCTTACTATAGGTTGTAGGCGAGAGTATATGATTATCTTTAAAATTTTTAAAAATTCGCTCAGGAGTGCTGCTGGTCTGTAGCTTTCTGGATTGTTATCAGTATGACCTTGCTCTTTTTGAACAGTTTTGGGAGCTTGCATGATTTCAGAATTTCGTTATTCAGGGTACAAAGCCATCATCTTTCATGGGCGCCCAATTGTTGTATAAATTCAGCATAGATATTATCTAATCAGGCGTCCTTTTTGCATTTTACTGCACCAATGGCAGCATCCAATTCCTGCTCCTCAATGGAACTTAGGATCGGCAACGGCTGCTGCTGGCTATTACGGATGTCGGTAAGCATGTATCTTACTTCCCTACTATGGTTCTTGTCGATTTTAACTCTTGGGAGGTTCTTAATTCTTTTCGCAACAACTTCAAGTTTCGGAGCATTAATGATATTGTTGGGTATTTGTTCGAATTCTAGTTTCCTTAAAAAGTTCCATGCGGTCAGGCTGCTATGTGTAAAATTAAGACCTTCGAGAATTTCTCTCCATTTTACGGTTCTGGCTTTGTTTAGTGCATCCAGCAGTTGCTTTCCCACTTCAGGGTCTCTTATACGTTCGTAAGTATCGAAAAGTCATTCACAGTTCGGTAACAAAATTATTTCAAGAAATGGATCTGATAAAATTGGCAACCAAGATCAAGAGATTTAATTTTCTTTAGGATTATGTTAAATATTTGGCCTATGCTGATAAATCATTAACTATTAACGCCTTGGAGACCAACATAACTCGGACAATTGTGAACATAAGATCTAGTTGCTTGAAAAAGTGATCGAAAATTGGATTTGCAGAATGCGCTTTGTCAGAAGTAGTCCCGTCGGACATTAATGCTATTGAATGTTCTTTTTCACAAATAATAAATAATAATAAATAATATAACATTGCATACTTTTGAAACATAATATAACAGTGAGTCCCGTAAATTAAATTCGTTTCATAAACTTTTAAAAACGTTTACTCCATATTTCAATATATCATCTTATGTTCTATACACAAGGTATTCTTTTCATATTCATATATGTATTGTGAAGAAAACAATTTACCGAGAAACTGGCAAGTTATTCTATAAAAAAAGATCATACATTATAAAACAACTTTGTAGTTGAACTTTAACACAATTTATGAACGTTGTTCTTTTGAAATTTGCTTCTGTTTTGTATCAGACTCAAACTATTTTATGGATAATAGGTGTAAATCTTTCAAGGTCTCGTTTCAGTTCCCTTACGCCAAACAAATCATTAATATAATGATTTTACATTGAACGAACCCAGTTATATATCAAACAGTTTCCAGTAATATATTTTGGCAAGTCTAACATTAATTACAAATGCTTTGTTTCGAATAGTGTATACCTTTAGAAAAAAAAAATAAGTAAATTTTGAAAACGGACTGAATATGTTTGGAAAGTCATAGGCCTGATATAAAGATAGCGCACAAGTATGGCCACATGACTATGATATTTGTAAAGCATGATTCGTGCTTATCAAGCTGTTATAAAGTACTTAATTTGAAGGGTTTCACTCCGATGGACATATAGAAAGACTCCACTTGAATGCATTATCCATTCCGTTTTCGACGATAAAAATTTCTGTTAGCCGAATTGAAATGTATTCGTAAATATCTAGATGTAGATATCAAAGCCCCTACGACTAACAAAATCGTCAGAAAAATTTAAATATCCTATTAAATGGAAGATACGCAAGCTTGCTAACATAGTAAACATCTCGATAGGCGTATATGAAAAAGCTTCGAACGAAGTGTGCCCCGTTTGTTAACAGCCAATCAAAAATACATTTGAATGAATATTTCTCAAGAGTGTTTAGAGTAATTTAAAAGCAATTTTGCTGAGTTGTTTTCGACATTTTATAACACTAGATGAAACATGAGTTCAACATACGTGCCAGAGATAATGCAGTAGTTTAAATAGTGGGTGGACCTACCAAAGTGCGCAAAAGAAAACAAAAACGGTTCCATCTGCAGGGAAAGTGATTTCTACGATTTTCTGACAAAAAATAGGACAATCACTAGGGAGTAATACACTTCATTACTGGGTGCTATTTAGATTGAACGTTCACATCTGCCTAAAAACAAAGTGCGCATTCACGATCATAATGAACAGACATCTCAAGTTGTTACAGTAAAAGTTCAAGTGCTACGCTTCAAAGTACTCCATCAAGACTCTCAGCGATTACTTCCTCTTTTGAAGCCTGAAAAAATGGCTCACTGGACGAAGATGTCCTGCAGATGAAACCGTTTTCGCTTTCTTCGGTGCCCTATCTATTACCTACCCTATCTTCGCACTGATTGTTTGACTTAATGTTTTGTCTCTGGCATCTAATGTGTGTGTATATTTGATTTGCTGCTTTAATGCGCCGAAAAAACTTTCTCAAAACATTCAACAATAAACGGCTAGGTGAAAGACTGTTGCAAAATGTTAGATTTAATTTACATTTTTCAGAATATGTTAATATTTCGTAATATGTTAATACCATAGTCATTTGTCATACTTACGCCATCTCGATGTCAGACAGAAAACTTTTTGAATGAACCCTGTACTATCACCTTATACTAGCACCGTTACTAGTTGTTTTTATAAGCGAAGTGATTCGACATTCAATATAATCCAATTTCTAATTCTGAAATATAATTATTATCTAATATTATCTATATTATCTATACCTAATATCAATTCTCAATAATATTAAAAAGTAATTACATCTTCGTTAAATAGATAATTGGAAATTAAACTCAAATTTTGAAAAAATTAGTTAAAATGGAAGCGCACTAACTCTGTAGATTAATTTATATTATGTTCTAATGGTTTTTAAGTGATTTAACGATAAAATTGAAGGAAATGATTGATGTATAAACTATCTAAACTAGTTTTTTTTTTGAATTTTAAAAATAATAAAGTACTGACTTCAAAATTATTTAAGTTGAAGTTTTAATGGTCAATAAACATTTTAAAATAATAGTTTTGGCTACGATGCAAAATTGTTTATCTAATGCTTTGAAGACCTGACAGGTTTTAGTTGAATACCATAGTGTACGTAAACGATAAATTTAATTATCTTTAATTTTTTTTAACTGGCTGACTTTTCACTATAAACAATTTTTCCAATATATTTGATTGTGCCCATTCCAATTTAACATTTTCATATACTGGATGACTATAACAATACACAGAACACTGCACGAGTGCTTTTTAATTTTTAAGTTAATTTATTTTCATTAGTTTGACTGAAAATAGAACATGGACACAGCGTGAAAAACATTTTTATTTAGTTTTAAATATATAAAAATCAAACCATTCTGACAAAATATTTGATGACGACGATATTATGATTGCCTATTTATCATATGTCAATATTTGCAGAAAATGTTCATACTCCTAACTAATAGGAGATTTTTTTATTTTGTGTTCGAACTTATACTCCGATAGGAGTCACTGCCGAACGAACTATGAGTTTGCACGCAAGTCTATAAATATGTGTCTCAATAGTCTGGCAAATCATGATGAAACGTGTTACATCAGAGCAACGCTAGCAAATTGGTGAAATTTATTATCAAAATCGGTGCTCTGTTATAGAACACTTTGTGAATCTGAACTTCGTGATGTATTCGCCGAATAACCACAAATTCCGAAAGCATTTCACGCTGCTCGATAATAATTAATTAAACAAAAACAAGACAAAAACGGTGCGATCGGAAAAAAATACCCCCGCTTTTCCAGACAGTGTTGATGAGAATCCAAATTTAATAATTCGGCCCAGTTCGCAGGAAGTTTTAAATTGTGGATTATTTAATAATAAGTTCAGACGCACTGACATAATCACCCTATATATATATATAAAAAAGGTAAATACGAAGAACAATATTAATAGACAGCCTCCATTGTTTCTGCGTTATTATTCAAGCACGAATTGCATACAAACTTTACATGTTCTCATACACTTTTTGTATTGAAATCTGGAAAGTTGCCTGCTATTGGTCTGTGATTTACATAAAAAAATACATATGTGCTTTTTTTACTTTCTCTTTATTTTCTCTTTATATTATTTTAGTTCAAAAGGTAATCTAACCGTTTTTTGGCTTCTCCTGATAATTCGTCTCTTCATCACTGTGCATGTTTGAAACTAATATATTTTATTTCCAGCATGAGAAAGGCATGACGTCCAAAAAAATGTAAAAATATACACCAATGTCGTTCCCTTCGTCATTCCTTCACTAGCTTTCGAACATTCAACTCTAGCTAGGTTGATGACGGATTAAGGTCAAAAATCGGTTTTGGCTTTCTGAGGTTTAATGGCGACTGAAGGAATTGGAAAATTGTTGCGCGGAATACGGAAAAAAACCTCCTTGTTTTTGAATATTTTTAATATTCTCCACGAGTCCACTATACAACTTTTCAAGCATATATGGTACATAAATGGAACCTAAGCGGGCCATGAACGGTTTCACACTGAACTACTACTGCGGGCCACACGAGAACTGAATTTGATTACAGCCTACATCCGACATGGCCGATATATATGACCGTACCCTTGGTGATTCCTTCAGTTGCTTTCGTAGCATGGGGCTTAAGGCCAGAAAAAGGTCTCAGAAGACGGTTATTGACCTTTGATGACGGCTGAAGGAAAGGGTAAATTTTTACTTGGAGCACGGAAGCAACTTCCTTGCTTTTGAATATTTTAAATATTGAACAAAATAAAATTATACAATTCGGTAATAAAGTTAATGCTGTTCAGTGACTGAAACACGAATGGTCAATACAAATCAATGTGAATCAATCAATTCAATCAGAAGAAAACTGATTGAAAATTGAATCAATCAGAAGAAAACTACAAAAACTCAAAAGCAGGGGACTCAAAAATCTATTAGATATGATCTAAAAGAATAAAAAACATAAAATAACTGGACAAAAAAATGTAAACGAAAAATATTTTATGAAAACCGGCTAACATCTCTGTCCATTCAGCTCTGGATGTCAGCTATGGAACCCATCCAGAAAAACAAGTACTAAAAAAGGTTATCAAAAGTTAAATACATAACGATAAGACTGATTGTTACGCTGACGATGTCCCTTAATAGCTACTAATTTAGGATTAGTTTCGGGATTTTAAATTCCGACATATCGAAAAGCTAAAGTGAAATACTCATAGAAGAAACTGAGACTTTTCAACAGCCATTAATTAAACAATTTGCATTGCGATTTGTGTCTTAAAAAGGCTGCTGGTGTAGCTAGATGTTAACCGCTGTTCAATACCGCATCAGGCAGATCACCGAGGAGTCAAATCTGGCAAAAATTAACCAAGATCCAGAAAAGTACATCGAAATATTTGTAACGGGAGATGAAGCTTAGGACCATCCCTTAACAGTTTACCGCCTTTACCAGCATAACGCCCCAATTCACCAGAGCTACATTTCACCAGCTAGCGTTCTCAATTGCAATTTAAAAAAAAACCCCTTCAAAAAAGTCCCCTTATTCTTCAGATTCCTTATTCCTTATTCTTCAGATCCTCATTATGAACCAGGGCTTGTGGTGGTGAAGGGGCTTCAGTAAATCAATGAAACTTTGAGCTTTGTCGTCTAGAGTGTGTGTTCCTGGAAGGGTAACCCATGGCGAACAGGTCAAAGCAGAGACCTCAAACTAATATGATCCAAAATCTACCAACCCACACTGGGCCACCATGGGAGATTACGGTCCAACCTCGGCATTTCAATTTCAAATACGCGTTCATTTTCAATTATGTCAGTGTCGTCAAATTTGAACGTTGGCGTATATATGACCGACTAGTCCACTGCGTCATTCAGCTGAATAAAAAGTTAAAGCGTCAAATCGTCCAAGCTTATGCACCAACTCTAAGTTATGGTGATGACGAAATGGAGTTATTTTATGATAATGTGGCCCAGCTTCTAGACAACGAGAAGTGCAGGTACAAAATCCTTGTGACTTTAAAATTGAACTGGAAAAGTAAGAAAGAACTGGTGAAACTGTAACTGGTCCATATATGTATGCTTGGAGATTGGAAATATGTATGCTTGGAGTTATAAAGCGGGACCGAAAGACCTGCACATGTATCAGAGAACAAACGAGAGTATGTGACATCATTGGAAGGGTAAAGGAATTGAAATGGAGGTGGGCCGGCCATATGTGGGACGATATAACCACAGACAAACGAAACTAATCCAGGAATGGATACGACTTGTTCATAAACCTCCACGAAGAAGACGAAAATGACATCATCCAATATATTGGACCCGAATCGCTGAGAAGAGCTCAAGACCGCGCGAATTGGAACCATGCTGACGAATCATCAGATTTAGAACCCGGATGTTATGTACAAACTAAGATTTGTATTATACTATAAATAATTAATGTCTCTAAAACATCTAAGCTCCTTGTCGTTGATGTATCCAATGAATTAACCTTTTAGGACAATGCTAAATAAGTAATAATATTTCAAACTCAGATGTTTCCTTTTATATTAGAGCCACTAGTTCGTGAACTACCTTGAAATGTGTGGATAACCTTACCCACCAAGCTACGTGGCAAACTTCATTGGATGACAAGAGTGACCATTTGTAAAGCCGCAAGAGGCGGATATTTGAGCGATTTTCAAACAACTACCTAACGTTCGATTCGCCGGGAGGTTAGTATATCCTGTAATCCGATGACTCGGAGCAAGAAACGTAGCGTCGCAAATTGCGGTTAGTACTTGCTGATCCTCCGAGGAGAGACTAGGCTTGCGTACTGCATTTCAATAGGCAAGTATGCAAAATCCAGTAATGAGTTTCCGCTCCGTCCTGCCATTTCTGAGCCAGACGATAAGCTTCTCGAAAGACTTATGGTTAAGCCCAAAACCAAGAGTTTATTGCCCGACGGCGCTGCTAACAGTAACCGATGACAGTGGTTCAGAACTCATATTAACCTTTAGGTCCTGTCGCTAAATAATGCCTACTGCATTGACGCGTCTCTAACTTAGATAAACAAACAATAACGTTCGGTTCACTTATATTTTGTAGCAAACATTTGTTAATTCAAAATTTCGGAAAACACTGCCTATTAAAAAACCCTATATTTTGTCAAGTGGCATACTTATAAAAGCAAATGATTTCCTGTCCTATAATATATATATATATATATATATATATATATATATATATATATATATATATATATATATATATATATATATATATATATATATATATCAATTTTTTATTATATATTTTAAATGATCAATAAGCTTTATAAAAACAACTCCTATTAATTTCCAGCAAAAGTATAATATTGAAAGAGCACTCGTTAAATAACACGGTCAAATATATCTTCTCTATATATTTTAGAATATCAAGGGACCAATTCCTGAACAAGAAGCCCCCTTCATGCTAATCCATCGTTTCCTATTCCGTACTTCTCCCATCTAAGGAAAACTCGCCTTTGATTTTATGTTATCTATCCTTATCTGAATTGCTCTCCATCTCCAGATAGTCTTACTCCGTCTTTCGGCTGTATATTTTGCCACGCGTCCGGCATAATTCCACTTCAGGTTTGCTATTCGTTGAAAATACATCCTCGTTTGGTTAGTTATACTTTAGAAAAAAAACCTTTAAATTATATTCATTCAAATTGAGAATTTTGCGGCGGTACTATACGAGTACATAAATAATATAGCATTTAAAAATAAAAATAAAACACAATTAATTTATTTGTTTCTCCACAATTACGAGAGTTACTGTTTATGTATCTGGAATAATAAATATTTATAATTATTATTATATCATTGAATCAAATTTTTATCATTGGAAATGGTTTTATTATTTTTCAAAATATCCTTCGCGATGATCGATACACTTTTGCATACGTTTCCATCAATATTCTTAGCACTTTTTCTATTCCGATTGGGGTATCTCTAAAACATGCATTTTGAATGCATCAGCCCCTTCTCCTGGCGCCGAAAATCGTTGAACACGTAGTTTATTTTTCACGGAGGGGAACAAAAAGAAATGATAGGGTGCCAAATCAGAACTGTACGGCGGATGACCGATCAATTCGATGTTTTGACCGGTAAAATATTGAGTTGTTCGGTCCGATGTGTGAGAGCTCGCATTGTCATGGTGAAGAATGATCCTGCGTCGTTATGGACATCAGCTGCTACTGGACAGCAGTTCGTGAAAGACGTCCAAAGCGACCAAAAACACAATCATCGGCAGGCCAGGTTAGGTCCTCTGTATTTTGGGATGCGCATGAGATATTGTTTATCGATTATCTCGAGAAAGGTAAAACTATCAATAGCAAACATTACGTAGCATTATTTGTGCGATTGAAGAACGATATCGCAAAAAGGCTCCAAATGGACAAAAAAATGTGCAGTTGCAGCAAGACAATATACAATATCACAAATCAATGGCAACGATGGTTAAATTGTATGAATTGCACTTCGAAATGCTTCCTCATTCACCGTATTCTCCAGATCTGGCTCCCAGCGACTATTTCCTATTATCATACCTCAAAAAAATGCGTTCCAATAAAGAGGTAATTGCCAAAACTGAAGAATATTTTGAAGGCAAAGATAAATCGTTCTATTAAAAAGGTGTAGAAATGTTTGAAAAGCGTTGGATTCAATATTTGCTCTTAAAGGAGAATATACAAATCGCTTTTTTATTCTTCTTGGCACGCGTTTCGCTAAGCATGTTAATATCATCACGAGGTAATTCAATCCTAAATCATCTCCTTGAATTAGATATCTTGAATCTGATGAGGCTAACATGGTTGGCAAAACGCTTATCGAATCATTAAAAAAAAAATGATTTGCTATTTAGTGAGAAATACCTTCGAGTTTAGAAATCTTATATTTAAAAAGACGGATGAATGACTCAATCGCAAACTTTCTACAGCATGCGGCTATATCATCTCAAATTATCTCTCTTTCTTTCGCGAGCAGTATAAAACATTGCAAAAAAAAGCTAAACCGATTAAAATAAATAGTTTTTATATCACAATCGTTATTAAAAATACTAAAGATACGAAAACAGTGTTTTGTAGACATATCCTGAGTTTAATTGTAATTTATTTTTTCTACATTGTATAATCAGTTTTTGATTGCTCAGTACATAAACGATTATTTGTAATTAATTTAGAAAACGCCAATTAAACAATGGTTTTTGTATCAGATGGTTATAGGACATAAAAAATGAATCATTTTCATAAAAAATAATGTGAGTCATTGCAGATTGCAACGCCGCATGGCACCCGAAGAAAAACATTATCTTCACGTGAAACTCTATAAAGGTTGATGCCAAACAAAGCGTAGCAGTACCACAGAACGATTGAAGCTTTGGGTAGATATTATACTTCATACTCCAAATTTGTCGGCTCTGGCACCTTCCAATCATTACATATTCAATTAAATTCAAATTAAAATGTTTCGCCTCTTTCAACCATAGTAAATGTACAAGGGTGTAACTTCACTCTTTAGAGGTTTAATCCAATTTCAATTTTTTGCTCCGACAAATAAACATTTCTTCTTCTCTACGGTTTTTTCAAAGCGACTGAGACCTCTTGTGAGATTTGAATTACCGCGCATTTCTGGTTCGAAAAGTTCTGGGAAGAAGATATGGGTCATAAAGATAGGAGAAGATTAGATAAGATATAAGAGCAGCTGTGGCTGCAGATCCTCAAACAACCACTAGGACACTTTCAATTAAAGAAATTAGGAGTATCCCAGATATACATTTTTTTTTTGTGCAAAATACAGATCCTTTTTTACAGCTTAGTAGAGTGTAACCTGGCTGTGTTGCTAGCCGCGTATTATCAGAAGACCTATCTTTACGGGGAAAATATTTTACTGACTGAAGACTAATCCCAAATGTGAATAAAACTGAAGTATCGTGCTTCCACTTCAATGACAAATAACAAGCGCGCCTAGAATCCCAAGCATACTTCAATAACAACTCATTATGTTACAATCCTTATCCAAAATACTTAAGAGTAACAATGGATCGAACACTTTCGTATAAAAACATCTGAAGAACACATCAGCTAAAATAAACACCAGAAATAATACAATTCACAAATTTTGTACTCCCACGTGGGACGCAAATTCATCTACCCTTAAAACATCATGTCTCAGTCTGATCTACTCGGTTACTGAATATTGCGCTACAATCTGGTTAAACAGCTAATACATAAAGAAGGTTGGACAACAAACAAACAAACTTAAAGAGACCATGAGAATAATCAATGGCTCTTTTAAAAGCGCAGTTCTACCTTGGTTTCCAACTCCGAGTAATATAAAATACTATTAGATCTCCACCTCCCAATACATTATGACTTGCCTGTTGTCGGTCTGTGGAGAGTGAAGTTTAGATCCCCCCCTGCTGTTTGCAGGACAACTCCTGTGAGAAAATTTCAATCGAAATGCTAAATGGAGAGAATTCTGAAACATTTCGGGACCGGGTCTGGCTGCTCATGTCATCGACCCTACCAGACTTTTACCAGGAATGGAGCTGCCTCGCCACAATTGGAAGATACTTAGCAGAATTAGAACATCCCATGGCATATGCCGTGACTCTTCCTACAAATGGGGATTAGCTGGGTCCCTTGGCTTGTAACTGTGAAGAACCCCTCCAAAACCTTCATCACATCGTGGCTGAGTGCCCCCCTATAGCATATAGAGGAGAAATGAACAATTTCCTTGTAGCCACAGACTTCGTGTTGGACTGGATCAATGGCCTAGATTTTAAAATTTAATTTACATATTGTGATGTGACTTTAAGTTCGTATATGTATTTTTGTCGTTTACAATTTAATCTGTCTGTGTGTTATATTTTAATGTATATACCTGATGTTAAATTTAAATCTATGTAAGCCATACGATAAATAAATAAATAAACACATAAATAAATAAATACATAAATAAATAAATAAAAAACCCTAGTAGGTAGATTTGACTGTATGAAAGACATTGCAGCACCAGTCGAAGCTGACTGGGATGAGGAAATTCAGTTTCACACAGAAAAATCCCTCTTTATCTTTATTATATCTAGTTAAACACTGACCACCTTGAGTTATTTAAATCAAGGCAAACATTTACACTTATAATGCTATTGCCATTAAGGAGAATGTAGTCATGACATACTGCAAATAGAATCAGGTAATTACTGCAATGTACATATACTGAGAACATACAGTAATTTAAAGAAGACAAAAAAAAATTAAAAAGCCTCTTACGAATAATATTGTTCAACATTATCAGATGAAAAGATGTCGAGCAGTAAAAAAGATATAGCTATTATAATCTCGACTACAGTACATTTTGTATACCAATATTTGCCACATGGGAATGTTTTTGAAGAATATCCAATTTTTAAAATATAATAATTCAGTTAAACTATACATTAATTAAAAAACTATACATTAATTAAAAAAACTATACATTAATCAATGCACACCCCCCAGTTAACGAAGAAAATAAATCTAATCCTGAAAAAGTAAATACGTCCTGGGAAATTTTGGAAAAGACTATCTCTAAAATTCCCTCTAACCATGTAAAAATCCTATTGGGTGATTTCAACGCCCAACTAGGGAAAGAAAAAAAGTACAGGAAAACAGTCGGCAGTTTTCCCGCTCATAAATTGACTAACCATAATGGTAGAAGATTGGTTGAACTATGTTCGCAGTTTAATCTAAAAATAATGTCAACACATTTTAAGAAGAAAATAACAAAACAAAAGACCTGGAGGTGCCCAAAAACGTACATAGGTGAATTTCAAATTGACCATGTTGCCATTTCGTACCCCAATTATAAAGAGATTTTGAATGTTCAAGTCAGGAAAGGAGCTAACATAGACACGGATCACTACTTGACTAGAATCAAACTTAGCTTAAAACCTCGAAAACTTATTCAAAAGAGACTGCTAATACCAAAGTTCGACCCAACGAAAATAAAACCAGCCCTAACAGAAGAGCTTGATAAACAACCAGCACAGAACTGGCAAGAATTGAAACAAAAAATTATTAAAACAGCCTTAAAGTTGGTCCCTTTACAAAAACGTAGAAAACATCCATGGTGGGATGAAGTTTGCGAGCAAGGAGTATTAAGCCGAAGTAAAGCATTCAAAGATTGGAACAGTCAAAAAACAGCAATAAACTATAACATCTTTTTGGAAGTAAGAAAAGAAACATCGAAGCTAATTAGACAAACTAAAAGAAAATATGAAAACAATCAACTTAATGAAATAGAAAAAGATTTCCAAAAAAATAACACCCGAAACTTTTACAAAACATTTAAAACTAAATTAACAGGCTATCAACCCCAAAGTCTTTGCTTCCAAAAGGAAAACGGACAATTAGCTCTAAATAACCAAGACAATTGCAAAGAACTTGCGAAATATTTTGAACAAATACTAAACTGTCCTGAGCCTTTAAACAAATTACCAACACTAAACCCTAAACAAACAAACCCAGATTCATTACCACCGAATGAAGATGAAATAATTAGGCAAATCAAGCGGCTTAAAAATAACAAAGCTTCTGGTGAAGATGGAATCGCTGCCGAACTTTTGAAATCCGCTGGTGCAGGTACAATCAAGGAAATAACCAAATTTTTACAAGAAGTTTGGCGAACCGAACGGATTCCGGAAGATTGGAAAGATGCTTTAATCCATCCACTGCACAAGAAAGGAGATAGAACGGATGTAAACAACTATAGAGGGATATCTCTTCTCCCAGTTTGTTACAAAATTCTATCTCAATGTCTATTAGACAGAGCACAGGGACAGTTTGAACCTAAAATTGGTGAATATCAAGCAGGTTTTCGACCGGGCAGATCCTGCCCTGAACAGATCCTGAATCTAAAGTTGATTCTAAGACATCAAAAACTGTACAATAAAAATCTCGTCTGTACATTTGTGCATTTCAAAAAAGCATATGATTCTATAGACCGCAAATCTTTATTCCGAATCTTGAAAGAACAAGGACTAGATCTGAAAACGCTGGCAATTATTAAAGCAACATTAACTAACACAAGGTCAAAAGTTAAATTCATGGGTGACATCTCAGAGCCCTTCGAAATTAAAACTGGAGTGAGACAAGGGGATGGACTCTCGCCACTCTTATTTAACTGTGTTCCAGAAAAAGTAATACAGGAGTGGCGTGAAAAAAAATCGGCCCTAAATATTGACCAGCCCATTAAACTGGATAGAACCAACATCAAAATTGATTGTCTGGCGTTTGCTGATGATCTAGCAATTTTGGCTCAAGATGTATTAACGGCACAGAAACAGATTGAAATTCTAAAAGAAACAGCAGAAAAGGTAGGACTCCAAATTTCCTTTGAAAAGACACAATACATGACGTGCAACAGACTAAGGACACCATTTCTAAAAACAAAATATGGTAACATCAGACGAGTCTCTCAATTCAAATATGTGTGTGAAATAATCATGGAAAATGGGTTGGAAAAAGAGGCCAATAAGGGTAGATGTCAAAAAATGGAAACGGCATTGAGACTTACACAAAATATTTACAACAAAAAATGCCTATCTAAAAACACAAAACTGAGACATTACAACACAGTTATTAAGCCAGAATGTCTATATGGGGCAGAAACGCTCATTTTGAATAGAAAGAGAGACATCGAGGACATTGAAAAGAAGGAAAGAAAAATCATAAGAAAAATCCTAGACCCCAAACAAATAAATACAACAACATACCGACTTCGAGAAAACCAAGAAATCAAACAATACACAGATATACATAGCGATATGAGAAAAACAAGACTTAAGTTTTACGGACACATAAAACGGATGAATCCAAATAGGCTAACTAGACAAATAGTCGAATTTTATGAAAATAGGAGTAGAGCTAAAGTAGAAATAATTAAATGGATTGCTGCAATTAAAGAGGATTGCAATTAAGATCAGCAAATATTACACAAAGTGAAATTCAGGATAGAGGTTGTTTCAGACACAAGGTTGACGTTTGGAAGGTTGGCCAGAGAGAAAAATGTAGGAAGACTGGAACAACTTGGTCTGACGAAAGAAAAAAAGCTCATAGCGAAAGAATGAAATTATTATGGGCGCAAAGGAAGGCTAACAACAACAAACGCCTCTAGTTGTACTTCGCGTAGTCCACCCGGGCCCATACGTGAATAAAAATAATAATAATAATTCAGTTAATTAATGAAACCTTTATATAGCTTGCTTTGTTCGCTTTTTTAATATTTTTACTCAACTTTGCTCAAAAAGCAATAATTTCAATAGACTTCAAAGTTGTTTGTTCGGTAAATAAGTTCGTCTGAAATATTTTTCACTGCACGTTCATTTCAACTCGCTCTTTTTTTACACATACCCTTTAGGCAGATGCGAGTGAATGTTTAGCTAACATTAGTCGTGTTTTGCGTGGCTGTGAATTTAGAAGAAAATAACGCGCATTATCGTCATATTTTGCTTTATTATTTTAAGCATAGCAAACACAGTTGTGAAAATTCTAGATAGACTCTACATCACTTGCAAGAATGCTTTTCTGAGTTACTTATTTGGATATCGCATATCTCGAATGAGGTCCATTTAGAACTTTCTGAACTTGAAAAAAATTCAATAACAGATTATAAAGGGTCTTTCAGATGGAGCGGTTCTTTAAATTCTTGAATAAAATATAATTTTGCGTTGATTTCAAAAAAGTTATTTATTGATAATTAAAGCACAGTATATGACATTTAAACACGAAAGATAATATGATGACCAAGTCAAATGACCACCTCAAATGGCAGCTCTACAGACGTCCACTCTTTCGTCAAAATTTTGGATAACACTTTGACATAACTGTGGCTTTATCTTACCAATGACTCGAATAATTTCATCATTTAGTTCAGGAATCAATTGTGGATTGTTCTGAAAGACCTGGCTTTTCACGTAACCCCAAAAAAAAAAGTTCAACGGTGTCGAATCACATGAACTTGGTGGTCAATTAACATTGCCGTTTCTTGCAATAACTCGTGTACCATTCCTGGCTCTAGCTCTCCGATTACTGATCGTATTCAAACAAGAGTGTGAAAAAATCCTACAATAGCTTTTTCGGAACCATTTTGGCTCAGATTTCCTTCACGCCTAATTCATTGGAAAAATTCAGATGAACGTTTATGTGAGTCAAACTCAACTCTTCCTCGATCATTCTAACTGTCAACAGATGACCAGAACACACAAAATCCCGGATTCTATGGACCTTTTCACCATTTCTTGCAGTTGAGGGTCTGCCAGTGTTAAACAACCCGAAAACCTACAACCTTGACAAAACCCTATTTCCATAGGTCCATTGAAGTTTTGTAAAAGTTTTTGGCAAACTGTGCCCCTGTCTGAAACAAAACTTGATTGCGTACCATTGCTCGAAATTATCACTCATTTTCAGAACGCACTAAAAAAATCTGGTTTACAAAAAAGATTTTAACGTCTTCAATTAAAACCGTTCCCTGAATGTTTAACAATGAAGTAAGGAATAAGGCTAATACTGAACAAACAAAACTAGAGCTGACTTCATGTCACTGAATAAAACTTGCCATTCAAATAACCAAACACTATAAACAAAAACCAAAAATGTAAAGCCAATTCTGCTCTATGATTCCGAATCTTGGACACTGACAACGGCCACAGAATAAAATTTCTAACTATTTATAAACCGATGCTTGAGAAATATATTGCAAATTTAATGGCCAAAGAGGATAAGTAATGAAGATTTATAGCAGTGAACGGAAGAAGACCCAATAGGTAAATAGATAAGAAGAAAATTCATATATTTAGGTCACATAGTAAGAAAAAAGAGAAACGAAGTCCCCAGAGAGTGTTTCCAGTTACAATGGTATCTAGAAGGTAAAACTAAATCAGGTCGCCTTTCAGAAACATTGACAAAGAGGACACAAAGGAGGCTCATATGTCACTCGCGGAAATGTCATTTCTGTCAAGGGACAGGCGAAATTGTAAACAATTCTCCAATGCCCTGTGTCCTACATGGGAATAATGGACTTATTACTATTACAATACCGTATACTACAAAAAAAAGCTTACGATAATAATGTTAACGAATTGTCCAAACTTACTGTCCGCTTACAGAAACTTTGCATTGATATACTTACTGCATAGCTGTATATGTTGACCTTATATACAACAGCAATAAATGTGTAATGTACAAACAAATATTGATAAATATAATATTATAAGAACATTTTAAAATCAGTATACCTTTGTTATATTTTTTTTTTAATTCAATTAATTTATATTTGTAATATGATGGATTATATCTTTTTAATTTCACTTTAAACAAGATCTGCAGTCCGTTTATTTCGATTAACAACTTGACACAGAAAGATATTTAGTACATAATCAAAACATTTACAAGATAATGGCTTTAAATCTTCCAAGATTTTAATTTCGCACTCCTACACAAGACATAAATATTATGGTATATCGTTAAAATAACGAGCAGAGGCGGATGAATCTTCATCATATCCCAGAATAGCGTAACAGTTGCCGCTTTTTTGTTGATGAGATTATTTTCAACCACGGTGGACAGCTTAAGACAACTTTTTTACAAGGAAAGGTCTAAAAAGTAATAAATTCTGCATGTTCGTCAAGGTTTGCGTACACGTTTTGGTTCATTCAAGAACACTGGATCAATAGCCTAGATGAAACCGAAAATTAGAAACAGAACAATGACAGATATGTTCGGCAAAGATCGGTGAGGAAACGATAGTGGATAATTGAAATACTACATTGACAACTAGATTGATGAAAGCCGAATGGTTATGAACTACTGTTTCAGCAACACTGTTTCAGCCCATAAACAGCCTTCTTTAATTTATACACATTATTCTCCCTGTTTTTAATAATAAAGCACTCTGGATGTTTCATATAAACAGGGTGTTCAAGAAAACCATTTAAAAATGCAGTCTTTACATCAAAATGTATATTTCTTAAATCTAATTGTACAGCTAAATTTATCAACAATCTTAAAGTAGAATGCCTCACTACAGGTGCAAACACTTCACCATAGTCAATATTAGCTTTCTGTACACAACCTTTTGTCACTAAACGTGCCCGATATTTCACTTCTCCGGTGTCACTCACTTTTGTCTTGAATACCCATTTGCATGGTATGACAGTAGATGAATCTGGTACACTATCGATGAGATCCCAAGCATCATTGGTTTCAAAACACTTGATCTCATCTGTCATGGCTTCTCTCCATAGTTCAGCATCTACCCTTGACATAGCTTGCTCCACAGAGTCTAGATCACCATTTAAATTGAAACCAAGATCTTGCACACATGTATAGGTAACATAGTCCTCGTTCTGTTTTGACTTTATTGTCCTTTGAGACCTCCTATTTTCCAAGTTTTCTGTTTGTAGAATGTCATCAGCATCAGCCTCGTCCAGCACAAAATCTTCGTCGCTTGTTGAGTTCACTTCCTCATAATATTCAGACAAATCATACTCTGAAAAGCTTTGATTGGAAGAGCCTTGAGACGAGTCTTGCTGATCCATTTCAACCCCCACTGAACCAGTTGATTCCTGTGGTTCACAAAACAGTAATTGTTTGGATGGTTTAACTATCTCTTCAATGACAACATCTCTGCTTATTACAATCTTCTTCTCATCAGGATCATATAATCTATAGCCCTTTATATTATCACTAAAGCCCTCTAAAATCATTCTCTTTGATTTCTTTTCCCACTTCAGACATTTCTCTTTTGGAATCAAGACCATACCCTTGCTACCAAATATCCTAATTTGACTCACTTCTGGTTTCCTGTTGTGTCATTTCTCGTAACGAGTAGTTTCAAGTCCAGAGACTGCAGATCGATTTCTGAGATACACTGCAGTAGCCACAGCTTCAGCCCAAAAAAGCTTTCTAAGCTTTGCATCACACAATAAACAGCGAGCCTTTTCAACTAAGGTAAGGTTCATTCTTTCACTCATACCATTTTGTTGTGGAGTATAGGTATTTGTTTGTTGAAGCAAAATGCTATGCTTTTTATAAAAATCCTTGAATTTATTGCTGTTAAATTCGCTACCTTGGTCTTGTTCTTGAACTCCTGAAACTTTTCAAAAGACTCGCCTTTTCTCCTTAAGAAATATGCAAACACCATCCTTGTGTAGTCATCTTCTAACACCATGAAGTATCTGGAGCCCCCAAGCGATATCACGTCCATTGGGCCACATAAGTCTCCATGTATTATCTCTTACGGAATATTCGCTCTAATTCCTTTATTTCTGAAAGAGTAGGCGACTTTGCTTACCATCATAACAAAGTTTACATAGTTCATCCCTCTTAATCATCGAACCTTTAAATTCAAACCCTGTTACTAACCCATTTTCATTGAATTTAAATCTCTGTAGTTTAGATGCCCAAAGGCACCTGTGCCAGACTTCTCCAGAGACTGCCAAGCTTGCTAAATTTAACTGTGGCTTCTTGAAGTTTAGTTTGTAAACATTATCCGCTAATTAGCCTTAGCAAGCAGCTGACCTCTTTTATTATAAATGTCACAGCCCTTTAGATGAAAAACTACTTTAATATGGTTTTTTATGAGTTGACTTACCGATAATAAATTTGTCAACAATTTTGGAACATAAAAAATATTGAAAACTTTGACAGAATGCTCCCCGTCAGCCACTGTTGTAATTTGAACATCAGCCGAACACTCTGTAGCTAACCTGGTATTATTTGCCACTGTGATTTCCTTCACTGGTAGTTCTTCATTGACATTTTCGAGCCAATCCTTCCTGGAGGTGAGATGAACACTACATCCCGAATCCAAATACCAATCTGAATTGTTAAAATTCCCTGTTAGAAACACTGCATTAAAGGCGTTGGATGAATTTTCACTGTGTCTTTTATTTTCTGGACATTTGTTCATAAAATGCCCTGTCTTTTTGCACTTAAAACATATAACGTTTTTAATAAAGTTTCAATTACTACTTTCACCTCTATTTCCATCGCTGAATCCTTTCCTTGCAAAAACATTACTGGCACCACCTCTATTCCTTTTGCCGAACGCTGAACTTACGAACGCACCAGCTGATGACTGATTTTCAGTACCACCTAGAGGCATGTCCAGCAATCTCGATTTAATTAAATCTGTAGTAACATCAATTCCTGCATGCTCAGTAGCAATTACCATTGACTCAAATTTGTCGGTTAATCCAGCAAGAATTAAACTGTCAATTAACTCCTGACTAAGCCGAAAACCGCATCTTTCAAGCTTCTGAGAGATATCTATTACCTGGTTCACGTAATACTCGATCGATTCGCAATTATCAAGCCTTAATGATATTAATTTTCGTAGCAAACCGATCTTACGTGCAAAACCTGAATCCTCATAGAGCCTCTTCAACTTTTCCCATACTTCCTTGGCAGAACTTGCATGTTTTACATGAATAAAAAGCATCGAATCTAAGGTTAGAATCAATTTGACTTTGGCTTTGGTTACCAAAACAGTATCTGTTTCCGAACCATCAAGACATTTCGACAATTCTTCCAAAATTAACACATTTTCAACTGCAAATGCCCAATCCGCATAATTCTCTCGCCCCATCAACTTTAGAACATTATTTAAATAGTTCACTGTCATGTTTAGCACTCAACACTCACGTTTACTTTTACTTTTCGTTTTGAGTCACCTAGAAGGCCTGGGCCCATAACCTGTTTCAATTTTTAGGTTAAAATAAAATAAAACTACTTGACTTCTGTTGAACGATCTAACTTCGTACTATATTGTTTTTTAGGTTATGTTACAATATTATCTGCTTTAATTACATATGACATTTCCATTCTTTGAGATACTACCAACAGATAGTGTGTAACAAAAGTATTTATGTTTTTTGAGGTACTTACAAGGGTGGTCCGAAAAATTTCCAGCCCCAACATAAAGATGGTGTTACTCATCAAAAATATTCTAGTAATATAATTGAACGTGCGTTGAAAAATAACATTGAAAATTTCAGCCATATTAGATGCTCACTTGCTTTTTAACAGTCATTTATATCAGTTAATGTTAGTGTTTCTGTAAAGATGGAAAAAAACAAATATCGAGCCATCATTAAATTCTTGCATTTGAAAGACAATACGCCTACGTAAATTAAAACCGAGATGGATGCTGGTTTAGGGGGACTTGTATCATCATTTGCCACCCTGAAATTTTGGACAGCAGAATTTAAGGAGGGGGGCTAAGGTTTAATTTTTTTTTCGGTTTTTTCAAAATTTGTCATATGAATGTACACTTCAAAATTATTGTATTAAAATTTCAAGTCGATCAGAAAAAAAACTGACGAAGATAGAGCGTTTTTAGTCTCCATCCCTCCGATACGGTTTATTACTCATGCGCGGCTATAAAAAATTCGCGGCTATAAAAAATTCGCGGCTCAAAAATATTGAGTGGTACTCGTTCAAATAACTGCTCATGTAGCAGCATGTACATTTAATGAAGGCTGTTTTGCTTTACTGGCCTTGATACAGGATTAAGTTTTCATGGTTGGGCGAAGGAAGCAGACAAAAACGAATAAGCCGAGCGAAGCATCAAGGTGCGAATCAAAACAAACAAGGCCGAATTAGCCATAGGCAAGAGCGACAACATGCTCTTGACATCCAAGGTGAAAGCTCTCTATTGTATGGGCCTGATATTGATGATTCTGTGTAAGTAAAAAAATGTTTAATTCTTCTTCTTTCTAGTTTCTTAGTGTAAATCTTTAACTCGATTTTCCCACACTGTACGTCTTCAAAGTCCGTGGACACTGCCACTCGAAATCTACAGCACCAATTTTTTTGAAATTTTGCACACTCTACACATTACTTGCGAGGTAACGAGTCGAGTTTTTTTTAAATTTTAAGTAAATTTTATAATAAATAAATTGTTGACTTTTCCGACAAAAATCGGTAGCGCTTAGAAGTCAATTCTAAGCGCTACAAAAAATCAAAAAATAAATAAAAATAAAAACTCGACAGCGTTCCCTTGAAAAACTTATCAACTAATATTTTTTTTTGTTTTTTTTTTAATTTTAGATGATCCAGTAATGAGTTCTCGTGTTCACCGCAAAAGCAGCTTTTATCTGAGACGCCCACTAACAGTTGCTGTCACCGACTCATTTCTACATAGATTTTAATGAAAATTTTACAGAATATTTCTAAAATGTCAATGTATTACATCCTATTTTAATAAATAAATTTATATTAACCGTATTTTTAAAAAAAATTCATAAATAATATATCCTCTTTTTCACCCCCACAGCCCCCCCCCCCCCCCTTAAACGTGGTCGTACCATTTTGGTTGACGATAAATGTTCGGGACGGCCGAAAATTACAACCACTACCGATGACATTGAAGTAGTTCAACAAATGATGCTAGACGACCGTCGAATTAAAGTTAGAGAGGTAGCAGGGGATATGGGTATTTATGGGCAAACGTGTTTGTGAGTAAATGTGTTTATCAAATATTGACTGAAGATTTCGGCAGGAAAAAGCTAACCGCGCGTTAGGTGTCGCGATTGCTCAGTCAGGACAAAAAATGCATTCGAATAAACATTTCCGAAGCCCTTTTGAAGCAGTTTAAGCGAAATAAGTGAGTGTTTTGGCCTCGATTAATTAAATGTAGATAAAACTTGGATACACCACTACACTCTAAAAAACCATGGCACAGTAGAAACAGTGGACTGAGAAACGTGCATCGACTCCGAAAAAGGCGAAGACTGTTCCATCAGGTGGAAAAGTTATAGCGACTGTTTTTTCGGATAGTCATGTAGTTGCGTTAATAGACTATCTTGAAAAAGGAAAAACAATGACAGGCGCATACTACGCATCATTACTTGATGACCTGAAGGCAGAAATTGCGAAAAAATGGCGGTATTTGAAGAAAAAAAAAATTTGTGCCACCAAGACAACGCAGCACCTCACACATCAGTCGTTGCCATGGCAAAACTCACGAATTGGGATTCGATTTGATTAACCACCCACCGTACTCACCAGATCCTACCTCCACTAACTGTTTTTCTCTCTCCTAAGCTGAAAGTTTCGCTCGGAGAGATTTTTATCGAATGAAGAGACCCTCGCATTCCCAAACGACTGTTTTACAGAATAAAATGTCAACTACTATTTGGATGGATTAAACAGATGGGAGCATCGCTGGGAAAAGTGTTTAGAATTCCAAGAATATTATGTTGAGAAATAAAATTGCATTTGACAAAAAAATACTTGTTTCTGTGTTAAGCTTGAAACTTTTCAGACAACCCTCGTAGTTATTCAATGTTTAAAAACTTTATACCATGCGACGATTAATGACAGTGTAGGATACTTCCAATTCCCCTAAAAATTTCCTAGTACTTGTTCTAGGATTTGTAGTCACAACTGCTTATAAAACGTCAGCATCGAGAAACCGTGAACGACCTGATTTTTGGAACTTTTTGAACCAGAGATGAGCGGTGCGTAGTACTTTATTCGCAAATCTCAGGAGTAGCGTCAGTCGCTTTAAAAGCTTTTTTTTAATAATGTCTTAAAATTGCTTTAATTTCGCGACTTAACTCACTCATTTTAACGTTTTTGCCATAAACCGTCGATAGAATAGTTCGCAGTGGAATCACTTGAACACTGAAGAAGGAATGTTTATTTATCAGACAATACAATGGTTAGTATGGTCAATAGATCACTGAAGGGGGAGACTGGGTCAATCTCTATAGCCCGGATTGAAGTAGTTAAGGGCTTTATATACCTGGGTGTAGGAATATCAAACACAGGTAACTGCGAGCCCGAAATAAGAAGACAAATCACTACGGAAAAAACCGCCGTTGCAAAATTGACACGCATATGGAAAGATCACGGAATAAGCAAAAATACTGCTGACGAGAACACTCATATTCCCCATCGTAACATATGCCGCCGAGTATTGCACTTTAAAAATAGCTGATTGAAAACATATTGATGCCTTAAAAATGTCCACATGAAGGCGTATGCCCAGAATCCTGTTGACCCAGAAACGCATTAATGAATCCATTTTGGCTGAACTCAACATCACTGAAAGAGTCAGCAAAACAATTCAAAAATCCATATTGAAGTATTTCAGCCACATCATGCGAAGATAGAACGAGTCTCTTGGAAAGCTGATTGTGCAGGGAAAGATAGAGAGAAAAAGGCCTCGAGGGAGAACACCCCCACGTTACGTTGACCAAATCTCAAGACCGACAAATGTCTCTGTATATCACTGCATACGAACGGCCGAGGACGGAGAAGAATAGCGAGACAAGGTTCAGCATGTATTATCATATACATATTGCGCTGCCACGATACTCAGAGGCGAGACTAATATTAAAAAGAATAAGCATTTTTAAAAGAGCCTATCAGTCAACATATCATGGGCGAACCATGGGGGATTCTCCTCATGAATGCCTATCAGACCCTGTACATTTAATATTTTATTCATAATGTTTTGAAACGACTTTTGTAAGACATGGAAAACCTGACGCATTTTATTCGTTTTACAGTTTTTAACTAACGAGTAACGGTAGTCTATCATCCTTCTTATGCATCTGATTTGGCAATACATCTTGTTTATCCCCTAATATAATAATAACTTAAGAGAATAAGTTTTGATGTTATTACGGCGTAAGTGTACAGTGTAAGGTGTGAACTGAATGCAATCATCGAAAAGACTTCTCACATTCAATTCAGCCATCGCCTAATCGTTTGATTGTGTATGTTGAGAGAAGGGGGCGATGTAAAAACTTTGAAAAACAGTGAGTTCAATTGTTCTACTAGAACCTTTGTTATAAGATAGTAACCTCAAAGAGATTTACCACTACACTTCAAATAACTTATTTTTAATTTGACGCCTTTAATCAACCATATTAACATCATCAGGAGATGATTCAATCTATCTGTATTAATTCTAGTGCGAATCGTTTAGTGGTATAGTTTAAACTATTTGAGTTTAGTTTACAGAATGAGTTGAAATCAATAATATACAAGTTTTTATTGTGATAACTTCAAATTATTTGTGCATAACTATAAATTTACACTTATAGGAAGACAAGTGCCTTTAAATAACTAAAACTTTAAATTTAAATAAAACAACATTTAAATTAGATACCTAGGAACTATTTATTTTGTGTGAAATAACATTCAATGGCATTAATGTTGGAAAACAAATTTCCGCCGTTGTTTGGACAAATGTCCGTCTCGGATAATTTCCAATAATCTTATCAAGCGTCTTCTGTCTGCAATTGGGTTTTTAATTATGGTCACAGATTTTCCCAAAAATGACATTCGGTTCATTTCAGCTGAAGTTCGAGGTGCTAAAGCATTAATTTTTAGTTTTATAAAAAATAATATTGTAAATGTAAATATGAAACAAAATATGTATATTAAATATAATTAAATATAATTAAATTATTTGTAAGATATCACGCGAAAGTTGCAGTGAGAAGTTATGTTCAATTTAACCGCAAAAGTAATATTTGCACGATGGAAGAACGTATATGTATAGAACATAAAGTTTTGAGTAAAGCTTATGTATTATGCTTTATTATTAGTGAAAAGCTACAAAAAGTTCAAAACACTCAATGTCACGATTGTGTAGCTTTAGCATTTCATCTCCAGATAATGCCAACATGGTTAACCATGTTTAAAATCTCTTCGAGTTTAGGCAATAAATACTCAAGTATAATTTTTTTTTTATAATTTTATAAACAATAATCTTTTGGATATATTTGGTGACAGGTGGTTGTAAAAATGTGGATGTGGATGTGGTTTTAGGATTAACACGTCGTGCTGATTGGAACCATTGATTTCACCGTTTAGCATCTTGTGGCACATTTAAAAACATTTTTTCGGTAGTTGTTTTTGTAGTATTCGTCCAAAATGGTACGAAACAGATACGACGACTTTTTAGATGTGATATTTTCACTACATTTATCAATACACTGATGATAATAACAAGAATAAATAATAACAAGAATAAATAATACGAAGAATAAATAATAAGAAGAATAAATAATAACAAAAATAAAAAGACATTCGTATCAGCTGTCTGTAATGTTGAGGAGAAATTAACATTGTGACGTCACACGCGCTCGGGTTTTTCTCGAGAACTGTCAGTGCGTCATTGGTACTAGGTTTAAAAATGTATTTTCAATTTGATATAACTTTTTAATTATAAGGAAAATATATAAATAAAAAGAGTTTTATTAAAAAACTTATATATGATCTTTCCATTTATGTCAAGATTTATTTTTCAAAACCCCAATTGTTCGAGTTACGTTGGCTTTCAAGGCGTCAATAGTTCCTGGATTATCGGCATGGACCAATGATTTAACATAACCCCCAACAAAATAATCTAAAGGCGTTAAATCACATGAGCCTGGTGTCCTATTCACACATCCGTTCTGAACAAAACTTTGCTGTTAAATTATGTGTCAAGTTGAAATTGATTATGAGCTCATTCACCGAAAGTACGACGCAACCAATGATATTGCGGCTTGAGTTCATTGACAAACGGGATTTTATACGTCACCAGACCAAGATATATACGCAAAATTTTCCACGCGGTCGAATAACAATACCCAACTTCCTGTGAACGGCGACGAATTAATAAATTTGGATCTTCATCAACCCTGCCAGTAATAGCGGCGATATTTTCTTCGGAACGCAAAGTATTTTATCTTGTTTTTCTTTTAATATCGAGCAATGTCAAATACGTTCGAAATTTGTTGGTAATTCGGCAAAAAAATCGTTCGGTTGGGCGACTATGTGTACTATAAAATTCACACTATAAGTTTGGTGATGATTTTGATGATAAATTTCGACAATTTGTAAACATTGTTCTGATATGCCAGACTATATGGAATAATTTTTGACACTAGACGCGCGTAATCTCACAGACACTCATTTGACAGCGGCCCCTATCGGAAGTTCGGACACGTTAAATAAACTACCCATTAGAATAAATGTATTCAGATGATATCCTTAAAATCACTTCATAGATCTATCTACAAAAATTTCAAACTAATAGGTAATGTAGAAAAGCAATTTAAATAGACTATACATTTTCAATTATAAAGCTATATAGTTCTGTAATGTTACATTATTCTTTATATTAGTTTTTTAATCGGTTTTTGTGATATATTATAAATAGATCTTTTATAACAATATAGCAATAAAGAATTACTATTAGAAGAGAGTAAGCAGTACGATTGGATATTGTTCTATATTGTAAACATTTGAATATGGCAACAAGTAATACTTAACCTATATTTAACAGACTGTATTCTTCATCTTTCCCTGGATGTAGAAGGTTGCCCAAATCGATGTTTTTTTGCAGTTGGTAACTATGATACCTTTACAGATATTGGTTATAATTCTGCTGATTAGAAAATATGGATCGCTATTCAAGAAACGCTTTACAAAAAACGGAATGGCATTGTAGTTAAAATTCATTCCAAATTCGATAAAAATGTTGCAGAGATGTAAAACTTTTAGTCGAAAAAGTGAACCAAATGAGTCAATTGTCCAAAGATTAATTGTGAGTATAATCATGGAACAAGATCCTGTGAGACTATTGCCATGATTAGTGAAAGTAGCGTTGCGATCCTGAGAATATCACATTGAGCACAACAATTAAACATTTCGAGGATCACCACTCAGGAAATAGACACTAAGACCTTCATATGTTTAAAGTTCAACTGGGGCAAAAGCTAGAATTTTTTGATCATCTCACCGCCAATAGTTCGCCAGTTAGTCATCAGTTGGTCATTTTCAGCGATAAGGCTCATTTTTAACTCGAATGTTTCATAAATAAACTAAATTTTCTCATTTTGAGCTCAGAAATTCCTTGAGTAATTCATAAAACGCAAACGCACCCTCAACAAGTCACCATATGGTGTGGATTTTTAGGATGCGGTTTGATAGGCCCAAGTATTTTTGAAAATATGGCGTATCGTTTCGGTAATATGATAGTGAAGTGTTTTTGCCACCAACTAGACAATATGGGCGCCGAACAAATGTAGTTCCAGCAGGACGGCACCACCTACCACACAACGAACAATAATTGATTTATTGCACTAACAATTTCCTGGTAGCGTAATTTCACTAAATGCTGACATCAACTGGCTAGCAAGATCTTGTAATTAACCATCGTGTGACATGTTCTTGTGAGCTTATCGCAATTCGAAGGTCTGTGCCAACAATCCAGTAAACAGTTCCAGTAAACGATGAAACTGGTCCGAAATTGTGCGAAATTGTAAAAGAAAATTTTTTGACAAATGTAATATAATTTTTTATATTTAATCGGGAAGTGTGTACTTTTATTACCCAATAAAAATGCAATCATAAAATCAATAAAAATAGACGATTTATTTTCAATTTAAATTCGGCGTTCAATTTGGATCACCTTTAACATTTGTTATTACGATATTCGAGGATCGACAACTATTATAATAAAATTCAATTTTGATTCCAAGCCAAAATGATTTTAAAAGATTAAAAATAAATTTAAATATATATATAATAGTAACAATTGTCTACAAAAATTGGTTTTATAAAATTGTGAGCCCTTTAAAATTATAAATCAGTGCATTTTTGTAAACTCGTCTGATAGAAGAAGAATCCTTATAAATTATGATACAATAAAATAGGAAGATAACTCATGAATTATTATCTCTACTCTAGAAGTAAATATTTTAGGAATGAAATTTAATGAAACTGGTTTATCAATGACGAAGTCTTTCAAAAAATGCCTTTCCTTCACCTGGTACAGTCATTTATAGCAACGTTTCTATATTCTCAAGAAAAATATGTTTCCCATAAATGGATGAACGAATGTTCCCTCAGCTTAGGAAATGCCGGCCGCGGTGGTCTGGAGGGTTAGTCGCCTGCCTGGCAATCCAAAGGTAGCTTGTTCGATTCCAGCGCTCGGATGGGTGTTTTTCTTTAATTCTTCTGTCCGTCTTACTTCCTACCCTACACACACACTTATATACACTCACATATACACAGACACGCTCACACATATCCACACAATTACCCCTCAGTCACGTCAGTTAAAGGCTGGGTAAAGCCAGGTGCCATTTGAGAAGTGCTCTACGTTGGCCACTTGCAAGGTCGGTAGGCTTCCTGATTTATGGGTAGGCACATAACCAAGGGTTTATAACCTGAGGGGGGTGCTGGTCTGGGTTTGTCGGTAGCTGATGACCGTGGTTCGAAACCCACGTTAAGCTGTAGGTCCTGACGCTAAATAGCCTTAGATGCTGATGCGCCTCTAACCATGAATTCTTTCGTTTCCTTTCAGCTTAGGAAATAACAAATAATCTCTGGGAGATTAGAAGATCTGAAGCATAGGAGGATATCCTAACATTTCCATTCCAGTTTCATAGGTGGCACCCGATGAAATATCATTTCTGTAAGCTACACCAATTTTCGAAGTGTCTTTTGAAAGAAGCCGCTCAAAGTCCAAAAACAACGTCGCCATGATCTTGCAGGAATAAAACATGATTCGAACTTTTCGTGGATGAGGTGAGCCATTAAATAATGGTTGATTCAAAATGAAAGCGATGGATCGAGGTTTCATCCATCATCGCAAAAACTTTACAAAAACGTTTGCGGATCTGTGTTTCAGTATCAGTAACCGCCATATATGCCTCAGCGGTGATTTGTGTCATAGAATTTCGATCAGTCTTTAACGTAGGTACTTAACACAGCAAAACACATAATACGAGGTGTAAATAAAGTAATGAGATTGGCAGAGTAGTGTTTGATCTGCGAGAACTGATAACTTCTCTTTTGAAGGAGAGGCGGGGCGACATCTGATGTATCTTCAGCACAAGTTTAAACTCACTATATTCACTTGTTGGTTCGTAATAATTGTTTCTTTTAGTGGATTTTCAAAATGACTGACAGCAATTTCGGGTAACGATGCATATTGAGACTTGAGCACAGTGCGACGGAAACTTTTGAAAAAGTTCAACAGGCCTATGGAAACAGTGTCTTGCCAAGGGACCAGGTATTCAGGTGATTTAAAACATTCTCAGAACGCCGAGACTCGATTGAAGATGAAGACGCATTATTTATATATTAGATACTTTAGGGCAGATCTCGTTGCAGTTTTTGAATCAATGAAAACCTCACTAAAAATTAAAATTAATAAATCTGAAACTAAACAAAGCCAGGCACTTTATGTGCTATAATAAAAAAAATGGCAAATGTCAAATGGCAATTTTTAAATTTGTGGATCATAACTTACCCAGCCGCAATGTAAGGTAATTGTAAACGTGTATGACATATATCTGTAAACGTGTATGATATATATCTGTAAACGTGTATGTATATCAAAAGATCTTATAGAATTGGAAAGCTTGATTTTTTATCATTTTAACATTATTTTCCCAAGAATAATAAATGAACTAAGACGAAAAGCAACAATAGAACATTATAAATAATACGTGCTTCGAAATTAAATTATAGTTGTAGAGTTTTTCTTATATTACACATATTGGTAACTGTATATATTCATAATAATATAAATCAAAATAATAATTTTGGTCTTATTTAACATAACAACCGTAGTGATAATATGTGATGTAACAATGTTACAGAAAGCGATTAAACACGTAATCAAAACATTTACCAGATAGCAACTTTAAATCTTTTAAGATTTACATTTAAGCATTTACGCAAGATATAAACAATCTAATATATTATTAAAATAACGAGTAGTACAAATTTAAATCACATAAACTATCAAACTTACAGAAGAGTGTTCATCGCATCCCAGAATAGCGTAATAATCTTCTTTGTCGCTTCTCTTGTAGTTGAGAATGTCCCCGACCGTAGTGGACATATTCAGACAAAAACACGAAAACGCTCAAAAAACAACAAAATTCCACCTGTTCGTGAACGTTGCCGTTCGCGTTCTGGTTACCAAATGCTGGATCAGGAGCCTGGATGAGACGGAAAACGCGTAATGGAACAAAGACAGAGAGATTCGTTGAGTTTCGGTAAGGAAACGACGATGGGACAATAGAAACGTCGCAGAAAAAGTAAACGTTGGTAATAAAACGGAACGACTGTGGTATAAGACGAGGCAAACAGCGTCGTACTGAAGTGAAAGTCTCACCGGTTTGGGAAACCCAAACGAATGGCGAAAAATTCCGTCGATGCGGAGTGGTTTTTTCGGTTCGTCGAGCCGGCCGAACAGAGCGCAGAAGTCGGAAACTGGGTCGGAATCGATGAGGGAACACAACGGGGTTCCCTACATGGATTTTGCAATGTTTTGAATTTGCGATAAGATAAGCAATTCTTGAATTGTGTTTTACTTGTTGTCTATGATTGACAGAGGTAATAAAAATTATTTTCGATTAATTGAAATGACAAAAAAGTAAACTAAAAATATAATTTCATTTTAAATTTTTCAAGTCAAGTCAAGTTTTTTTATATAACGAGATGCTGTGAAAAAGTTTTATTAATGTATTGCTTCAAAATTATTCAGTACTCTAACAATATTACTCTTCTTCTGAAATAATGAATGAATGTTTGGATAATTTAACTAGTTTTCAAATAAGAGTGTCAGAACTTTAAAATGAGGCACAATGATAACTACAAGTAATAATTCGATAATTTTAATTTTACCTTGAATGAATAATGGCATTATATTTCAAAAATAATGTTGTTCAAATGCCCCCCTCGGCTTCGTCTGGTGGAATCCAATCTAGGCTTCGTCTGGGGGAATCCAATCTAGAGACACAATTTTTTCGATAACTCTTTCACACATATTACATGGTATATTTTTAATGGAGGTCTTTAAGGTCGAGAGTTATTCGGAAAACAGAGATTTAACACAATTCGTCAAAAAACAATACAAGGGCGTAAGACTGCATTATCTTGGTGGTAACAGCATTGACCAGTTTAAGCCAACACTAGTCTGCTAGCATACTCTTATAGCATTCACCATTAACAATAACACAATTTTCATCATTGTCATCAAAAAAATAAAGCCATATTAGTTATTCAGCCCAAAAACGGCAACAAACAGTGACTTTCTGAGAATGAAGCTGTAATTCCTGAATCGGTCACGAAGAAGTCCGCTTCATCAGAATAGATAATTTTTCCTCGGAGTGGACATCGTCTTACAACTCCTTTAGGGCCCAATTCGCGTACCGTATATCTTTCCATTGTGAATTGGCACAATGTATTGAACACAGTAGTCTATGAGTGATATTTACATTTAAAAAAGTGTTACCACTATTACCTTTCAGAGTTCTGATATTGCTACTGGAAAAATGTTTATAATCCAAATATGATATTTTTTATTTCTAGAAAAGTTGAGTACATACATAATTAGGGTTTTGAAACAAAAAATTATCATAAATGGAAAGATAATATATAAGTTTTTTAGCAAAACTATTTTTGTTTATATTTTTTCCTTGTAATTAAAAATGTATGTCAAACTGAAGATAAATGTTTAAGCCTAGTACCGAGGACGCGCCGACAGATCCCAAAAAAAACCCGAGTGTCTGTGACGTCACAATGTTTATTTCCTCTCAACATTACAGACAGCTGATACGATTGTTTTAATTCTTAATCAACTTATTCTTGCTATTATCATCCGATTATTGATAAATTTATTGAAAATATCAAACCTAATTAGTTATCGTGCCTGTTTCGTACCATTTTGTATGAATACTACAAAAACAATTCCTGAAAAAAAAAATTTTAATGTGATGTTCAATGGTTCCAAGCAACCCGACATGTTAACCTTTAAGTACCGACGTGGGGCCTGGGAGGCCGTGGAGGGTTGCCGAGTTGTTAGATTTACCCCGCCCCCCTAAGGAGATCTGCGCTCGTTAGTAGCTGCGAGTTTAGTTGCGCCGACGCCGTTGAATGTGGTGGTAGTGCCGGCAAATACGATTTTGGTAAGTTATGTCGATTTCAAATTACGACGCGGCCTCTCAGGCCCGACGTTGATACTTAAGTTAGTTTTTTGTTTGATCTACGGTCAAAATAAAGTGTTTATTTACAGAAATCTAACCGCTAATTTCAAGAATGGATGTACCTGGGATATCGGGAGGTAAACGCTGTTTACCTATAGATAAACTACACCTTTCCAAAAGACCACGGCGTCCTATAAATATTTTGGATTAAAATAACATGGCTTTGATAGAGAGCTTGATTGTAGAAGATTCCAGCGTTGGGAAGTAGATGACATCGGATACGATTTTATACCGGAAATCAGCGATCATGATACATATACTGATACTGATATATCTGATGCTGAGGCTACAACTCAGCCCCTAATTCGGACGGAAAATATTTGCAAATCCTCGTTAGAAGATGAAAATGCACCGCTTTCTAGGCTCAGTTATTTTAGAGGCAAAAATAAATATATGTGGTCAAAAACTCCTCCTAATCGATCATCAGTTAGAATACCAAAACATAATATTATTTTGCGAGTACCCACTTCCAATTTGATAGAAAATGACGGAAACGATCCATACAATATATGGAAGCAGTATATATGAAACACTATGATGACGTATTATTACAGATTATGACTAGAACTAACTCTAAATTATTAGAATATAGATCGAAATATACAAACCAAGATCGGCCAGAATTACAAAATATCGATATGATTGAACTGCAAGCATTCATTGGACTTTTGATGTATACAGCTGTTTTCAAATCTAATCATGAAAACGCAGATTTTATTTTTGCTACAGAGGGCAATGGAAGGGAGATTTTCCAGTGCGTTATGTCCAAAAATAGGTTTTTATGTTTGTTACATTGTCTACGTTTCGATAATGTGGCTGATAGGGCACAAAGAAAGGAGACGGATACATTATCTGTGATATCTTATGTTTTGGATCGATTTGTATTAAATTGCCAAAGAGTCTATAACATAAGTCAACATGCCACTATAGATGAGATGCTGGTAGAAAGGACTGACATTTGTCGATAGTGTAAAAAAACAAAAGGGAAGTTCCTTATGAATTTTTACCGGCTAAAACTAGACAAGAAGGTTCAACACTGTGCGGCTTTACAAAAGACATAACGCTAATTTCCCATGTACCTAGGAAAGGCAAATCTGTCATTTTAGCTTCCTCGATGCATCATACCGAAGATATTGATATTGAGTCAGGGAAGCCGGAAATAACACAATTCTATAATTCCAAAAAAGGCGGAGTAGACGAAATAGACAAGAAGTTTTCATTTTACTACGACATGACACTATGACACTTTTTTATAGAATTTTAGACATAAGTTCAGTCAAGGCGCATATTTTACATGATGTGCATCTAAAACAAAAAACTCATCGTGGTGTGTTTATAAAACAATTAGCTCGACAACTAGTATTAGAGCACATGAAGAGATGGGTGTTCAATTTACGCTTGCCTCGTGAGCTTTGTATGAGTTTAGCCACAATACTCGGTTCTGATATAAGAAAAATACGTGCATCTTGTCCACCTAAACTAAATAGAAAAATTCACATATTAGTGTTATTCTAGAAAAAAAAACAAACAGTGCGCTAAACAAATACGCCCTGATTGTTTTTTTTTAGTCTTCCATATATTTGCAATCTACCCAAAGGTAATAAGCAACTGTTACAACATTAAGGGAAAGGTAAAGAATCAGAGGTTATAGCGCTTACATTAAAGGCCTAACATATACAGGAACTTAGGTTCTTTATAACTAGAATAATGGAATATCTTAATTATACCTTAAATTATATAGCTTATCTCTAAAGAATCACAGCGTTTCAGTCTCTACGCCCTGATTGTGCGTAATTTTATTGTTGGGGATTTTTTTGATTTTAAGCATTCCAGATATTCTTTTTCTAATGGATATAACCCTAAAGTTTAAGGAAAAGTATTTTTCGTGGTTCCTAAGAAGTGATATTTTTTTATGATTTTTATTTCGTTTAGTGTCATGTTTTAGTTAAAAAAACGGAACCAAAGATTTAAAAGCATATAATTTCAATGTTTAATAAAGTTGATTATTATTTTTATGCTTTCTTTCCACAATCTCATGTGGAACACACAACAACCTGCGGCGTCTCCACCTAAATTATTATTTTGTTGATTGCTTGATTAGGGGCGGAATATATATATATATATATATATATATATATATATATATATATATATATATATATATATATATATATATATATATATATATAACAAAATATGGTAACATCAGACGAGTCTCTCAATTCAAATATTTGGGTGAAATAATCATGGAAAATGGGTTGGAAAAAGCGGCCAATAAGGGTAGATGTCAAAAAATGGAAACGGCATTGAGACTTACACAAAATATTTACAAAAAACATGTTTATCTAAAAACACAAAACTGAGACATTAGAACACAGTTATTAAGCCAGAATATCTATATGCTGCAGAAACGTTAATTTTGAATAGAAAGCGGGACATCGAGGACATTGAAAAGAAGGAAAGAAAAATCATAAGAAAAATCCTAGGCCCCAAACATATAAATAGCACAACATACCGACTTCGAGAAAACCAAGAAATCAAACAATACACAGATATATACATAGCGATATGAGAAAAAGAAGACTTAAATTTTACGGACACATAAAACGGATGAATCCGAGTAGGCTAACAAGACAAATAGTCGAATTTTATCAAAATAGGAGTAGAGCTAAAGTAGAAATAATTAAATGGATTGCTGCAATTAAAGAGGAACTAAGATCAAATATTACACAAAGTGAAATTCAGGATAGAGGCTGTTTCAGACACAAGGTTAACGTTTGGAAGGCCAGAGAGAAAAATGTAGGAAGACTGGAAGAACTTGGTCTGACGAAAGGAAAAAAGCTCATAGCGAAAGAATGAAATTAGTATGGGCGCAAAGGCAGGCTGACAACAACAAGCGCCTCTAATTGTACTTCGGGTGGCCCACCATAGCCCATACGTGAATAATAATAATAATAATATATTACATTTTATATATATATATATATATATATATATATATATATATATATATATATATATATATATATATATATATATATATATATATATATATATATATATAAATATATGTAATATATATATATATATATATATATATATATATATATATATATATATATATATATATATATATATATATATATATATATATATATATATATATATGTAATATATATATATATATATATATATATATATATATATATATATATATATATATATATATATATTTTTTTTTTTTTTTTGGGCCACTTTGCACAGTACCCGGTCAGTACAGATTCCAAACCTTTTAGGGACCACCGCATAGGCACAGAGCATTGCCAATAGGCATACTCATTGGTGCTTAGATACCCCAGTACTGGATAGACAAGCGGCAAGACAAAAGAAAAATAGGGCCTGATAATAATGTTATCCATTTTCGTATTGAGTTAATGTTTCAGGTTTCTTTTTTATAAATTGCCTACTTCTCTAACTACCATCAGGAAATAGACAATTTGCCGTTCGATCAGACCTATTATAGTTGATTTAACATATTTTAATTGATCCTATATGATTACTTTTAAGTTTACATCATTTGTTTAGTATTGTTTGAGTAGACTTACTACGATCTAAAATTTAAAGTTACTGAAAACTAGAGACGAGCTCTTATAAGTTAGGGGAACTTGTTCAGTTTTTTTTATATTTCCCACAGTAGGGTTTAGTGGATCACACCACTAAACCTAAATTAATTCAATAATTATTTTTAAAGCTAGACCAGTTCCCAGTTCCAGTGTCTACTATTACATAAGATAATTTCACGAACTGGGTGGCGCCCTTGTGACGTGCCGCATTATCTCGTCTAGGACTCTCTCCCCGGTGCCTTCGACGAACACCTGCCGTCACAGTAGCCAAGATTTTTCAATTGGTTTTATCAAGAGAAACATTTTGGTTACAAGGTCTTTCAAATTGAGCGGTTTTTTAATTCTTAAATAAAACCCAGAACTTGCGTTGATTTCAAAAAACTTTTTATTGACAATTAAAGCATGGTATATGACATTTAAACACAAAAAATAATATCTGCAAAACGACCATCTCTTGCAGCTCCACAGTGTCTACTCTTTTGTCAAAGTTTTAGATGATATTTTATAATAACCGTCTCACTATCTCACTTTGACTCTATGACTCGAATAATTTTATCCTTTAGTTCAGGAATCGATTGTGGATTGTTCTTATAGACTTGCCTATTAACGCAATCCTAAAGAAAATATTCCAATGGTATCAAATCACATGATATTGGTAGTCAATCGTGGATATTCCTCACCCATAATGCGGCAGTTTATTAACGCAGCCACCAACTTCAAAATGTGCTTTATCTGAAAAGGTGATTTTTTGACAAAAGTTATCTGTTTGTTATTTGATAATCTTTTATACCTAAAGATACCAGAACTAATTTCTTTCGTAAAATACGCCATGTTGTGGATTCACTGAGTCCAAATTGTTGTGTAATTTTTAGGTCTTCAGCAACACTTTCACGTACCAAACCAATATACTCTTATGATCGACAATATATAGTCACTACGAACAATATATAGTCACTACGACTATATATTGCTCTTCTTTTATTTTCCACCGAATCAGTTTCTTGAAATTTTTGAACAACTCCATTGATAGTGCTTTCAGAACGATTGTGCGATGAACGATTGTGCAAACCGTAAATATGACGTAATTTTTCACTGAACGGCTATTTTCATAAAATAATTCCACAATTTTAACGCGTTGTTGTATTGTGTGCAACTCCGTTTTTATAAAATGTCAGACATTATATTTCTGAAATGAGACTAGACCCAGGCAAACTCATAACGTCCCCTATGTTTTTTTTTCAAGAATTAAAAAAAAACACTCAATTTGAAAGACCCGTCAGCTCGGATTAAAAAATATATTCACAACAAAACGTAAGTTTAACAATAATATGTATTCAATTAAAAATAAAATATAGATATATTTGCTACTGGCATGGAAATAGGAGTAAGGAAAACTATGAATGGTTTATTTCTTTGTTACTAGAACTACTAAAAAGTATGTACTTGAGTGAAAAGTATGTACTCCCCGAATGTGAAAATAATTTTTCTAAATTAATTTTTGTTATCAGTTCTTCTATTAAAACCTTTGGCTTTCTAAACTAAAGATTTTGTCCTGTTTTTTGATAAATTCAATACAATTCATAAGAGAAGTTGAAAAGACGCTTCGACAAGAAAGTTAATCTTAGTATCCATTCACGTATCATCATTGTTTCCGAGTGCAACCATTCCGCATACTTTAAAATACCTGAGAGAGTTATTTGAGTTGAACCGTTTCAATATCAAGATTGTTTCAGAGTTCAATTTAAGGAATAATAATAATAGTAGTAAGAAAATTAACTACCACTTAGAGATACATCCCTTATGATTCAAATCATACTTCCATAACAAAATGGATTTTTGGATTATTAGATTATATAAACCGACAAATTTAACCGATTATTTAAACTGACAAATGTAATCAATGCAATAACATTGAGAACGGAACATTACCCGGATGTGCGGAAACAAGCCGAGGTAATTATGTTCAACAAATATCGTCCCATCAGCCTACTTTCGGCATCAAGCAAGGTGGCAGACAGGATAAGAGTCAAGAGACTGAACTAGGAAACAGAAAAATTAAACATAATACTGCAGAACACTTTGAATTCAGAAAGAAACACTCAGCGCAACAGCTACTATTAAACCTGCTCGAAACTGCCACCGAAGGATTCCAAATTAAAGAAGCCACAGGAGTAATCCTTCTAGATATAACCAGAGTCTTCGACAGAATCTGGCACGCAGAACTCATATACAAGATGACAAAAGCTGGCTACTCGAAGAAAATCTGCAGACTAACATGGAGTTACCTGACAAACAGAAAATTCCGAGTCAATATAGGAAAAACATTTCCATAGCAAGAAAACTGGAAGCGGTATCTCACAAGGATCGGTACTAGGCCCTCACCTATACACGATCTATACACACGGCATACCAAGAAACTTAGGAACCAAGTTGTCCCTATATACAGGTGATACAGCAGTGAATATCAGGCATAGAAGAGAAAACATTATCTACAAAAGATTTCAAGAGCATATAGATCAAATAGCTGACTGATGCATTGACTGAAAGATCCAAATCAACAGGCAGAAGAACCAAGCCATCCTACTGCAAAACAGGAAATTGTTACTTAAAACTAATATCGAAATAAACGGCGAAATAATACAATAGAGCCAAGAAGAAATATATCTTTGAGTTGAATTGGATTCCAAACTCACACGGGAAAACGCACGGAGTAGCGATCAATAAAGCCAAAAATGCTATGAACAGGCTCTATCCGCTGATATGCAGAAAAAGCCGATCAATCTCAATACCAAACTGCTCATGGTTAAATGTGTAGCAAGGCCGCAATTAACATATTGTTCAGCTGCATCGGGATACGCAGTCAATACTCATAAACAGGCTGATGTCAGCAGAAAACAGATACGTCAGGATGGCAGTAAATGCACCAACAAACTGGGAACCCCTTTGTACTTTCATGAAAAGGAGAGCAGAAAAAAACTATTCATTGTAAGAGGGCATGAAAATGTAGAACTAAAAAAGATTATGATCCCAATGAACTCTTAAGGAGAGCTTGAGGAGATATTACAGGAGATCCAAATCCCAGGTAATCGATTAAAGTAATTAAAATAGTTAAATTACTTAGAACACAACAATATAAATCCCAACAATACTAGCCATAACATCAACTAAGTAAGTACAAATAACTTAAAATTTTTAATGATATTTATTTGATAGGCAAAAATTCCTGTAGCGTATAAAAGATATGGGACAAAACTTGCAAATACAAAGCAAAACAATAAAATAATACAGTTTTATTCCATGTAAAATTCCCTATATCGCATTTAAATATAGGAGTAGCAACAAGTAATCACAACACCGGCTGTGGAAATTTCTTGCTAAAAATAAGTGACCAAAGGTTTATAGGTCTTAGATTCGAAACCCGGAGGAACTTGGTGGGATTTTAGCCGGTAAAAATCCGGCACTACTCGGGAAACAATGCGTCCTGAATAAGCTTTCTAGGTGACTTTTGAAGATTTCCTCGGCATAACAAAGAAAATTACTTCAGGAGAAAGGCATCCGAGCTTAACTGATGAGTTCTTAAAGAACGAAACTGGTCTTAAGATGTGGATGCATTTTTCATCCTGGTAATCAAACGAGACACAATTCGTCTAGTCGTACTACCTATACAAAAAGGCTAGTTTAAACTTTATTGTAAATTGATTAAGCAATTTTCCTTTAAACAAGATAGTTATAATTCAATTAGTCAATGTATAACGTCAATTAGTCAATGTATATAATTGACATTGTATATGAATCGACATAACTCAATTAGTCAATGCGAGGTTACCACTTCCATTTTGGCTGAAATATGGCGTGATTCTTAAATTTTTAAAAATTAATTTAAAATCTTCATTAGTTTAATCATTAGATGATAATCAATTAATATTTACCAAATATGTTTTTACACATATTTACTAAAAATGTTAAGCTTTATCACAGCTTCCCCACTGGTGATTTAATAATTTTGCATTTAATTTTTTGTGAAAACTCATAGGTTTTGACCCTCATTATAATAATATTTTTATGATACTCATATCATATATGATTCATACCCATATATATGTATTCATACCCTTACTTCACGTGGGACCATCAGTCGGGACTGGTTCATCATCAGCAGGGCCGAGCTGAATCAAGAAAATCGTCTGAAGGAAATTGTGAGGGCCAGAAAATATCAATTGGCCATTCATATAAATAATCTTCCAATGATAGGAGCGGAACGCGCGCCGAAAAGTTAAAAAAGTCATTTGGTGTTTAGTGGTAAATATCATCTAGTTTAATATTTCACATCAAATGTTCTAATAGAAGAATTAATCATATCATTAATAACTATGAACCATTAAAACCATGCACAGCGTAGCGTGCGTTTTCACATGGTATGTTACACAAATAATGGTTTTATTGAGAGAGCTCAACAGTTATTTCGCGCCAATTCAATATTAACAGTAATGATCCAGTACTCATTCCATCAAGACTAGATTAAAAACTTTGAAAGAACTGGTTCTGACCTAAAAAAGAAACCTTCAGGTAGAGGGTCGCTTTTCAATGTAATCCATGATGTTTTGCTCGTCGTAACGCAGTGTATTGAACATTTCGAACGGGCATTTTGCATAAAGAGTTTAGTTCCTCATACAAAATGTAGATGGCGCAAGCACTGAGAGGGACATTTTTTGTCAATTATTGATAAATTAAAAACCGTCAAACGTTTTCACCTCTTGAGTTTCGTTTTAATCAACAAAACTTTCAATATTAATCTGACGAATTCTTTGACAAGTGCACGAGACAAAAAAGTAAAACCACGAGCAAAATTACAGCAGAGATGCTGTCATTTTACTTAAATTACAGTAAATCTATGAAATTATACTTGAATATTTGAACAATAAATGAACTAACATTAAATAAATCACAAAGTGTTATAAATATAACAAGTAAAGGAAGAGAAGTATATTTAGTATTTTTGGATATGGAGAAAATGTTTGACAGTGTATCAAAAAATAAACTTTGCGAACAACTAAAAAAAAATAGATGTAAATAAAAAAAGCCGGTATCTACTGTATAAACAGTTAAAATCTTATACAGAAACATCAAACATGGTAATAGGTTAGAATAAAGCTTAACCATTTGCCAGAAAGCCTAGTGTACCAACTGACTCTACACCAATTAGTTTGCTACCTGATGTTGATTAAATCACCTAGATTGTATGTGCAGAGTTGAGAACTTATTTTCAAACCAATGAGTTGTCATTTTCTGCCCAATCAGGGTTTAGGATAAAACATTCTTGTGAGACAGCTATTCAGTGTGCATACGCAACATGGAGAAATGATATAAAGGACGGGAAAGCTGTGCTTAGTGCGTTTATAGATATAAAGCGGGCATTCGAAACTATTGACTGGGATATAGTATGTAAAAAATTATTAAGTTATGGTGTAAGATCAAGCCTTGAAATGGATCAAGAGTTACTTAACAGACATACATCACAGAGTGAGGGTTGAGGGAAAAGTGTCGGCTGGAAGGGAAAGAGCTTGGGGAGTTCCTCAGGATAGTATTCTGGGCCCGTTGCTGTTTTTGGTATATGTCAACAATATTTCTACAATATTGAATAAGTACTTTAGTAGTCTTTTTGCGGATGATACTCTCATATCTGTGTCTGGATATATTTTCCCCGAAAATGGTTGAAACATTGAATAGTGAACTAGCAATACTATTTAAATGGGTATGTAAAAATAAACTTAAACTAAACGAACTGAAAACAAGGTGCACGGTAATAGAGTCTAAAGCAAACTGCAAAAGATTTAACGACTTACGGTTAAAAATAAATATAAACAATTGTGATATTAAAATTCTAAATGAAATTAAATATTTGGGAGTACTCTTGGATCCTCAGCTAACATTTTGTAATCATGTCAGTTATCTATATAGAAAGATTGGGTAAAATTAGGGTTCTTTAGTCATATATTGTCACATTTATCACCCTGGTCGAAGAAGCTTGTATACAATACTATTGTTTTGCCCCATTTTACTTATCGTATGTCTGTGCTGATACAATGTAATAAGGAGAGTACTGGTACACTCCAAATACATCAGAACAAGATTATTCTTGTACTATTGAACTGTAATAGGTATACACCGATAGAGGTAATGTTGAGGTCATTGGACTGGTTGTCCGTTGCGAGGGCCATTGAATGGGCTAACCTGCGATTGATGTATAAAATATAACTTAATTTGTTGCCATATTATTTGAATCATTTTTTGATGCAAAGAGCAAACATGCATTCTTTCGATGTCCGTTGTAAGAACAATTATGATGTACCAATTGTGAAAACTACTGATCTCCAGAAGACATTGTTTTAGGAAGGTATTTGCCTCTTCAATACTTTGCCCTCCCACATAAAAAGTACTCCTAATGTGCATGTTTTTATAAATTGTTAAATTATTATTTGAAGCAAGGGAGCGTTTTATCATTTAAGTAGTGTTAATTATTGACTATTCATTATATTTTCTTTTGTTACAATTACTTAGAATTGGTTTTATTTTTATCTTTCTTTGTATATTACCTTTTTCTGGTTACTATTAATTGCATATGCTAAATAAAGTGTGTATTTATTTATTTATTTACAATACACCGACTAAGACAAAGGAGGTGGGCTAAACCCCCTACTACTTATAATATGTATGAATCAAATAATCAATGAAGTAAGCAGCGAGGCAAAACTATTATAAATAGGATATAGAAAAGTAGAAAGAATAAAAATAAATTAATGAGCAATATGCTCTTGAGATTAAAAGAGTGTTTAAGAAGGAATGGAGGTCACATTTCACTTTTTTATTGATATTACATTTTTCTTTTACTCGTTTACGTAATCATGATTTTGTTACAATTCTGACACACCCTATATGAAAATTGATCTTAAACTATCTATGTTAATATTGCCATTCGATGCTAAAACTTGATATTCTGCGTTATCTCGAAAAAATTTTTTGTTACTGATCTTTATTGTAAAAGAGAAGTCTGTCTGTCACTGTCAATTATAACAAGAAAAAAATAGAGATCAATAATATCCGAAGAGCAATAAAGCGAAAAAATTAGCATTGTTTTATATCTAACAATGGAGAACAAAAGATGGTATATAATGTAACATCAGCCAACAAAAGAAATGCAAAAATAAGAAACATATCCATAATAGGACCAAATTGTATTTCTTACTGCAAAAAATGAACAAAAGATTTGTGAAATAGGCTAATATAATAATGTAACTAAACCAATACTGTTTACGTTTTTCTACGATTTATTATCAAACTTTCTTTGTGCCGTTTTTTATAATTTTCTTTTTCAGTAAGTCTATTGACAAGTTCGGAATTAAATTTGGAATATTGGTGCTTTCAGAAAGTTCAGAACTGCTGAAATGGATGAGTTTCATTATATGGTGAACATGTTCCGCTTTATAGATAAACTGTCGAAAATTCTCGTTTCTGCCTTAACGCATTTACAAAATATTTGGATTAAATATATTAGCTTTAATACATTTTTTGAAAAATTTATTAAAATTTTTTTTCTTTGGAAAAGTATGCAGTACAGAGTCTTTTAAAAAGTAGGAGTTTGCTTGCTTTCATTTATTTTGAAGCCCTGCGTAAAGCAGTTGCAATATACCAAGCAGTGTGGAGGTTAATAATTCTTAATATTTTCTTAAAAAACAGGTTTAATTTGGAAGAAAGGTAAAAAATGGTTTATTCAAAGTATGCGCCATCGCTAGCTGCACATTTTTACCATCTTTTTGGCAATTTGTGGATGCCCAATCTGGCAATTTGTGGGAAAACCCCGTACATCTTTTGAGGTGGTCCAGTCATCAATTTTTGAATCAATCTTTCACGCCCAGATTTGGCTCGGCTCTGATCGTTTCTCATCAGCTGTCTCCTTGCATTTAACTCGAGCCTAGCTGACGACGGCTGTTAGGCCAGAAATCGGTCCTTACAGGTACTTGTCTTTTGTTAGTTCGTAGTGTTTCGCGGATGGAAGAATGCGCTAAACTATTAGTCAGGGAGTATATCCGAACGTTTGTGTCCCGTTTGTTGAAGTCTGAGTTCTGGAGTTGAAGTCTGAAGTCTGAAGACTGAAAGACTGAAGACTGAAGACTGAAGACTGAAGACTGAAGACTGAAGACTGAAGACTTTCAGTCTTCAGACAAGCATTGAGAATGGCAACTGTGACCTTGGTGAAACTTCTGCATGTTCCCAACAAACGGGACACAAACAATCGGATATACCGTATATATATATATATATATATATATATATATATATATATATATATATATATATATATATATATATATATATATATATACGGTACTACGAATTACCAAAGCAACGGGAAAAAAATTCAACTGAAAATAAAGTTACAGTTGATTAATTCGGAGAGGTCAGAACTTATTTGCACACTTAATATATATTATTAGTATTTCGGATGAATGGCCATGAGCTTCTACAGCAACATTTTCTTCATCCAACTGAAACTGAAAACATAACGTCATTATTTTAACCGTCGACACAAAGTACCGCCTAGAATACGACGTCCGGATGTAGTACGCATCGTACGGCAGTAGCACGCGCCATTCAGGAGTTGCCTTTCGAGTCGTCCCAAAGGCGCGGATATCCTGTCCCGTTTCGCCTACCTCAGAACCACACACACCTCCTCCTCGACCCTGCCGACCCCCCTCTCCTCTTCAACACCCCCAACTCATTCCCGAAAAGCGTCGTCAACACGCGTCGGTCGCATTAGTTCGATCTCAGCTTTAGTTCGCCGTCATCTTCATAGAGTCTGACCGACTTAAAGACGATCCGCGTCTACTCCACGTCTGATCCATCGCCTCGATCGTAACGTGATTACAGTTTCTAGTTTTTCGAATTCGATCGTTCATCCCTGGTCGAAAACATAAACGGTAAGTACAGGTTTGATCTGGTGTTTTATATTTTACGGAAATAAAAAATATCGACTGAATTTCCGAGAAAAAAAAACTGTGAGTGTGTTTTTATTTTTGGGCGAAATGGAAATCATGTTCCGGGAAATTACTGTGGGCGTATTTATTTAATTTTCCCGCGAATTGTGCCTGGTATAGTAATAAATTTTAACTAAGTTTACGTGAATGCTAAAAAAGTTACAGTACACTGGTAATTAGAAAAGATTTAATTTTGTTTATTTTTATTCAACATTCTATATATTACTCACCTAAAACAGTTTTATGGCATTATTCTGTAAATAAATATTAACTATATCTGTAAGAATAGAGTAAAATACGACTTTTCTGTTTTAATAGATTACCGCACAATTGTTAGTAAATTTAAATGAAAGCTTTAAGGAACTAAATCAGTGAACTTAAACATTTTCTCTCTAGTAGCTTTGTGTGTTTTACGAAAAGAGCGCATGATTTATTTTCAAACTGTTACAAAATTATAATCCATTATATTATATATCATAATTACAATAATTTTTCTCTCTCTACATATTTCGTTATGCTGATAAATCTGAATAAATATAAAATATACACTAAACAAGCAAAAGATTTATATTTTTACATATATTCTGCTTGGTCTTCATTGGAAATTTATAATGTGATATTTTTCTAAACAATAACATCTGCTTTATTTTATGTTTTGTTCTCTATTCGTTCTTTTTTAACTCTTCACTCCCAATTCCTTTTCACTCTAATTCTTTTACTGCCAACATAAAGATGCTTATATCAAAAATATTTTCCTTGTCTATCATATTGCATGTATTCCTGTTGCTTACATTTTCGATATTTTGTTTTAAATATTATCATTTAAAAAAAAATCTTATTTTGTTCACTAACATGACCAAAACTAATGCTATGGAAAGAAAAATCAATATAAATATAAATATAATCAATCAAATCTAACTGTTAAAAAAAATCAAATCTCTGTTAACTAAGAATCTTGTCGGCCAGTTAAGTATCTCTATTGCAGATTCCTTTAAAAACTGCACTATTTGACGAACAGTAGGTGGTCTGGTTAAATGGTGAAATTTGTACGAGTTTGCAGATATGGCCTATATATCTACGGGCTGCAATATTTCTCCTACATAATGGATTACATTTAAACTTCCTTTGGGTGCTACCAGGGGTGATCTGCTTGCCAATCATATCAGCCACCTATACCATAATTTCTGGAGCGAGAGTTGAATGCCGTTCTAATACTTAAGTTTAAAATATTGGTAGAGATATTCCGCGCTCGCTCAAGAAACTAAAATAAATATAGGATAAGTTAAATATAGGATAACCAAAAAATATTTTCTAGTGTTGTAATTATTTATTGAGCGAAAAAACAATATAAATCATCAAAAACAAAACACATACATAGTCTTTAAGTCGCTAATCTATTTCAATAAAAAATACAGTGTTAAATATATTACTAAAAACTCTTAACAATATTTTCAAAAAAAAATCCACCCATACTACATTATTGCTTTAATTGAGGTTTTTAGTATTTATAAAACCATGGCGATTTTTCTCCTTACATGTTTTACAAACCACCACATGAGATTTTTAATAATATTTGCAAATATAAATATATCTGGCTACCAACTAACTCTAATGCATGACCAGCCAGAAATTTCCCAAAAAAGAGAAGGCACCTTTTGAGTGGAAAACTTTTATAGTCGAAGTGTGGGACCTTTCAGTTAAGGTCTACCCACTAGAAAACCACTATGTACCACAACATATCCTGGAACCACTGTCAACCTACCATCAGTCTTATATTTAAACATACCTTATCAAATAAATATGTTCAATTAATAAATGAAATGTACCAAACTTCTGAGAAACACTAAATATTTTAAGTGTTTTGTTTTATTTAGAATAGAAATATACCATTTTATTTACTTTTTGTTTGGATAGTAGGTTTGCTTTTCTATTTTTCTTTTTTTGCATGCTTCTTCAGTTGTTCGTTTTGATTCCATGGAAAACTGCTTTGCCAGTTCTTAATTTAACTAGTTGATGTTCATCCAACTGATCAGACAAAGTTCTGTACTCTTCGACCATCTACCAAATAGATTATTCTGGAAAACTTTTATAAGTATAAGACTTTTCATATTCGATTACCTTCCAAATTGGTAGTCGATTTTTTGTCTGGTCTATTCTTGTCTAGTTGTTGAATATTATTATTCGTATCCTACAAAACAGACGATCCTGTAGGGCTTTCTCATTGTTACTACCCTCGGTTGTGTTTTTACATGTAGATTCTTTGCGGATACGCAGGAATATTCCTTCTTATAAATTTGGCATGCTAATTTGTTTTCCCTACATGAATTAAATAATATAATTAAAGTTATAAAAGCTAATGCAGAAAACAAAAGGAACCCTAATCTGATTCCATTCTAAACTTACCTTTGAACCACTATATCTTATGTAAAGATATATTAATATAACGTCGAAAACAGCATCGAAAGCCTAAATATCAATAGCAAACCTATTAACATACCTAAAAACCCTTTAGCATACCTAAAGGTTAAACCTATATAACAATGACTAAGATAAATCATCTCCTGATGATGTTAACATGGTTAGCGAAACGTGCGTCGAGCAGTTCAAAAAAAGTGTTTTGGTGTTTAGTGGTAAATCTCTTCAAGTTTAATGGCTAAGATAGATAAATTGTTTTATTTACCCAAGACTGCGAATCTTTCCGAACGTCTTTTCAGAAAGAGCACGAAAGAAAATTTGGGTATAACTTCCGAATTGGTAGGAGGCGAACCGATATTGGCGATATTAGCCTTCGGTACAATTATGAGGTCACAACGTTTCCGGTTGCTTCGAGAATTGTCGGCGTGTCATCGGTACTAAGTTTAAAAATGTTTTACTTTATAAAGTTTTTAATTATAAGGAAGAAAATAAAAATAACTTTATATATGATCTTAAATAAAATGTGATATATATGTGTATATATATATATATATATATATATATATATATATATATATATCTATATATATATATATATATATATATATATATATATATATATATATTCGACAATTCTCGAAGCAACCGGAAACGTTGTGACCTCATAATTGTACCGAAGGCTAATATCGCCAATATCGGTTCGCCTCCTACCAATTCGGAAGTTATACCCAAATTTTCTTTCGTGCTCTTTCTGAAAAGACGTTCGGAAAGATTCGCAGTCTTGGGTAAATAAAACAATTTATCTATCTTAGCCATTAAACTTGAAGAGATTTACCACTAAACACCAAAACACTTTTTTTGAACTGCTCGACGCACGTTTCGCTAACCATGTTAACATCATCAGGAGATGATTTATCTTAGTCATTATTATATAGGTTTAACCTTTAGGTATGCTAAAGGGTTTTTAGGTATGCTAATAGGTTTGCTATTGATATTTAGGCTTTCGATGCTGTTTTCGACGTTATATTAATATATCTTTACTAGAATAATATTCAACAACTAGACAAGAATAGACCAGACAAAAAATCGACTACCAATTTGGAAGGTAATCGAATATGAAAAGTCTTATACTTATAAAAGTTTTCCAGGATAATCTATTTGGTAGATGGTCGAAGAGTACAGAACTTTGTCTGATCAGTTGGATGAACATCAACTAGTTAAACAACTGAAGAAGCATGCAAAAAAAGAAAAATAGAAAAGCAAACCTACTATCCAAACAAAAAGTAAATAAAATGGTATATTTCTATTCTAAATAAAACAAAACACTTAAAATATTTAGTGTTTCTCAGAAGTTTGGTACATTTCATTTATTAATTGAACATATTTATTTGATAAGGTATGTTTAAATATAAGACTGATGGTAGGTTGACAGTGGTTCCAGGATATGTTGTGGTACATAGTGGTTTTCTAGTGGGTAGACCTATATATATATATATATATATATATATATATATATATATATATATATATATATATATATATATATATATATATATATATATATATATATATATATATATATGATAAAACTTATATATGATCTTTCCATTTTTGACAAAAAAAAAAATGTTCTAAAGCCCAATTCAATCAATAATCCTATATTTCTATATAATAATAATTATTTAAAAAATTAACCCCGCAGTTCTTGTTGACATTTCCATTATAATAGTAGTACGGACCATTTGTTCTCAACTCAAAAACGCAGTTGAATTTAAAAATGTAACCAAAGAGATATAGATAAATTATAGGATTTCATAATAATATTGACTTAACATAACCCTCATTTTTTTCTTAGGAAAAAACTAATATATATATATATATATATATATATATATATATATATATATATATATATATATATATATATATATATATATATACATATAATTGTATCCAAGTCATATGCATATACATTACATTGAATCTAACATTATACAAAACTTTGACAACCATCTTGAATATGAAACAAAAAAAAAATAACAGACATGAAAAATATACTCTATCATTAAATTTACGTTATTCATTGTTAATTCTTTCTTAAATATCTTAGTTTTTAGAGTCATGTGGTTGATGTGGCTGTAAAGAATAAAAGGAGTATCAATGTATATTGGCATATGACAATTTATTCCTTGGGAGTTATCAATTCTTCATCATGAAATATCAGTGTTGTAGCCATTTTAATAGTAAACTTTATGAAGAAAAAAAACCACCAAATTGATATCTTATTCACAAGATTTATCCCCTTGTTATTTTTAATTCCAATATACAAAAAATAAATTGCATAGTATTCTATTTTCATTCAATGGATAATCAGGTCGTTAAAGCCTATGTCGATACAGTTGTCACAACTTCTGAATGGCATATATCTTTCGAAAATTTGTTCAACTGAACGCAAAATTGTAGTGAGTACAAACGAAGAACATTTTGTAGAACAATAGAGCCATTTGAACATTTAAGGCATTACACACTCTCAATATCTGCTAATTGGAGATTATAATCAACCTTTTTTTGGCATTATAGTGCAGCTTTTCCGTAATATTCGCCGTACCATTCGCGTCGTTCATTTTACTGCTATCTGAATAAATCTCTGGCACAATTTTCGAACAAATTTTCTTGTAGTATATCAACATACTTTCGAGCAGTTTGGATTCCATGACATAATATAATTTACATACTTTTTATCGAACTATACAATCTTTATTCTTTATTATTCTGACTGAAAATATATATATATATATATATATATATATATATATATATATATATATATATATATATATATATATATATATATATATATATATATATATATATATATATATATATATATATATATATATATATATATATATATATATTATATATATATATATATATATATATATATATATATATATATATATATATATATATATATATATATATATATATATATATCAATTTGCTTATTGCAATTTGCAATTTGTTTATCAATTTGCTGCAATTTTATGACACTTCACAATTCACAATATCTGCACTTATCCCCAAAGGTAAATCTCGACTTTTCCTAGCCATTACTAGTAGAACATTAATACTCACTTTATGACTGGTTAAGATGGATTAAATTTGTTTGTTTTTGCGTATTGAGGTTATTTATTACCTCTTGAGCGAATTAAATCAACAAAACCAACTGTTCAAATACTTCTTCCGTTTAAAAATTGGTACTTTATTAACCACCGTTTAAAATACTTTATGTTCTGTTTTAATTATGGTATAATTTAGTTGAAAATAATTTGTAATTTGTATTGATATAACACTATAAAATTTAATATAGTTAATATAAAGAAAATTGATGAAAATCGGTGTGTTGAAATTATTTTTTCCGCTACTGTACGTCACATTGATTCTAATAAAAATATTCCATTTGTTTACATTTATAGAAAATTTCCCCGAAATGCATTGTAAAAACAGAAATTTTAAACTATCTGACAACATGACTAGATCAAGCATCGTTAGATTGTTTATGAATCTACATAAAATATTCAAACAAAATCAAATGCAGTTAAATTTCCACAACTATATTTAAATTGACATATTTTAATAAAATTTATTAAAATGAAAAAAATATATAAACAAAAGATAAAGAATTTCAATTTCATTTTGGCAGATGGTCGCAAACTACAATGGTATTTTCTAAGCACAATTTCTTAGAGATTTAAAGTTTGAGTAAGTTTTTTCTCTCCAGATGTTAGAAAGTTGGTCATAGCTTCGCATCGATTTTCATGAAGATTCTGTAAATAAGGTGCCATAATATTTCTATCATGAGTTGAAACAGTTCTTTAAATTTTTTACAATGAAAGTTCTGTTTAAGCACTAACGTTTTACATGCACTAACACTTTTTTGGAGTTTTCAAACGAAAACTCGGATGAAACATTTATTTAAAATGCTATCTATTGTTATCTATTATATTTTATGGAATATTTTCTCTCATCGATATGATGTAAAAAATAGTTTATAATAAAAATGTGTTCTTACTTTTTAATAATTTAAGAGATATTTCATATGATTAAATTAAAAATATTTTACCTATAAAATATTGTAGTTAGTTAAATAAACAAACTTAAACCTAAAAAGAAAAACCTTTTGAATCATATATAGATATGCATATGTAAAAGATCGGATAACCAACGTGGAAAATAGTTCACAGCGATTTAGACACGATATTTAAGCTTCTCAATACAGAGGAGGTTTGTTCAAAAAATTATCGACCTGACAAAGCTAACTGAAAAAATGCTTGAGATTTATATTTCAACGTTCCAACTTTTTAGTACCATCAGTATAAAGGGATTCCAACTCTGAGAAATAAGCTATTTTAAACATTTATTCATGTGAGAGGGAGAGATTGGAAGAGAGCATGTGCAAACACTTTGAAGTGTAGATCATGGAGTTTTGCACCAATAACCCAAGATATGTGGGTACGTGCATTATTGTGGGCGAAAGAGCACTTTTGTTTTGGCAAGTTGGGACGTTTAGTATGAGTGTAATGTTTGGTAATTGTCATGGCATAATGAAAAAACCACACCCATAAATGTTCCAGCATATGGAACAGTTTTCGGTTTCTTTGACGCGCTTTCACCTGCTTGCACTGATTGGACCACAACTTCACCTCTATAGTTTAATAATGAATATTTCATGTACTATACTAAAACATCGAACAGGCATTCATAAACAAACAACTAACTTTGCAACACGCCATCTAACGAATGATACTTGACTTGATATTATAGTTATTTAGATATACTTGCGCATGTTGAGAACTTTCATATATCGTTATAATATACTTTCCGGTGGTCCGGAAAGTCCATAGGGATTTTTCATTAGTTGCTATTTTAACGCTTGTAAACAAAAATATGTGTGAGATTAGTAATATTAATTTACATATTATTAATTCCTATAGTATTTACAATGAATTCAGATTCATGCTGATTTAGCTTCAATTAGTCACGTAGGTTCAAATATAAAATGTCAATCGATAACTTGCATCTACACCACATTAGGTTTTATTAATTCAAATAGGGCACTATTTGCGGCAAAAGGACAAAAGAAACATGAGTTGGGGACTCCAAGGTGTAATAGTGGTATTGTCGATTAAGGGCCGAAGATTTTGACCTGGAAGACCGGTATCAGTCTGGCCGTCCTTCAAGCACTCATGCCCTTACAATAGCCGAAGATCTATGCCCCACAGTCGATAGGACCACGGTGAGATAGTAAATAAGTTAAATAATCGCAAATTGATCGCATCTGACCACCTGAAAAAAAGAAGTGTACGTCTAGCGATACGATATCCTCGAACGAAAAACGATTTTTTTCTGGGTCAACTTTTGAAGTGGAGTGTAACTGATGAAGTACGATGAAAGGCAGCCTTTATCCCGAGAAAATTATGCTTTACATTTCGTGCAATTGGAAGGGACCAATTCACTTTAAGCTTATTTCATGCAACCAAACTATCACCACTGACCTCCACTGCTCAGAGTTAAATGTTCACACCCTCCACTGTTCACACAATCATCACTTCAAAGAATTTCAAACATTTTCTGGATATTTTCTTTAGCTTAGGCTACGAAGTGTGACTACTAAATAATGAGACTGTAAAACATTTTATTTTGATTTCATACACATGTTCTTATTATCGCCTTCAATATATATATATATATATATATATATATATATATATATATATATATATATATATATATATATATATACCCCTCCTCTATCCTTACAACAATCCGAATGCGAATCTTGCATTGTTCTGTGCTGGAAGTCTTCTTCTATCAGCTCCTTTCTTTCACAGCTTCAACGGTCTTAAATAGTGTACCTTTTAATGCAGATTTCACCTTACGAAATAGATAGAAGTAGCACGGCGCAAGATCCGGCGAATAAGGTGAATGGTCTAACAATGGGATGCAGTACTTGTCTTTTTAGGCTAGAAATTTTAGATACCATATTGGCACACACTTTTTGCATGTTAAAATTGTGATGCAAAATTTAGCACTTAACATTTTTCCGGCGAAACAAAAAAAAACTACTCTAATGCGAATGAAGGCTACGATTATATGGATTTGTTTACAGAAGTGGGAGGTACTGCATTCGAAAGAGAAGGCTTCACGCTAAACAGCTGTTGATCGCTGGCATTTGGCGCATACGAACTTCTTCTGTAGTAGCATAGTCTCTTTATTTAATAGCCACATCTTGTAGTGTTAATAGGCCTGGTTGTGTATCGTCTTTAATGCTCTCCGTGTCATCGCGAAATATTGTAAACCACTTAAATAAAACTTAATGTTTCTTTGGCCAACGTTAAAAAGATAGACGTTTTTCTATTTTCGATTTCGAATTAAAAAGAGGTGCTACCACATTTACATTTCTAGGTCATTGTTTTTTGTTTTAAAATTGGTAACCCTGATATTAATAACAATTTATAATATATGATTCTTCCGATTGGAAAACATGGCATGCCATACGAAAGAATAAATTCTGTCGAAACGATACGAAAAATTTATGGAATTTTCGGTTGAGAAAATGAACCAAGTGAATTAACCGTCTGAAGAATGATTGAAATATTTGATGAAACTGGATCGATAGCGGATACAAAATCTTGTGAGTATAAAGGTCCAGTGGAACAAGGTCCAGTGAGAATGTTGCCATGAATAGAAAAAATATTTTTGAGGAGCTCCCTTCAGTGAATACTTACTAAAAATTTCCACATTTATGCACTCAAAATTCAACTGACGTTAAAGCTACAGCTTACTGTCCATTTTCACATTTGATAGGTCGCCAGTTGGTTTTTAGAGCATCATAAAGTAGATTTTTAATTGGATGACTGACTCATTTTTTACTCAAGAGCCTTCCATAATTTATAACAATCAAAGTGCATCCCAAATTATTCACTGCATAGTGTGGATTTTGAGCAAGCTGCATAAAAAAACCATATTTTTTTTGAAAATGAGGCTGGAAATGTGCTATCTATCGGTTAATGCGGTTATCGTGATATGATAACCAAGTTGATTAAGCACCAACTAGACGATATGGTTCTGAAATGGGAACATCAATTGGCTATCAATATCTTGTGATTTAACATTATAAGACTTCCTTTTGTAGGATTATCTGAAATCCAAGGATTATGCCAGCAGTCCACAAGCAGTTGACGACCTCAAAAACAACGTATTATCGAAAAAATTCATCAGAGATTGTGCGAAGTTATAATGGAGAATATTGTGAAAGGAATATATAATTTTTCCTATTGAATCAGAGAGTATTAGTACTTTTAAATTCGAAGTTCAGTTACAATCACATTTTATATACAACCTTCATATATTAAAACTTTATCGATATTGCAATTTTTGATTAGATGATGGCGATGAATGTGCGATTACAATATTTTAAATATACATCAGTAAAGGAACCAAATACCCTTAAAGTGTAATAAATAAAAGTACTGAAACTCTGCCAAATAGTCTACATAATAAAGGGTTGTCCATTAAGAATGCCACAACTTTAAAATTAGGCGCAATGTTAACTACAAGTAACAATCCGGTAATTTATGTTTTATATTGAAGAACAAATAATGTCAATATGTTTTGAAAATAATGTCGTTAATAATGTCGTCTGGTGGAATGCATTCTGGGGCCCAGTTTTCGATTACATCTTCACACATATCGCGTGGTATATTTTCAATGGTAGCCTGAATATTTCGATTAAGGTCAAGAATTGTTCAGAGTTTATTTCCATAAACCAGAGATTTAACATAACGCCACCAAAAATAATACAAGGACGTGAGATTGCATGATCTTGATGAACAGTTGGCATTCCCATTTCGCAAAGTAACGCATCAAGGAAACTTTTCTTGTATGACTGATATGATTGATATTTTCTTTGAGATGTCTGACTAATCGCACCGTCATTTTGAAAGAAAACATTGCGTATATTCACATTTAGCAGTTCCAGACTAGGATATTCTGTTTATCATATTTCTATAGCGTTCATCATTAACAGTAACACGATTTCCATTATCGTCTTGAAAAAAGTAATAAGATCCTCTCACTTCTTAAGCTCAAAAACTGCACCAAACAGTGACTTTCTGAGGATGAATAGGTAACTCCTAAATCACTAGAGGATTTTTATAGGCCCAAATACTGCAGTTCTGTTTGTTCAAAAACCCATTATCCCAGAAGTGTCAATCGTGTACCTTCCAACTTCCAATTTCTAAGCGATGTTAAATCGTATATCTTTTTATAGTGAATTGATACAATATGATACACTTTTATGAGAAATATTTACATTTCAGTGTTGTCGCTATTACGTTTTAAAGTTCTGAGACTCTGAAAAATTCATTATATACATAATATAACCCCAATAGCATTTGGTGTTACCAAATACAAACCAGTCCGATAAAATTCATTTGTTTTGAATAAATTGAGTTCAACAACTCAAAGTTTAAAGTTAATGCTGTACGCTACTAAAATCCAAAGGTATTTTCGTTGGATGCCAATTACAGTGAGACTAAATATTTGTTCTATCGGACAGCTCTGTACCTCAGCATCGGAAATTTATTAGTTTAAGATCAACGTTTCACCTTGCGGTTCAATCATTTATTTATATAACTTAATTTCAACAAAAAAATCGACAACTCTATTTCTAAACCGGCCAAGGCCTGTTAAGATTATTTTTACAATTTATTTTCATTAAATTTCGGACTACTCATTTATCAAAATCGATGGATGTTCGGTTATTTTGGAAAACGTTTGAACAAGCGTTCAAAGTCGCATGTTCTTCCAGGTTTAAAACACCTAAAATAACATTTTTGTGGCATTTCCATCAAATATTTTGTAGGAATGCCTGCAATATTTTATTGACGCATATAAATATAGCTTTGGCGCGAGTCAATCTCATACCAGATGTTACAAGCCCAATGCTCAGGGTCGTATTACAGAAATTTGAGTGATAGCTAAATTAAATCAGTTATTATTTTAGAATTTCAAGTCACACCTAAACGATTATTCAAATTAAATGTCACATCACTCAAAATCTATTTCAATCATTGTTTTATAATGAAATATTTGTTTTTTGGCAAGTACTAATTAGATAATGTTAACAAAACATACTGAGTAAATAGTAAAACAAAATAACATTTGCTGAATAAGAATGAGAATAAACAATAACATAGCACATAGCGTATAATTTTTGAATCAAGAGAATAAATTGCTGTTAACATTGTTATCATCACTTAAAATTTGTATGGCGTATTTAATTTGTTTCATTTTGAATGTATAACTGTCAATAAGAATAATGTTTACAAAAGTTTATTTTAAAGAGTATTGGTATTACATGCGTGGAATAAAAATAATAAAAACAAACATACATGCGAAATGCAAAAGGAAACTTTTACCATACGTGGCTTCAATATCATGCAGTATTCACTACACCGTATGAACAATCGCATATTCATACTATATTTCTAAAGAATTAAATTCAATACCCTTTATAACAGTTTTATTTTGGAAAAAATTGTATTAATGTAGACTCGTACAGGATTACACATATGATATTATCAATAAAAAATACTTGTTGAAATATTCATTGACTTGGAATTAATTACGATCACATATAATTACGATAACATATAATCATATTAAGAGACATATTACAAAAATAAGGTTAGTATTTCGAGAGCACACCGGTTATTTGGGGCTAATTCAATATTAATCGTAATGATCCGGTACCATCTGGTCATACTATCAAATCAAGGATTTAAAACCTTGAACAAACCAAATCTGTATTGTAATAGAAACTTTCAAGTAGATAAAAAAAAGGTTGGATGAGTTTCGCTAACCATATTAGTACCATCAGGAGATGATTCAATTTCGGGTTAACATGGATAACGGAACGCGTGTCTTGTTTAGTGTCGTGTTAGTGTTTCACACAAAAGCTTCCAATAAACATTGCCAATGTTTACAAAATATTAAAAAACATTAAATACATTATCGAACACCGACTATGTAGTCTATGTTCGTCAATATTAGTCCTTGTACTATATTTGGGAATTTCCAATGCAGTGTGCTTTCGCCCTTTTAACTGATAATTCATACAGATTAATATTGCGGAATATAGCGAGAGAAAATCGTTCAGCTAGCGAGTGGAGATGTACGGATTTGTTGTCAGATAGGTTCTGTTTCTAAAAGGAACATATAAACATTATCAGAAAAACGATATTATAAATAGTTTGAAAAGTGAGGTGAATATTATTTTTTTTTCAGGACACGCCCGTCCGCTATTAATATTTCTTCCTACCTACCCACTATGCAACACAATACAGGCACAATGATACAACCAAAATATGCAGGCACAATGATAACTGCACAGTTATAATCCGGAAATGTATATTATATCTTAAAGAACAAATTATGCCATTATGTTTTAAAGATAATGACGTTAAAATGTCCCGGCTTCATCTGGTGTACGAGGGTAGTCTGAAAAGCTTTCAGCCTAACACAGAAACAAGAACTCTTTTGTCAAATTCAATTTTATTTCTCAAGATAGTCTCCATGTAATGCTATACACTTTTCCAAGCGATGCTCCCATCTCTTTAACCGTCCAACTATTAGTTGACATCCTGTCCTGCAAAATAGTCGTTTACCAATGTCCTCCGAGCAAAACTTTGAATCTAGAAAAGAGAAAAAAGTCACTGAAGGCCAAATCTGACAAATAGGGTGGATGGTCAGTCAGTTCCAATCCCAATTCGTGAATTTTTGCCATGACGACCACTGAAGTGTGAGTCGGTGCGTTATCTTGGTGGAACAAAACTTTCTTTTTCTTCAAATGCGGCCGTTTTTTCACAATTTCTCTCCTCAGCTTGTCAAGTAATAATCCGTAGCATGCCTTTGTTATTGTTTTTCCGTTTTCGAGATAGTCAATTAACACAACTCCATTACTAACCCAAAAAATAATCCCCACGACTTTTCCGGCCGTGGTCCGACTGTGCCTTGGTTTTAGGAGTGTAGTGATGTATCCAAGTTTCACCTACAGTTATAAATTAACGCCTAAATGCCGGCTTATTTCACTTAAACGGCTTCAACAGGGCTTCGGAAATATTCTTTCGAATGCATGTCCTGAGTGAGCAATTGCGGCATCCAACGCGCAGTTAGCTTTTTCATACTCAAATAATCAGTCAATATATGGCAAACACGTCATAGCATAGGATTTGGGCATCTTTCAAGATGCCCAAATCCTATGCTATATCTCTAACTTTAATTCGGTGATCGTCTAGCACCATTTGGTGAACTTTTTCATTATTATCGGTAGTGGATGAATTTTTTAACCATGCCAAACGTTCAACGTCAACCAACTGGTACGACCTCGTTTAAATTCAGCTGCCGATTTTTTTCCGAATTCCATGCCGAAATTTCACGGTAACAAATGATGGTGCAGAGTCCCCGTAAACAGCACCCATCTCGACTTTAATTTACGTAGGCGTATTGCCTTTCAAATGCAAAAATTTAATAATAGCTCGAAATTCGAATTTTTCCATCTTTATAGAAATACTAACATCGACTGACATAAATAATGGTTAAACAACTAATTTAGTATGGCTGAAATTTTCAAGGCTGGCTGTCAACGAATGTGCAATTATATTACGCGAATATTTTTGAAGAGTAACGCCATCCTCCATGTTGAGGCTGGACACTTTTCAGACTACCCTACTAATGCATTCTGGAGACTCAATTACGAGAGATCGGTTACTATTTAGCACATCTCTATTTATCCACGTGTATATAACTTGGTTTATTTTCAATGTTTCGTTTAAGGTCAAGACTTGTTTAATTCTATAAATCATAGATTTATCATAACCCCACAAAAATAATCTAATGACTTGAGATCACATGATCTTGGTGGGCAGGGTATTATCAGACATTTCTTGAAATAAAATATAAAGGAAACTTTTTGCAATAAATTGATTGTCGGTCGAATGACATATTGTTGATATGTCATAATTTCAGTTCACGAAGTTCACGTTCGTGATTGGCCGTGCGTGCATATAATCAGAATAATTAGGACTTTAAAAATAGTTATTTTTAATGGCGCCATGTTTTGACGGGGATAAGAGTTGGACTTTCATTGACGTTCTGACAAAATTTCATAACACTCGAATCATTAGAAGCCAAGTTATCGTGTTTAAAGTGTTAGTGGGTTTATACCAGGTTGAAAAATGAACATCGAAGAAAGAGCGAATATTAAGTTCTGTTTTAAACTTGGTAAAACATTCACCGAAACGTTTCATTTAATAAAACAAATGTATGATAAGAATTGTTTATACCGTGGGAGAGTCCACGAATGGCTTAAACGGTTCAAAGAAGGACGACAAACATCCGAAAAATGTCGTGGTTACTCAAAGTAACATTGAAATTGTGTGTGAATTTATAAAAAGCAGCCAAAATCTTCGTTGCGATACATGGAAATTAAATTAAACATGTCCAAAGATTCAATTCATCGACAATTTTGACAGATCATTTCGAACTTCGGAAGGTTTGTGCCCGCTTTGTTCCACACAAATTCACTGACCACCAATCAATCAATGACTTCTTTAAAGCATGACTTGTAGCATTGTTTCTGGTGATAAGATGTGCTGTTGTCAATATGATCCAGAAACAAAGCATAAGAGGGAATTTTGCGCAAAGAGTCCGTTCCACCTGGTAGATCAATGCTGTGTTTTATCTTGGTGTTATAAAGCGTCTGTTGTCGCGTATTCGTCGTGCGCAGCCACACTACCGTCAACACGGCAGCTAGCGCCTGTTTCACAATAATGGGCCGTCCCATCCCTCTACGCTCATCACTGATTGTTTGACCAAAAATTTGGTCAAAGCCTGACTGGACCTCGCCTGATTTGGCTCCCGACGACTTCTACTTCTTCGAAAAACTTTATTTGCCGATGAAAGGGCAGCGTTATGCCGACATTGAAGCCATTCAAAAGGTGTCGATGGACATCCTGAAGGATATATCTTGGACTGAGCTCAAAAATTTATTCATCAACATAATTGACCGTGCAAAACGTTGTATTGATGCGCAATGTATTGATTCTGCATTTTGCATAAAAAATAAATATTTGTGTTTTTTGAAACAATCCAGTTTTCCGTGAGACGCACCATTTTTTTTAACTTTGGAATTTTATACCTCTTCAGCGGAACATTACTGTGGAAAAACTATTACATATCTTTGTAGGAAATTGAAATGGAAACGAAATTTTTTCGAAAGTTATTCGAGGCTAAAGTTAAATGCAATAAAAATATAAAATAAATTTTTATATTTTTTCAATTTTTCGACGAAACTATCGACGAAATTTTATCAAAAAATATTATTTAACCTTTTTTGTATCGATTTTGTCTCAACTAATCTCTCTCTTTCCCCAAAGTAAGGGTCGCATTCGAATCGTATATTTTTCCATGGAAAATTAACACAATGTACTGAACACGGCAGTCTATGAGTGACATTTATATTTCTAACAATGTTGCTGTTATTACGTAAAAGTTTTCGAGAAAAATTGCCATAATTCAAATTTAGTCAAAATGTGGAAATATATTTCAGAATTAGAAAATATCCATATTATCGATCCGGATCTGTATCGGTCCATAAGCAACCGACATTCCTTTTTCGCGTTTGTTTTTATATGGGAGGTGTGTGAATTGCTCCACACGTGATATTTTTAGATTTTTGTTATAATATTTACAATTTTTCATTAATTAAACGGAAATGTTCGCCTATGTTTAACCGTAATAATTGAAATTGGGTTAACACTATTAATTATCCAAAACATCCTCAGTTACTAGAAACAATTTTAACAAAACCAAAATTGATGCTAAAACAGTTTAATAATTAAAACTAAGACAGGATATGATTTTCTATCAAAATGGCATATCATTATACGCAAAATTAAAAAAATATGTTGTAGAAATAAAATGGCTAGCATGGTTTGAAATCAAATGGCCAGATTCAAATCTATGAATATTGTTTTCAACTTTCCCACTTGCCAAATCAAACCTAAATATCCATGACCAAACCAAGATTCGAATTCGAGAGCTCTCGATCTTCAGACGAGAGACTAACTCACTTAACTACCGCAGCCAGCAAAATGATTGTTGATTGATTTAAAGTTTCTGTAAATCAATTAAAAAGTATATTCTGAATATTTGCTATTGAAACTATATACAATTTTCTGCTTTAACCCTTTGTAACCCAAGATGGTAAAAAAAGGACTGGTTTAGGGTAATAAAACAACACGTTTCAATAATTTTGTTTATTAATCATTTATTCGGCATTTTAGGGAGTATGGCATTACTGTAACATTGAGTTAAACTAAAAAAATACTTATGTGGTATAAAAGGATCTAAAACAATTATTTTGTTTATTATAACATAATGTTTCACCGCATTTTTCATTATAGTTTGTGATACTCCACTGCAACTTATAACATATCCTCTTTTCGACCCAAAATGTCCAGTGACCGATTTGATCTTCGTCGTACTGCAATAGGTAAAACATACTGCGAGTGACCGTTATGTTTTTTTACCTGAATTTCATTTTCATTCGATCTTCGATTTTTGATGATAGGCTTCAGTCCAAGTTGGCATAAGGTCTCCTCTACCACAAGTTAAACATCTGATAAAGACATTTTTTTATTTTTTAAGTTTTTTACTTTTTAGACTCTTCGGTATAGAAACCAAGAATTAGCCATCGTGAAGACTAATAAATGATAGAAATTGCTATCTTTTGCTCTATATCATAATGTTTATGTCCCCATAATACTATCTATCAAATCTACGCCATCCATGTGCTGATTTGTATTCTCCTACGATATGATGACGATCAATGTTGATCTCTTATGGGCCTAATCGTAAAGTCTGACCGGAGCCTAAGGCAATTCACCAGCGAAAGCTGATACGAGAGTTACAACTTTGTTATATTTGATATTTGACACATCGATAGCATCCATGTCAGCCACAGAATCCACGTTCTTTTTTCAAAACTTCCTTGTCAGTGGGCAATTTGCAATCCGGAATTTAAATACCTCATACTGTTCCAAGACTTAATTTACCCAATTTAGCTAAGTACTCCAGTAACGGCAATGAAATAGAAAAACTATCAAAATAAAGTTGATAATGTTGATGCCTTAGTATTCGTCGCGCCACTCTCGCAACTACGTTAGATGATGCTCCTGAAACAGGTTCTTCATAAAGTACAACATTTTTAGCTCCCGTTTCGGGTTCAATTTTATATGCAAATCCAGAAACCCCACTGAGAACAAATACCTTATAACCCCATTTGTGAGGTTTTTTGGGATTATACCTCCTAAAATTGTTTCTAGCTTTATTGGGACAAATTTGTTCATCTACGCACACTTATTCCTCCATGGGAACTCTACTAAAAATATCGTTAAAATTTTTGACGATAGATCTAACTTTGAATAGTCTGTCCTCATTCAGTCAGAATTGTCACTAAAATGTATGTATTGCCTAATTTTTTTAAACTTCTGTTTTGATATAATTTCTTGGATCATAGGGATACCAATGGATGAATTCCAATGACTTTCTCTCGGTAAGTGTATCAAGCAATATATATTGCTCCAATAAACTGCTGGATATCAGTATCAGTTACTTAAAAGGATTGAGAAGGATTTTTTCGAATAATATAAAGATTCGTTTGTTCAACAATAAAACATATCAGGTAAAGCATATATCATATCAGGAAAAAAATATAAAAAGTATTGAATAGGTGTATCGAGCTGTAATAAATTAGACGATATAGTGAAATTTCCCAGAAATCGTATTTGTTTGTTGTTTAGAATAAGATTTATATTCACTGCAAGCTTACCTTTTTTCTTTTTTGATGAGATGAAGTCGATTGGCTCGTTTGCTGTTCCGGTTCTGGAAATGTGGGACCAGCAATAAGCTCATTGCATTAAATATCTTCAATAATTGAATCTACGTCAATTCCGATATTTTCATCACAATCGAATAAAGGTTTAATGTAATCTAATAGTGGTTGGTAATCGGGATCTATAACGCTGTCATCATCGTTATCAAATACATCCTCGCTATTATATTGGCAAACTATATTACATATCTGATTATCCCGCAATGATCATGCCATTCTGAAAGAAAATTAACCAATTTAGCAACATCCACTTACTTTACTTACTACTAATATCACTCTCCTTACTCAATGTTACAGGAATGTTACAAACTTACTGCTGTCATATAAAAAGGCAAAAATATTGATTGCTAATAATAAATAAACTTATTCATTCACTTACCTAGAAATTTACAGGAAAATAACACTATTTTCCGCATTTTTTGTAGTTTATTTTGAAATTTTTAAATTTGCCGGAGTATAAACTTGTATTATTAGCTAATGTCGAAGTTATCTATGATTTGATCATGCGTGATGATTTGATCATGCATGATTTGATGTGCGTACTAATTTGTTTAATAGTGTGTTACAGTAATGTTACAGAATTGTCACGTAAGGCTATACAAGGTTAAAATGCTATCGTTTTGTAGGGATTTTTTTTTAAGAGAAAGTGACACGCAAATATTGAATTTAAATATTTATTTAGTCTTTATGTAATTACATTATAGTTTACAACTGCCAACGTAGTGGTAGGTCCTCAATGCCTTTTTGCTATAAACTGGAATATTTATTGCCAAAAGATATTAACATATTGTTTTCCACTTCTTCCTCAATTTTAAAAGATTCCCCATTTAATTTTGGAGACAAGGGAATAAATAGTAGTTCGAAGGTGAGTAGAATGGATGGGGCAAAATATCTCAATTGAAGCTCTAAAATTTTTACCGGGTTCTAAATGAAACGTGTGATCGTGCATTGTAATGATGGAACACGACGCCTTTCCTGTGTGTCAATTCTGGCGGTTTTCTTCAATTGCTGCCTTCGACCGATCTAATTGTGAACAGTATGCTGTATGGATCTCTTTTATTCTCACCAAATGCAAAACATCATTTTCTTCGAATAAAAGTCGTTTTTCCCCGGTACTTAAAACTGCTGACCCTAGCAACCCCCATGGCACTTTTCATTGCACGTTGTTGTATACAAGCCACTTTTCATTACCATTAACCTCACCTTTTTGAAATATAATAGCATAATGTGATGTAAATGCAAGTTATCAATCGACATTTTCAATTTGAATCAACTTAACTAGCGGAAGACAAATCAAAATGAATCTAAACGTAAACATTGTAAGTGGGACAGCAATTAATAATATGTAAATAAACATTACTTATCCAACACAGATTTATGTTTACAAATGTTAAAGGAGCAACTAATGGAAAATCCCTACGAATTTTCCAGACAACCTACGTACCTATCACATCTGTTTTATAATATGTATATACAAGATTAACTAAAAAAAAAATATTTTTGAAAGCATCTAGTCATTTAAATAATTAAATTTATATTTTCCATTTACTTCTAAATCCGGGTCTGGACTAGGTCATGAACACAACACTCCTTTTTTCGCTCTTCTTTTATACAGTGAGCGTGAATTGCCCAACACATGATATTTTTAGATTTTTATTAGAACATTTACAATTTTTCACCAACAGATCGAAGAAATAGCTTACATTAGAAATCAACCACGAAAATTAGGTTGAGATTGAAGTTTTAATAACACGTAACAGAGGTTGTTTATACGAACTGACTCCTACAGAAAAAAAAGATAAAACTGAAAACGCATCTATATTGTTTTGTGTCATCGTACTCTAAAAGTAAAAATAATGTCTCAACGGCTATTCTTGGACCGAGAAACGCATGATTTGTAATATTGCACGCGATTATGTTCCTGGAAAACCTCTATTTCACGTTTTTCATTTCGACGTGTGAAAAATTGGGAAAATTAAAGATAAAAAGGGGGGAAAAATGAAGAATTAGAAAGTTAAGAGATGAAAGGTATAGTGATGATAAATCATCGTAATATGTCATATAAATAGCTCCCAAAAATATATTCTGAACGTGACTTATATATGTGTAGATTTATATATGAGTCTCACTTTTAGAAGATTAAAAAACTACAGAAAGAACTTACTACAAAAATGTTACTTCATTATTTAAAAGACAAACTTATAACTCATTTGTGATATTGATTTCTGTTTAATCTACACTTTGACGCCAACAATGTGACACTGACGCGCTCCAGAAAGAATACGCTCTTGTACAGCCTGCTTGCCGACATTACTGAATCACTATTTCATGTCCCGCTTTTATAACATTTAAGTAGTTATTAAAACACCGTTTTACCAAAATGGCCTAGGCCATTTCGGCCTAATAGCCACATTCAAGTACCTGCTTCTCCTCTATATCATGGCTTCATTGAAAGTATTTGTACCTGACTTTGGAGTACACAGGTAAGGAGTACTTTGATACAAAATATTGCTGTTTTTTGTGTCTACGGGGCAGTAGGGCAACAAAAGAACGTTACAGTAAGAAAGATTAGCCTCATAGAGCTTATTTTGAACCTAGTACTTCAAACATAAAATATACCCTGCTTGTTAACCCAAAAACGGTACTTCTTCCGCTTCTTCATATTAAGCTTGGACTAATGAAAAACTTTGTCAAAACCATGGACAAAGAAGATAATGGTTTCACGTACCTAAAGGGAATATTTTCTCCATTAAGTGATGAAAAAAACTAAAAAAAGGAATATTTATTGGACCTCAAATAAGGAAACTTCTGGGTGATTTCCGTTTTCAGGAAAAATTAAATAAAAAAGAATTGGTAACTTGGAAGTAATGTTTTATAAGTGTAGTGAAAGGAATTCTAGCCAACAATAAAGATGAAAACTATAAAAACTTCATATATGAACTCTTGAAATAGTATGAAATGCTATGGTATTCTCCATAATCCTCGAATCATAATGATTTTTTATTTTCATAATTGTTCTTTTGTAAATTTTTCATAAAACCCGAAAATGTTGAATCATTCTAATTATAAAAATCTTTTAAGTATGATGACACAACCAACTTTGCAGGCTTTCAGAAAGTTTTTTCGCAATTCTCAAATTCATCTCCAGTTTTATAATATTTCTTATTTTTTATATTCAGTAGTTTTCTTTCTTTTTCTCCTTCATTAGCTTTCCTTTATCACTTACCACGTGTGGCGGTTAATAATTCTTAATTTTATGTTAAAAACTTTTTCGTCTCCAGTCACGGTCCGATGTAAAGAAGTCTTTTTTCATGTAGAGAAAGCAAAACTTCGCATGTCGTTTTTTTGCTTTTCTATCTTCTTGTTATTCAGTTGATACGAATAAAGTGAGCGTGCAATTGTTCAGTAAGCGGCGAATAAGGAGAGCTGTTTCATCAGGATGTCAGGACGATAGAAGCACAAGATACCAGGGACACTGGAACCCATCTATGTTGGGCGACTACCCCTGGTTTGAGAGAATGCAACAGAACACATGAAGAAAAAGTGAAAGTTTTTGTCGCTCTATAACATCTCATGTAATATATTTTTTATTCACATAATCCTCAGTGATGCCTTTGCACATATTTAATACGTTTTTTCTATTTATATTAAATAAATATTAGATTGTAAAAATATGTCGTCTCGTTTTTTTTCACCATCAACCCCCTGAAACAAAAAAGTTGTACGTTTTACAGTAATTAGCTTATTAGGACTACAAAATTCTTCATATACACCTATTTTCATCAATGTTACCTCAAAAAGTTTAAATTTGCTGACCTGTATTATCTGAAGGAAAAGAAAAGAGATAATTTGAATTTTTATATTAAGAACAAGGATTAGTACGTATTAAAATGGAGGAATCTATGTATAAGTAGCTACGAATCATAATGATTTTAATTTTCAAAATTGTTCTTTTATAAATTTTTCGTAAAACCCGAAAATGTTGAATCATTCTAATTATAAAAACTTCAAAGTATGATGACACAACCAACTTTACAGGCTTTCAGAAAGTGAATCTTACTTTTTTTTCACAATTCTCAAATTCATCTCCAGTTTTGTAATATTTCTTATGTTTTATATTCAATAGTTTTCTATCTTTTTATTAGTTTTACTTTATCACGTCTCCACTCACGATCCAATGCAAAGAAGTCTTTTTTTCATGCCGAGAAAGTAAAACTTCACATGCAATTTTTTTTTGCTTTTTCATCTGCTTGTGGTTCAGTTGATGTGTACTCATCTTCCTGCCTTCAGGATCTTTCTCATGGCATGCAAGCGATCAAAAATGTTTTGGCGACCATCATTTTAAGATGGGTCAACACCAATAAAAATTTGTGTTGTGAGGGCTTTATGTGGTGTGCGTGTGTGGCAATATAGACGCTCTGACACACAAGGTCACACACACATATTTTCGCCGCACAGTAGGTCTACGAACCATTTGCTGTCAGTATTCTCAGGGACGTCAAAGAAATTTGGGGCACACAAGATTTATATGAGGACATATTGTTGAAGTGAAATTAAAATTTTTAGTTTCAAAAAGATACCTACGTGACGTGACTGTATTGAAATGTATTATTTATTGAGTAACTGATTGTGGTCAAAGCTTGTACCAGCTAATTATTATATTGAAAAAAAAGTGTTCTGCATTCATAATAATGAACAATTTAATAAAAAAAAAATATATATATAGCAAGAAAAGGCGTTATTGGGTGAAGAATTTGAAGCAAAACAGAAAAGTATAATCTACAGAAGATAAGTATAAACACTGAAAAATATAAACAACTTTATTTTTGATGCTTCTCGTATAACTTAATCAAGCATAACCTACAAATATCCCATTGCATACACAGACAGAGCACAACACAATTATTTATTTAATGTGTGGTAATTTTCCATCGTAAATATTTTCGTCGCACAGTAAATTTTTATTGGTGTGGACCAAGGTTTCGAAATCGCCACTTTTGGCTCGTCCAAACCAACGCCCAGAAGTTTGTTGCGTGGGACATTGTCATTGTAAGTTACCTCAGATATACAACAGCTTCCAATCGTGTTTCTATTGATGATATGATCAAGAAAAGCAGTATCTGCCGCAAATGCTTTTTATTTGGTTCCAAACTCGACATGTTTATTACACGAAAAAAATATGACGCTAACTCGAAATCGTTTAAACATCAATAGCGTTTTGAATTGTACTGTCGTAGCACTAAAATGATATAAAAAAATAGAACCGATCATTGCTTACAGCGCCATCTCTTTAAAAAAAATAAGAATTATTAACCGCCACACCTGGTAAAAGTTATTAAAATCGTAATAAAATATTTTCCACCGAGCAAAGTGTTATGTAACTATTGATAAAATCCAGCTAACTTCATAATTGTGCATTTTGAATCCCTGCAAATACTAGATTTACAAAAAAAAGTAAGCAGGCTCTGACGTCACAAAACACTTTAGTTTTTAAATGTATGTTCTCGATAATGAAAATGTAAAACGATGTGACTAGGAAAGATATTTAAAAAATATTTTTAAGCTTAAAATCAGTAAGAAAAGACAAAGATGAAAGCCATGTATTTTTCCCTTTGCACTTAATATAATATTTACGGTAAAAGAGATAAGACGTAGTCAAAAAGCATATTTTTATATTTTAAGCCACAAATTCAAGATCGAGAGAACAGTTGCGCTCCTCATGTTTGCTGTGCAAGTTGTTACGTAAATTGAGTACAGTGGATGCATCGCAAGAAAAATTCTATGCCGTTTGCTGTTCCTATGGTGCAGAAAGAACCTACTGACCATATAAGTGATTGCTACTTTTCTATCACTAAAACAGAATGGATTTAAAAAAAAAAGCAAAGGGACAAAAATTCAGTATCCAAATGTGCTTTCTACACTTAGGCCAGCTCTTCACAGCCAGGAACTACTGGTATCAATTGCGCCTTTAAATCTAGATAACATATGGACAACTTTTTGGTTCCAGATATCAACAGTGGAACCTGTTAGATAAAAATGAAAATGTTTCACTTTACCGAAAACGGAATGTAACATTTTCAAGTTTTTATAAAATGGAAGGATACCTATGTGTATGTTGTGATACTGGTGATTTAGTAAATGAGCTTAATATGGAACATGTATGTTCCAAATGGAGTATTTTCATAGATTCGTCGAAATACAGCCTAAAAGGAGTCTTGTCTGAATGGATACAAAAACCCATCTATTTCTTTTTAGCTCAGCCAGTGACAATGAAAAAAACCTACGGCAACTTAGCAACCATACTAAATCGCATTAAATATAAACAGTATCAGTGAGATATTTGTGGGGATTTAAAAGTAATAGATATATTGCTAGGATTTCAAATATTGCTGTTTTTTGTGACTGTGGGACAGCAGGGCAACAAAAGAACATTAGAGTAAGAAAGACTGGCCTCATAGAACTTCTTTTGAACCTGTACTTGAACCTGTACCTGTACCTGAACTACAAACAGACAATATGCTTCTTCCGCCTCTCAATATTAAGCTTGAACTAATGAAAAATTTTGTCAAAATCTTGGAGAATGAAGGTTATGGTTTCAAGTACCTAAAAGAAATATTTCCTCAATTAAGTGATATAAAACTAAAAGAAGGGAAGAAAAAGAATATTTATTGGACCGTAAATAAGGAAACTTAAACGAACGAAAATTAAACGAAAATTAATTGTCAGCTTGGAAGTGTTTTCGTAAGTGTAGTAAAAGGATTTCTGAGCAACAAGAAAGATACAAACTATAACAAGAAAAGAGGTTTCACCATTGCATCAGGACGATGAAAGCAAGATACTAGGCACGCTAGAACCCATTTGTGGTGGGCCACTATTGCTGGTTTTTAAAAACAGATGACGCTACAGAACACAAAAAGTGAAAATTTTTGTCACTATCTCATAATCCTCAGTAATGCCTGTACATAGATTTAACACATTTTACATGTTATATTGATTAGCTTATCATTATCGCATTTAGGACTACAAAATATTTCATATACAACTATTTTCATCAATGTTACCTCAAAAAAGTTTAAATTTGTTGACCTGTATTAAGAAACCAAGGTTAGCATAACTAAAATGCTGAGTATAAAATTAGATTTTTTGAACTTATTTCTTTCATCTTCACTTAACCTTATATTGTAAGTATAAATATGGATGTTTAATAAAAAGAGTTGTTGTCAAAATTTCCACCTTATTCTTAACGTTAGACACGTTTCCCGAGCACTGCAACTTTGTCAAAAATTAATATTTTCGATGTTGAAATGACTCTAAATACAAACTATAGACTATACTCTACAATGAACTATATATTTTTATAAATCAATAAAGATGATTTGTTCAGGTCTATTTCCTAAAGATATATAATTTATTGTAGAAACTTTATGTATTTATAGGCATTTCAACATTGCAAATATTCATTTCTGACAAAGGTACAGTACTACGGAAACGCGCCAAATATTAAGAATAAAGTGGAAATTTTGACAAAAAGGTTAAATAAACATTTATAAAAAATTTTCATCAACATAATCCAGAAGTATAAATATTGATACAATAATACCAAACAAAGTTTTTCAAATAATAACATATTCTGTCTTGTAGATTTTTCCAGTTCACTCTGTATATAAAACTTAACTGCTGCCAACCAAACAAATTAAATCTAAACATCATTTGTTGACCTCGGTTAATGCAGTTGCCAATGTTTTTATATGTTTTTTCTTCTTGATTTAATCAAACGTGAAGACTTGGCCACTGACTCTGAATCCTAATTTTAAATGCAAAATGAAAGAAACGATATGCAAAGTTGGTGCGGTGCGTCCATTCATAAATTCTATATTTTGTCAATCAAATTAATTCCGGAGATGGAAAAAAGGGAGAAAGGTAGAATGGGGAAAACGACAATAAAGGCCATATTATGTCATTCAAAAAGATAAATTAACTGAGAAATTATGTTGGCTGGATGGTTCCTTTAGATGACCTCAATGGTATTGTCCAACGAGCTACTGCCGCTAATCGATAAATTTTCCTCGATTAGAAAATAAATTTTCTGTTGGTTTTTTTCTTTTTCTAATGTATAATCAGAGTTATCCAATTAGAGTGTCAAAATATTGTGTCAGTTCACCAATATACCAGGTATGTAAATATGAAACCGGAATTTTTGTATACAAAATACACGTTTATTGTATAAAAATAATAAAAAAATTGTATTCGAAGTATTGCCCATCGCTAGTTATTCATTTTTCCCAGCTGTCTGACAATTTGTACACGCCACACCAAAAAATTGTTTCTCTTTTGAGGCAAACCAGTCATTGAGCCATTTTCGTATATTTTTGTAAGAAGTGAAGCGCTATTTAGCAAGTTCGCGTCCCATCGATGCAAATAAGTAGTAATCGGACGGAGTCAAGTCTGGTGAATAAGCCGCATGCGAAAGTATTTCCTAACTAAACGCCTCAATCATTTTCTTGACCAGTTTTGCTGTGTGTGATGGTGTATTATCATGAATCAAAATCACTTTGTGTTGTCTTTTTTGATATTCTGGTTGTTTTTCATGCAAAGTTTGATTCCAATCGATCATTTGTTGTCGGAAGCTTTCAGTATTAACAGTTTCGCCAGGTTTTAGCAGCTTATCATAGATCACACCCTTATGATCCCACGAAACACAGAGCAATATCTTCCATCCATAGCGATTTGGCCTTACAGTCGGTATCGATGGTTCGTCCATGATATTTTTCACTTAGGATTCTCAAAATATATTCACTTTTTATCGCCAGTCACAATTCGATGGGAAAATGACGTTCTTTTGTACGTGTCGAGCAGCATTTTGCAAGTGATTTTTCAGGTTTCCTGATGTCTTTTATTCAGTTCATGTGCAACCCATTTTCACATCTGCGGGATCTTTCTCATGGCTTTCAAACGTATAGAGATGGCTTGTTTTGTACCTTTTAATGGAAATATTGAAAAGGAATTATGACTCTACGTCGATATGCAACACAAGTAGTCAACTGAATTCGCGGAGCGGAAATGATAAAACAAGTTTATAGTTGATAAAATGACTTTATTCTTCTGTATATTCTCCCTTAAGCTCAATACATTTTTTCCCGCGGTTCTCCAATTCATTTGTTCCATTTCTGAAATGATTTTCTGGAAGCCCTTCAAAATACTCATCTACGGCTTCTATAACTTCTTCATTTGTTGAAAAACACTTTCAAAACACCACGTAGGAATTTTTTGAGGTTTGGGGATAGATAAAAGTCAGACGGGGCCAGATCTGGTAATTATGGTGGATGCTCCAACAATTCAGAGTTGAACTCTTTCAATTTGGCCATTTCAAGAATACCTCTGTGAACGGATGCATTGTCTTGATGAAAAATTTATTTTTTTGTTCTCGATACCAAACCTTTTCTCACAAATTTTTACATCCAGTTAATCCAAAAGAATTGAGTAATACTCTCCTGTTATTGTCTTACCGGTTTGAAGGTAATCAATTAATAAAATGCCTTTTGCATCCCAAAAAATTGATGCTATAACCTGGCTCAGTCCACTCTACGGTTTGTTGTCGTTATTCAGGATCACAGTGGTAAACCCAAATCTCATACATTATTAATCCAAATATTGGTTAGCAAGTTTTACTCGAAGTCGTTTTTGATCAGAATTTAACAAATACGACACCCATCTTGCCCATAGTTTTCTCAAGCCAATTTCATTTTTAAAATATGAAATACCCATTCAGTTGAGATGTTCTAAGCCTTAGCAATTTCACTCTCCAAGTCAAGTGAAGCCCTGGCCAAATCAAGTATCTATCATCCATAACCATATCATGTATAGAATTAATGATTTGTTTAGTAGTTGCACTTATTGGACGTCCTGATCGAGGATCATAACCCAGGCTTGTACGACCAAGTTGAAACTCACCTGCCCACTTACAAACCATTGTTTTTAAAGGAGCAGACTCCCCTAATACATTTATCATTTCACTATGAACTTTCATTGCCCTTAAACCTCTTTTTTACAAAGAATTTAATCACTGGACTATTTTAAATATTTTCTAGTTTTTAAAAATAACACTGATACGTTTACTAAGTTTTCTGTTTCGTACTTTGTGTTTGTTCTAATGAATTGACAGATCGATTGGAAACTTTACATATGTTGATATGAAGGATGAAACTTCAAAATGTAGTAGATTATATAGTTCTTTTACTGCTCTATAAATGTCGCTCCACGAACTCTTTAATTAGCCTAGTAAAGTAGACTGAAAAAAGTATTGAAGGATATAGGATGTTCCCATTTACAAGAATACTTGGAATTTAATTATAACGAAGATATGATGTTAGGGATTGAATTGTCTCTACTATATTATACTATGGTCAAAAAGTAAGGTGGTTTTTATAGAAGACACAAAGTACTTATTTATTCATGAAAATGTATCTTGTCTTCTTCAAAAGCATCCTTTACTGAAACAGTTTTTATACTCAATTTCTGGTGTTTTCTTTATTGGTGATTGTTGATGATGAATGTGAAACAGCATTTGTTTGATTTGTTAGCGACAAATTAATGAACAATTATTGCGGTGTGGGCTAGTCTAGTCTATTATCATGATACTAAAACCGAATATGAATTGTTTAGAAACAAATTTGAACGATTCTTTCGAAGGGAATCACAAAAATGGCACATAAAGTATAAATAGTATTCTCTTTGTGGGCAAAACCATGTTAATCGATGATAACAGTTCTCCTGACTTTAAATTTTAAGCGGCTTTGATTTGTTCATCCTTTGTATGATACTCGCTTGATTGATACGCTGTTTCTGGATCAAAAACATACATCCATATCTCATCACCAATAATTATGTATGACAGAATGTCATCATCCAAAGAGAGCATCTCTTCAATAACATCAGCATAAGAAATTTCGATTTTTAAATATTAAACATTTATAAATTTATCTGATGTAGTAGTAAGCAAACATTAATATCTCAAAATTTCTACTATATTTAAAACTGTATATATATATATATATATATATATATATATATATATATATATATATATATATATATATATATATATATATATATATATGACAATTGTCTCGACACACAGGCTCTTTTCCAAATACAAACTATGTTAAACTATAGTACTACTAGTTTAACATAGTTTCTATTTGGAAAAGGCCCTACAATTTTAAATATAGTGGACATTTTAGATGTTAATCTTTGATTATTTCATTAAACATTTAATTAGCCAATTCTTTGTTCGATAAATATATCAATTTTAAAAAATAGCTCACAACATTTTGGAGGAAATACAATCAGAAAAGATGCTAAAAATTAGATCGTAACCAGCGAAATGTTAATATACAGGGGAGTCTAAAAGTAGGTGTGCAATTTTAAAAGTTATACAGAGTTCTTTACTATGCGTTCTTACTTTTGACAATGAGTTACCCAGTTACCCAAAAGGTGAATAGGTCGACGAGGACGAATTGAATGGCCACCGCGATCACCAGATCTCACCCCAACGGACTTTTTCTATTGAGGTGTTATCAGGGATAAAGTATTTGCAAGAAAACCATTCACTGTTGATGACATGAGCCAATTTATAAGAGAAGCATGCTAATAAATTGATAACACTAAAAACCTCTGTGCCAACGTGTGCTTGAGTATCAAAAACTAGACTACAGAAATATGTAAAGGCTGAAGGCCGGCAATTTTTGCACTTAAGAGATTGTACTTAATTGTGTACGTCATCCTTATTGTGACTTAATAAAGGTATTGTTTTTTCATAATGAAAACTGTATACCTACTTTTGCACTCTTATGTATATAATATTGTTGATATTAATATCGATGTATAAAACTTTTTGATCATGGTAGTATATTTAAATAGTGATGCTTTAAAATAAACTAATAAACAATTTGTTAAAACCACTGTCAGAACCAGATGTATATGAAATATTTTAGTAGATAAACTTTTTTATGAACGAAAATGTAATGAATGGCATTACAGATACCGAGATCGTTAAAATTGCGCAATAATTTTTCATTATTTCCAGAGAGTGAAAAATGAGGCTGATTTGACAAGGGTAGTTCGAAAAGTATTCTCCACTATAAAGAAAACGCAAACTTTTAGACATTTTTTCAACGTAGCCACCTTGCAGTTCAATATATTTAGACCAATAGCATTTCAACATTTTAATACTCTCACGAAAATGTAATTTGTTCGACTCAGTAAAATGTGATTTTCTCAGCTTTCTCATCATTATTTAAAAGAGATCGCAATTCGGGATCCAAATTATATAAATACAGTGCATTTGGAAGCATTTAGAAGAGTACCTCATGTAGTTTCATCAATAATCCGATATAAGTGTGCAGATATATTACACTTTCTTTTCCGCCGGATCTATGGGAATGTTTAGTTTGAATAGTACGCTTAAATTAATCCAATAGTGAAAGGTAATTATTCCCGGTGATGCCTTTTTATTTGGTCAGGTAGTCTGTGAGCATCACACCCAGAAAATCTTAGCTATGAGCTTTCTTGCAGATGAAACCGTTTTCGCTTACTTGGTACACTTTTCCCTACTCTCACCCACTGTTTGGATTGCTTTTTCGCCTGAAACATGCAAAAGTAAAACCATGTTTTGTCTATTGCAATAAAGCGTCGTAGAAACTCCGCAGATATCGCATTTAAATAAGTCTAAACATCGTTGAGAAGTATTCAATCTAATGCGTCTTTGGTTAATAAACGTACGGCCCTCATTAAACTGCTATTTCATATCCAATACATCCTGTAAAATGTAGTTTACGGTGTCAGCAAGCTTGCCTATCTTTAGTCGACGATCATTTAATACAAACCTTTTTTTTAGATTTTTTTAGTAGTTGCATTAACTTGTTTTTAGTAGTTTAGTTTAGCACTTTAAATCAAAATACTTTATAACATTTCGAGTTTCAATTCTATTCATTATTCAGAAAGTGTCAAAACTTGTTTGCTTTACGTGATTGCCATAAATAAGCAAGTAAATGCACGCGTTTGAGACTTCGCAGTACGTTATCTGATCATTCATTCTCAACATATATCGTAGTCATTTGTGTATCTCTGTTCTAGGCCTAGAACTTTTTGAAGAATCCTCGTAAATATCGTTATACCATTATTAAAATCTTTAAATGAACAACATACAAGAAATGTAACAATAACAGAACTAATTTAATATATTATTAATATAACATATAACCGCAGGTGCATTGTAAAATAAAATCCATTAAATTTACAGTTGTTTGAAATTCCATAGAAAGCATGTTGTGCATCGGTTGGAAGATATAAAACATTCTGCCTTACAAACTTCTGAAATCTAACGCTTCTAACGAAAGCTAATTCAAATTGTTAAATATCCACCATAAGAATGAAAACATTTAACTATAATTTAACTTAAAAAATGGCACTTGAAAACGTTATTTATTTATAAAAATGTCTATAATTTAGTATGTCTGAGCTATACTTCTTTTATTTTCTAAAGAATTTACGCCCTAGATAAAGCTAGAAATTGTAGCTGAAACTTTGAAACTTACAACACTAATATAGATAAGAAAATTTCGCAAAAAAGCTCTTCTATTGCAAACCAAACACGTCTTTTCGAATTATTCAAATCGAAGGCTTGGCAACTGACTCTGAATCCTAATTTTAAATACAAAAAGACAGAGCTAAAACACTGCGTTGGTGCGTCCATTCATAAATTCCACATTCTATGAATTAAATTAGTCCCAAAGCAAAGAAAATCAAGAAGAGGCATAGCACGATAGAGCTGCAATAAATACCATACTGTCTAATGCCAAAATAATATATTAACTGAAAAATTATGATGTTAGTAAGCTGGTTCTTTAGAAGACCTCAATAATGTTGTCAAATAAGTTATAAGGCAATAATTGATCCAATTTTTAAGAATTTAATGATAAAAGTTTTCGTTGGGCTCTATCTTTCCTAACATATTATATTAATATGCAATTTGTGCTTGATTTTTGGTAAACTTTTTTTTTGGTATTCTTAGACATTTTGGTACTGGTTTTAAAGCCACTTGTACTCCAACATATGATCTAAATTACTAAATGTCGCAAACAGAGTAGGAATGAAAAGCAAAAGGAAAACTGAATTTTATAGAAAATAAGTGTTGAATGATAAAAGTGGAACATCGATGACAACATTGAGGTAATAAATGAATTTACTTATTTAGGAAGCAAACTGCATTACAGGAGATAGAAATCCTATTTTGAAGGGTAATAAAACTACTTACTCCCTGCCATCTGTATTAAGTTCTAAACTTATTCAAATAAACACTAAAGTTAATATCAATAAAACACTCATTCATCCAATAGTCATTTATGATTGGGAGACGTGAACCCTCACAAAGAAAACAGAAAAGATGCAGGCAGTATTTGAAAGAAGAGTTCTCAAAAAAATTGTTTGTGCTGTATATGATCATACAAACTGGAGGAACAGGTATGACTTCGCACTTAAGCAATTATACAAAGATTAGGATATTGTAGACCATATGAGAGTTAAGCAACTCAGATTGGCTGGACACATCACGAAAATACCCAAAAGTCAAATTCCAAGGAGAATTATGAGGAACGAACAGAAAGAAAGTTAAATGAATAACGCGGCAACATGATAATGTAAGAAGAGATGTAGATGGACTACTGTATATCAAAAGCGAATAAGGAGCTGCTAAAAATCGATCCAGATGGAAACAAAGGTTGAAGGAGATCAAAGCTTACTTTTGGGTTGTAGCACTACAGGAAGGAGAACAAGAGTTGAATGATGGTACGAAATCTTCCCATCTAATATAATCAAATCAACATAAATATATATGTTTTTTGTAACAAGGTGGCCTGAAATATTGTTACGTACTGCTATTATGTACATAATATAATATTTATTGTTCTTATATTTTATATGAAATGATTTAAAATAAATTCTATTAAATTATTTATTCGTTATGTGAGCTTCTCCATTATTTTGAATTAAAAAAAAGTATAAGGAAAACCTTATATTTACCTTAACGAATAATGTACAAATTTTAAACAGTGCTTATACATATTATTTATAATATAATTCCGGAGTGGTAATTTTACCAAGGTAAAGAAAAAACTAGAAATCATAATTACAACTATTCGTGTATGAAATTTTACCTCGAATACTCAAAAGATTGTCAAAAGTTCTACTCCAAGCAAATTAAAGCCAAAATGTTTGAACATATAGAGTAAACCTAAGATTAACCGTTCTATTTAAAGTTAATAAACTTTTTTTATATCTACGTTCTCTTTTCTCAATTTAATAGAATGTGTATTTTCACTGATTCTGAAACCTAATTTTAAAAACAAAAGGACTGCATACAACATTGGTCATCGTCCAATCATAAATTCCACATTCCAAAAATCAAATTAATCCCCGGCTATGGAAACTTAGCGAGAAAGATAAAAGAGAAGAGAACAACAATAAATGGCATTGTGTGTCTCTTAAAATGATAAATTAACTTTAAAATTATGATGTTGGTGAGCAGGTGTGCCTTTAGAAGACTTCGACGATGTTGTCAATTAATTTGTAATAACAAGGGAATTTTGAGAACAAGATGAATTTTTCGATAACCTTAAATTTGTCTGGCAAATAACATTTATTTATAATTGTAGTTGTATTCAAGAGGCAATGCTCCTTTGAATCGTGTCATTACTATAACATAACATAATATTACAATACATTGAAACTGAGAATATCATTTTTCAATATATGTCTCCAAATGATAACCTAAATAACCATAAATTGCCGCACCATTCGAAGAATCTGTACAATCCATTATGGAAACACGAATATAAAGGAAAAGGGTCAGCAACATCTCTAAAATGTAAAACATCCAAAAAACTTTACATTTCTACTAATACTATATAAGTAACCGTACAAATATAATTATAAAACAATGCATAGAATAATTTATTTTAATAAATTGTTTAGATATATTAATATCAACGTTATATAGTATAACAAATAACCGAATTAACAAGATGAATGGCTTGTCCATTCAGACAATAAGCTTACATATAGATTTCGACAAGGCCAAAGTAATCGCACCTATATATTCCTACAAACCCCGCATAATTCGTGAAGCAATTGAGATCGAAAAGCGTCCAGGCTGCTTAAACAAGAAGGACGACTGTCTTAGTGTTCCAAATACATGGAAACCGCTTATTTCTAAATTGCCCATCAGAAACCCTTCTAGCCAAACGCCCACCTCCCGTCTCACCCCGACCCCTCAACCGAGCGCCCCACCTACAAACTCACCTATTAGTACAGAGGTCGCGCCGTCCATGTTCTTTTCTGGTTGTGAATCATGGGGAGTAGGCCTCGGAGTAAATCAATTAGACTCTCTTGAAAAGTGAAAACCGAAACGTCGAGATTTTATAAATCTAAAATGCCGTTCTACCCGAGAACCTAGTAATTCTAATATATATATATATATATATATATATATATATATATATATATATATATATATATATATATATATATATATATATATATATATATACTCTGGCCTGGCTAGATAGAGGAAAAAATTTAGTGCATTTGTATTTGATCAAGTCCTTATAGCTCATAGCTCAAGACTTTAAAAAATACTATGTGTCAAGGAAACTATTATGTAGGGTTAAAACTATCAAATGATGTTAAGTGTGATGAAATAATTCATAACAAAAAATAAGTCATATGTGTGTTAAAATTGCCCAATATTGCATAAATTGTCGTATAATGAATAAAATTGCATAAGTGCATTAAATTCAACATTCACTTGTAAATTAGTAAATGCATAGGAAATAAAATAATGTCAATAGAAATAGAGTTCTTAAGAAGATCTGCATGAAAATCCAAAATTTACATAGTGAGAAATGAAAAGAGAAAGAACTAGAACAGGAGATATGAAACAAAACAACTAATTTTGCATGAACACAAAAGCAAAATGAAATAGCAATAACGAAATGGTAACCAACAGCAAAAAAAAAGGAAGAGTTACGAGAACAAGAGTCAATTTCAGTATTGTTAAGGCAATGAAAAAATCAGATCTTAAAACATGAAAGAAGGACTCGGAAGATGACCTAAAACTTTGATTTGTGTTTCTACCAAGCTATATCCAGAATCTCAATGACATTCCTAAATCCACTGTATATCCCATGAGAGAGTCTCATAAAAAGAATGATAATAAAAGAAAATTGTAGGCAGTATCTGCAAATTTTTTGAAAAATATAGTAGTGGTCTCTATATTCACCTGATTTGGCTCCATTTGACTGGTTATTCCCAACATGAAATTATTTATGACTATTTTCATTACGACCTCTTCCAGCGTTGTATTGACCCCGAAGAAGTTATTTTGAATAATAAATAAATATATATATATATATATATATATATATATATATATATATATATATATATATATATATATATATATATATATATATATATATGAAGTACATGAAATATTTTATTTCATTTCACATCAGTTATATTTTTCATAGGACAGACTGTGTAATTTAATATTAAGGTGATGGTGAGTCAAAATCTATTAATTAACAATCATCGCTGTACAATATATTTTATGAAAATGGAATATATGTTGAATCCAAATAGTTGCCTAGAACATATTAGAACTAACTTATGCCTAGAAACTAAAAACATACATAATTATGGAACATCCAAGATTAACCGTTCTGTTGCCAACCAAATAGACCTAAACGTCATTAGTTTACCTCGGTTAATATAGCCAAAAGAGTTTTTTATTTTTTTTCTCCTTCTTCCAAAATCTTCTCGATTTAATCAAACGTACAGACTTGGCCACTGACTCTGAATCCTAATTTTAAATGTAAGACGGAAACGACACGTAGCGTTGGTGCATCCATTCATAAATTCCACATTATATGAATCAAATTAATTCCGGAGTAGGAACACTATAGGAAAGAGAGAGCAGTAGAAAACGACAATAAATGTGTCATTCAAAATGATATATTAACTCAGAAATTATGATGTTGGTAGGTCGGTTAGTTGGTCCCTTAAGAAAACCTTAATGATGTTACCAAGTGAGTAAAAATATAATTAATGAATTTTGCCAAAAATTTAACTATATAGGTTTCATAAGATACAATATAAATTTAATTAACATATTTTATAATATATTATTGTTAAAATATATCACTATATATCTATATATATATATATATATATATATATATATATATATATATATATATATATATATATATATATATATATATATATATATATATCATCATCATCATCATCATCAGCCCGTATCGAGCCACTGCAGGATGAAGGCCTCTTCAGCATGCTTCCAACCTTCACGGTCCTGGGCTTTCCTCTGCCACTCGGGTCCAATATACTTAACGATGTCATCAGTCCATCGTGCTGTCGGTCTTCTTCGCGGACGTTTGCGATCAAGCGGTATCCACTCCAGGATTGCCTTGGTCCATCTGTCGTCCCATCGCCTCGCTATATGGCCTGCCCATCTCCATTTCAACTGTTTTACTCTTCCAATGATGTCACAGACTTTTGTTTGTTCCCTGATCCATGCGCAGGACTTTCTGTCTCGTCTTGTAATGCCAAGCATACATCTTTCCATTCCCCTCTGTGCCACCCGAAGTTTTTGAATTGATTGCGATGTGAGTGTCCAGGTTTCACTTCCGTATGTCATAACGGGTAGAACGCACTGATCGAATACTTTTCTTTTCAGGCAAAGTGGGAGTCTGCTCTTAAACACTATGTTGAGCCTACCAAATGCCTGCCAGCCACATTTAACACGCCGTTCCACCTCCCGGGCGGTATTCCCCTCCATGGAAATCCTCTGCCCAAGATATACAAAGCTGTCCACAATCTCTAAATCCCTTCCTAAAACTGAAATTATTCTGTCCTGAGCGAAGTTATTGAACATAACCTGACTCTTTTTCAGGTTTATTTTCAAGCCAAATGGTTCGCCAGCCCTTTGCAGTTCTTGTATGCGTCTTTGCAGCTCCTCTGTGTCTTGTGAAATGAGAATAATATCATCTGCAAATCTAAGATGGTTTAAGTTTGCACCATTGATCTTTACCCCATCCTGTTCCCAATCCAGTTTACGGAATACTTCTTCAAGGCCAGCCGAGAAAAGAATAGGCGATATTGAGTCATCCTGCCGTACACCTCGTTCTATATTAATTCCCACTTCAAGATCATCAAGGTGAATTGTGGCTGCAGCTCCATCATATATCGATTCTAATAGGTTTACATAGGCTCTCTCTACACCTTGGCTAAGCAGTGCATCCATTATCGCATGCTTTGAGATGGAAGCAAATGCTTTTTCGTAGTCGATAAAAGCCAAGCACAGTGGCATGGTGTATTCGTTGTGCCTTTCTATGACCTGCTGTACAACCTGGATGTGATCCATTGTACTGAATCCACTCCTGAATCCTGCTTGTTCTCTTGGTTGTGCGTCATTCAGTTTTTTTAATATTCTTTTAGAAATTATCTTAGTGAAAACTTTGTACATCACTGATAGGAGGCTTATTGGACGGTAGTTCTTTAAATCTTCCTGTGCTCCTTTTTTATGTAAAAGGATCACTTCTGCATTTTTCCATAAGTCAGGTACTTTTTGTTCTTTGAGGCATTTTGAGTATAATTTTGCCAGTGTTTTATGTAACGTCCGACCACCAGCTTTTAGGTAGGTATTATATATTGTTCTTCCGTGGGTATTGCTGTCCCTGACTGACTCTGATCTTCATATAACTGGGAATAAAACCTTCTGACAATCATTTGGGTACGCGTCCTGCACACTGTGCCATCCTCACGCTTTAAAGCATATATTTGCGTTGCATTGCATTATATATATATATATATATATATATATATATATATATATATATATATATATATATATATATATATATATATATATATTGCATTGCATTATATGTATATATATATATATATATATATATATATATATATATATATATATATATATATATATATATATATATATATATATATATCAAAATATTTCAATGATCAGATCTCACAAATACTGTAGAAACTGAAACAAAAAATTATTATTTTCAAGAAAGTATCATGTTACATGTTTAAAACACTCTAGGGTGTTCCCATCTCATTTATTTACTATGAAAACATAGCAAAATAAACTGAACCAAAGGAAGTGGGGTTATATTCCCAAAAGAACTAATAACAATGCCATTCCTTTTTTTTAATAACCACTGACTTCTGATCATTGAAAATATAGATAATAGGAAATAGTCACATGAAGATAAATCAGGCGAATGCGGAGGATGTTGAAGCACACAGACTACTTTTTTCGCCAAAAATTTACCAACAGTGTTCTGGGCATAAATCAAAACACAGACTTTCCGTTTGTTTAAATCCTTTGTCAACATTTCTTGAATCATTTCTGCTAGTATTTAATTCCCCCGCTATCCATGTCACAGTTGAACTCGCATCATTGGCGATCATTTCACGCACTTTTTCTATCAACCGATCGCGAATTTTGATTTTAGCCGTCCTAGATTGCACCTTCGTGGAATCACTTATACAACCCGAACACACGTGTACGAGATAAGTAATCATCACCATAAAGTTTTTTCGTCAATTCAAATGTTTGTCTAAAAATTTTACCGAGCTTAAAACAAAATTTAATATTAGTTCTTTGTTTCATCGTGTTTTTGTGATGAGGTGACCGAAGATACTGTCACTTTAAGCGCTATAACTTGACAATCCATTGATAAATTTTAATGACGGTAGTTTCATTTTATACAACAATAAATAACGCCAGCAGTTTTTTTTTTTAATTTAAAAAGTTCCGTTATTTTTCCAACATACTGTGTATATATGAATTAGGAATATTTGCTCTTCATGTAAAATGAAAATTATATCAGGGCTATCGAACATTCATTCTTTCCATCCAATTTAATAATGTATTATTTAGACGTACATTTTTTTTCATCAAAAATTGATTTATCTTCAACGCAACTCCTTTTAGTTCGATACACTTGGCCCCACGATTTTCCAATCTTTTATGTTTTCTAACAAATCCTTATCAAACTCTACAAAACAATCTTCTATTTGGACGATGATATCTTCATTTAATGTGAACTTCATACTTCAAAATGTCTGAACATACCACAGGGTTTTGTATGTAAAGTGATCATGTTGGTGAAGTTAGAGTTGTCAAATTTGGAGTTTATAGCACCTCGCATTGCGGAGATAACAATCCACATGAGACTCATATCAGTTGCTAATGCATCCAGAAAAAATTACTGTTTGGTGTGGATTTTGGTCGGGCGGGGTCATTGGGCCGTACTTTTTCCAAAATGAAGCTGGCGCCACCATAACTATTACCGGCGAGAGATACAGGTCGATGATAATCGATTTTTATGATCTAAATTGGAAGATATGGATCTCAACGACATTTTATTACAACAAATCGGGGCCACGTGTCACACAGCGCATGCAACAATGGATCTTCTACATCTCGCCTTTCGGCGACGTCAACTGGCCACCGAGTGATTTAACGCCATTAGAGTTTTTCTTGTGGGTCTACGTTAAATTACGAGTATATGCCAATAAGCTGCAGTTGGCCGTCGAGGCATCAAAAATTGGACCTCTCGCATAGCGAAGCCGCGGCGGCCATTTGGCGGATATCTTATTCCATACATACTGTAATCGAATAATCTTTCAAATAAAAAACATTTAATGATATCTCTTACACAACTTGTTTTATTTACATTTAAAGTTCGAGAGCCCTTAATGAAAAACCCTATAGAAACATTGTCTAATATATAAAATATACAACCACTGAAAATTGGTGTACAACCAGCATTGTATAACGTATTTCCATTAATTATTTTGTTTTGAAGCCAAGTGTTGTTATTGATTGTATTCCTGTTGAAGGTGTTCCCTTTTTTGGTTACCTATTGTTATTAGGTTTGCTATAACAAATTCTTGGTCTGTATATGGGTACTAGCGTCAAACTGTTCTGTTAAAATTATTGTTTTTTTATGCATAATGTGTACTAGAACTCAAACTATGAATTTTGATCAGTACCTTTTTATGGTTGAAAAAAATTATAATCCAATTCATTATAGGAACATCATTAGATAAATAAATAGTTATTACATTCCTGTCAATTAAAAAATAATAATATGAAAAAACACTTCATGGTGTTCTATGCAGGAAGTCCATAGTTACATCAGAATGTGGAACTTTTTACGAGATTAGCCTGAAAATAAATAAATAAAAAAAATAAATAGCCTGTAATATAAATGCGCATGCGATGACAAATAACCTTGAAAATTTCAGTCATATGAGATGCATAATTGTTGTTTAACAGTCACTTATGTCAATCGATGTTATTGTTTCTGAAAAATTCGAATATCGCACCGTCATTAAATTCTTCTACTTGAAAGATAATACGCCTGCACAAATTAAAGCCGAGATGGATGCAGTTTACAGGGACTCTTCACTATCATTTGCCACCATTACATTTTGTAACCGATACCGATAACATTGAAAAAGTTCACCAAATGACTAGATGACCGTCCAATTATAAATGCATTGGAACGAACATTTCCGCAGCCCTCTTGAAACAGTTTAAGCGAAATAAGCCAGAGTTTTGGCGTCAATTAATCACTGTAGATGAAACTTACATATACTACTACATTCCTGAAACCAAGGCATAGTCGAAACAGTGGACTGCGAAAGATGAATCGAAGACTGTTCCATCGGCCGGAAAAGTGACAGCGACTGTTTTTTGGGATAGTCATGGAATTTTATCAATCGTCTATCTTGAAAAGGAAAAAAACAATAACAGGGTCATACTACGCATTATTACTTGACAAGCTGAAGGTGGAAATTCCAGAAAAACGACCGGAAGAAAAGGACAACGCACAGTCTCATACTTCAATGGTCGCCATGGCAAAAATTCACGAATTGGGATTAGAATTGATTGACCACCGGTCGTATTTACTAGATCTGGCCCACAGCCGCTTTTTTCTCTTTGGTAGGCTCAAAGTTTCGCTCGGAGAACCGAGATTTTTATCGAGTGAGGAGGCGATCACATTCGTAAACCACTATTTTTCAGAACAAGATGTTAACTACTATTTGAATGGATTAAAAAGATGGGAGTATTACTGTGAAAAGCGTACAGAATTACAAGAAGACTCTCAGAATTACATAATCGAACCTGACAAAAAATACTTCTTTCTATATTAATATGGAAACATTTAAGGTTATCCTTGTATATAACATTTTTTGACAAATTTACAGTATGTTATAAAAACCTTTTAAGAAGATCGAAAAATATTATTATAATTATCCCAGCAAAATATAATTTAGAAAAATATTAATTCAAATAAAAACATTAAATATTCAAATTGCATGCGTAATGTTAATAATAAAATGTATTAAGTTAGGTGGGAAAGTTATTTTAACATTGTTTTATTAAAACTGACTACTTAAATTTACAACTGAAAATGAGGCAATAAATTTTTAACGCTATTATAACTTATCTGGAAAATATTTTTGATAAATTATTTAATTAAAACTACGCTGGCAACGCCATAATTTTAATCCTTCCTGCCTTTCCTTTTTGCGTGCTTTTGTTACACGCAAATTATATTGTTTTGGGCTCATTCTCATTCAAATTAAGTAAAAAATATTGATTAGTTCACCTAAAATTTACGAGAAATTAGGAATAAGAAAAAATATTTTTGTCCAAATCTATTCAATATAGTATTTGAAAATAGCTTAACAATTAACTTTAAGAACAAAGGATTAAAATCAAGGGAAAGAAGTAAACCGTAGCGGCTCGAAATAACTTTCCTCCTTTTTTCAACATTTAGTTTGGGTTCGAATGTGTAACAAGAGTGCCAGAACTTTAAAATGAAGCTGCATCTTTTGCTGTTGTTTTTTATTCGTGCATCTTTCCATGGTGAGTTAACACAATGCACTAAACACAGCAGTCTATCAATGACCTTTACGTTTCCAACATTGTTGCTGCTATTACGTTTCAAACATGTGACACTCCCACTGAGAAACTCTTTAAAACTAAAATTCGGCTTTTCGTTTTCTTTATGCGCTGTTTAGAGAAAAATAACTTTATAACCTGTCAAATATCAAATATTGACAGCTGAAACAAAAATATGTCTAAAAATGTGTATATTTTTATTATCCCAAAGAAAAAAAACAGTATAGTGCATATTTTTATAGAGAAAATATACTTATTTAATACTTGTCCAACAATGTGATACTGAAGATTTCCAGTTTTAATATGCTTCACATTTTATTGCTTCAATATATGCTTCGATTAAAGCTGTTAAATTGATATAAAAACATATCTCGTGATGACATGATAAAAAAAATCGATTTGAAAAATCAATCTACTCTTTATGGCCTCTTTAATACATTTACTATACAACATGAACAGCAAATGATCATCAGCCGTTCATTTGATATATTCAAAGTGCTCCACTTGTGTAATCGTTAATCAATATGTGCAACCCTCTATTTTTTCAAAATTTTTGATAAAATTATATGTACAATATAGAATTGCCAGTGAGCTCCTTGATAAGCCTAACGGAGATGCGATTACTTCGATTTCAGCCACTCCTCGGGTGTTTTCCTGAATTCAAACTGTTTTTGGTCGTCAACCATGATCGTAGATTGTCTTCCCTTCTTTCTCAGTCATCGCGAAATATTACATCCCCATCAAAAATGTTCTTCTTACGGCACATTGCTTCACTGCAATAAACAATTTAAATCACTTTAATTATTGTGAAACTTTTCCCTACTCTGGTAAGCTAAATCCGACGAATACCGTGTACGTGGAAGCACCTCCAAGTTCAAGTCATGGAGTTTTGCAGCTATAATCTGAAAGGTGTATGCAGATGTACTACTATGGTATAACGGCATTTTGGTTTTGACCATTTGGCCAGATGTGCACTTTTAGTCTGAATAATACTCTTCGATTGATTTAGTACTGAAGAGTATCCCCCGGTGATGATTCTACCTTTTACCAAGTAGTATATCGATTTAAAAAGTGAAATCATGTTCGCTTTATTTAGCGGACTTTTACTTGCTCCCATACACTGTTTGGACTTCTGTCTCGCATCTATCATGTAATGATGAATCGTCTTATAAAACGTCGAAAAGCTCAGAAGAACTGTGTTTAAATAATTTTAAACACTAGTAGGAAGTGTTCATTCGAATGAATCTGTTAACAACCATGTGGCGGCACCCATAGAGCAAAAATATTTTTCATACTTCAAACAGCGTATAAAATGTAGTGGAGCACGGGTGAGCTTCCTTAGCTTTTTAATACTTTTCTCCACGGGCCCAGTTCACAATTTTTTGATTATATATATATATATATATATATATATATATATATATATATATATATATATATATATATATATATATATATCATCAACCCATATCCATGCCGTATCCAGTATGAATTCTTCAAGCCTCCCGGTCCTGGCCTTTCCTCTACCCCTCGGGTTCAATATACTTAACGATGTCATCAGTCCATTCTGCTTTCGGTCTTCTTCGCGGACGTTTGCGATTAAGCACTATCTACTCCAGGATTGCCAGATGTCCGAGTCGTCGTAATATTATAAGTCGATTATCGTAATCATCATAGATGACATCACAGTGCCATTCTGATCAATAATTTTCAATTGGATCCTATAGTAAATGACACCTCGTTTGAAAGGTATTTAAAAGACCTATTCAAGCATATTAATTTTGTTTGGTTTCAAGGTAGTTTTGATAATATAAATAAATACTCAAGTTTTACTTTAGCGTATAATTAATACAGATTCACAAGTTCGCCCTTACAGTAAATATTCAAAATGTGCTCCACCTACTTTCTGACAATAAAACACCCTATTGGTAAATTCTTACCGAACTCGTTCAAGTATTTCAGCGGAAATAACTCTACACTTTTCAACAATTCGTTGTCGTAAAACATCAATAATGTCAGGTGTTCTAGCACATACTTATATACTTTAGATTTAAGGTACCCTCCACAGAAAAAATTTAATGATCCGGTGACCGAGATGGCCATTCTATCGGACCCCGTCGTCCAATCCATCTACACGATATTCCTGATCCAAATAATGTCTTACTGCAGCTTAATAGTGTGTAGGAGCTCCGTCTTGTTGGAACGTGGCTCAATCGCGGTCTATAAAATCTCCAAGTGCGCTTTACGGTTAAGTTGCCATTCAAAAATATAGGCCAACCATGTGGTTTCCCAGAATACCTGCTCAGACATTTACTTTTTCTGGAAACTGAGTATGTTTCTCACTAAACATGTGAGTATCGTCATCTAAAAGTTAATACACCATTTTTAATTTATAGGGATGATTTTTTTTCAACTCCCGGTGCACCGTCCTTTGACTGAGTTCACAGATAGATGCAACTTGGGCTGTAGAACAAGTAGGGTTTTACTATCATTTCTGCAATTGTTGCAATTTCTTTGTCATTAGAAATGTTTGGTCTGCCAGATTATCTTGCATCTTTAAGACTCCCTGTGGTGTCAAATTTACGAAGAAGCTCTCTCAAAGGAGTCCTCGTTATAGGGCGATCGGAATACTTCTAATTAAAAACGTGCTCCGCAACATGAAAATTCTTTCCGCGTTCACCAAGCATTAAGATAGCTGCTACGTTGTCTTCTAAAGTACGTACCATTGTGTTTATTTAAAAACTCAAACATTTTCACATTCTAAATTTCATTTGTTTAAGTATAACCGTTCAAAAGATAGGGGGAGGGGGTTGACTTTTCGCTAACACCGTATTTGTTTGCGAATGAATGGTTTTGTGACGTTAAGCTGGAGTATTGAAACACAAGGATGTCGATTTTTTATCGATAAAGTCCGTTTAATCGAGAATAGTGCAAATTTGTATTAATACAAGTATGGCGGGATAAGTTATGAATCTATTTCTAGTCTCATTGTCATGAATCGTCACGAAAACAACAAGATCCAGATGAATAAGGAAAAATAAACCAACCTGACTTTAAAAATAAAGTTTTCCTTGTATTAAGTTTATTGTTAGTTCTGTCTGGAATGTAATAAAATTCTTTAAGCATATCAAATATTTCTGCAGTCTGTATGTACGAGTGAGACCTCTTTAATACTTAGGTTGGACATGTTTTGATAATTGCAAATATTTTGAATATACGACGTTGTTTTAAATTATTAACGAATTTAACAAGAAAAATTTTCGTTAAAAAAAAACAAACATATTCACTCGAAAATATAATGACAATGTATTTCCTTTTATTTAAAATTCAACTAATCAATCATTATCTTTTCATATTATTCATTTTCTCGTATAGAGATATAAATATCACGAATTAGTCCCTGCGCAAGTTTTTTGATTTGCGAAAAATCATTTCTAGGCCTATCTCATCAGCAATTAGTTCAGAAAATCAGTGCCTTCAGATTTCTGATAGTGAAAATACAAAATATTACAGAAAAATACAGAATATTATGTTGCCTTGTGCTAAAGAACATATGCCATTATGGTGGACCTCCTGCACGACAATGATACCAAACACACCACCAACAGTGTAAAAACTTGCGTATATACCCACATATTGTTTGTTTGTCTTGGCCATCACAATCATCGGACATGAATCCTGTAGAAAATTTGTGGCACATTTTGAAGGCGCCTGTATCTTTAAAGAAAACATCAAATAACAAACAATTATGGGAGACTGTTCAAAAAATATGGTATTCCATTCCGTTAAATTTTACCACAATCTTATAGACGCCATGCCTAGACGATGTGCCGCAGTTTTGGAAAAAAGGCTCTCCAACAAAATACTAACTAATAAGTTGATTCTGACTTATTTTTGTAACCAAGCGGTTTTCAATTTTTGAAATGTAGGTAAATTTTGAAATTTAGTATATATTATTTTTTTGTTTATATTAATTTGATATGTCAGTCGATTACTTCATTTAGTGTATACATAAACTGTTCTGTTCTAGTTTATTCGATACAAAATAAACTTAATTTCAAAACAAAATAATTTTTAAATAGTACTCTTATTTTTTTTACCTTAACTTTATTTATTTACCTATTTATATATGTTAGAATAGTTACAGTTTAGAATAGTTTATATATGTTAGAGAATTCGAAACTGTCTATCAAGAGAGCAAAGACTTGAAAATGCCAGATGGGATTTTGGCGAAACGTTGTCAAGAATGTGAAAATTCCTTAAACGACGATTGACTCCCGGAAGAAAAATTCTGAAAACTTGCATATTATTAACAATTATATATATATATATATATATATATATATATATATATATATATATATATATATATATATATATATATACTACATTTTGTAATAAGAAAACATCGATAAACTCACAACAGTGAAAAATTTATTTTAAAAGTTAAACCTATTTATTTTTCCTGGTTTATTTGGTTCTTTTTTCCACAAGTTGAAACGACGGTTATAAGCTATTTTTAGGGGATACGGTGCATAAGGCTGCTATAAAATACTGATTTGCTTTTTCTCGCCATTCCTAAAATGCTATTGCTATTGAAATAGCAAACGGAAATCAATTCGTCTTTCTCCCAAGAAGCACGTACAATCTATTTTTACTGTGTTCTCGCTCAATTGATTGGCAATTTTGCTATTTTTGAATGAAACTACTCGTATAACTTGTCGGTTCTTTTAATAACAAAAGTAGAAACGTATTAAAAGTATACCGGACAAAAAACAATTACAAACGTAACAGAATGGATTTACAGGCGTACAGTTACTAATCGGTCTGATCTCTAATGTTAATTAACATCTGGAGTTTAGTTTCTAAGCCATTTTATGAATGAACGCTTTATTCATGTGAAATCTTAAAGGTTCAACTCCGATTGCAATTTTATTAACTGAATTTTGTTCTAATGTAATTGTGTTTCTAATAAAAAAAGATTAATGGAGAAACACAAAATAATACTTATTATTATAGCATTTATTTTGATTTATACTGGAGTTTAAAACAAAAAAAAATCTAGGATTATTATTATTTTGTCTTTTTCCACCTTTCGCTCGGGATAGTAAAACTGCCATTTTGCAGGAATTCTATACTTATAAATCATATACTTAATAAATCGAGAACTACTTTTAAGGTGTTGTATCCATTTGATGGCCTGAGCTAAACAATAAAAAAAATAAAATAGAGTGTTAAAAACTATTAATGTATTAAATCAAAATTGGGGATTTTTTTTTTTACTTTTTATAATTTTAAAGTAATATATCTCAAAGATCTCCCTCTTAGTTTTACAAGCTTTTTGTTTGTTAAATTCCTTTAACAGTAATCGTATTACCAACCTCATCTTCGAAAAACCAAGGAGCAATGACTCTTTCGAACCGTAAACCAAATGAAACAGTGTTTTTTGAGAACAAAGGGTAATTCTATAATGTATTTTGCATTTCACACAGCCTTTTTGCATCCACTCCTGGAAATGGGCCTATTCTTGAATTTTGCAAGCTGTTCTATTTTGAGCTACCTGATGCCAATCTTCCCTTCTACCACTTATTAACAATCGTCCAGCTAGCGTTTCTTAAGTCTTCCAATGCCTCTGCTATTTGAGTGTGTGCTGGGCCTCAAATGAACAATTTTCTTTGTCGATTTACCGCTGCCTTGCTGAGCAACATAGTCTACCCAGCTCCATTTCAAGCTTCCAGTTCTACTGGTACATCAGAAATCTCGAGTGATTTCCCAGAATAATATTTTCATCGTCCAATATTTAGTTAATCGTTCATATCGTTCAATATTTCTTTGCGTTGCTCTTTGGTTGCTATTTGCTAGGCGTTGGGGTTTCAAATTCGTTAGTAATAATATGTAAGATATTAAATACTTTTTCTCTTTAGATTTATTACATTATCTGGTTTTCCCAAAAATATTATAGTAACTTTAGCAACATCTCAAGACGCATTTAAACTTTTCATGTTCTTTCTGTTATTTGGTTATATTTATATAATTATATTATATATATTTATATAGTCAAATATTCTGCTGGTTGGAATATGTCCAGCATCCTTTAAATGGTTAAGAATAAAAAAGTTACGAAAACTCTAAAGCTGATAAACAGAAAATTGGCTATAAAAACTAGCAAACAAAAGATTATATGACAGTCGTGAATGAGGTAAAGGTAAAGTGAGGGACTTTCGCAAGAGAAATCCGTGGATACACACCACAAAATCTTTGTTTCAGAAAGCGGGTTAGGAGATTAGCGCTAACCAATCAGGAAAATTTGCAAGAGCTGGTACACTATTTATCTGATTTCCTCAATTGCCCCAAATGCGACACAAGATTTCCCAAGGAAAATTGTATCTATACCCACTCAGAATCACTACCACCAACACAGGAAAAAATTCACAGGCACATACGCAAACTAAAGAATAACAGAACATCCGGTGAAGATAGTATCATCGCGGAACTATTAAAAAACCTCGAACCAAATTATTTGCAGAACTCACGCAAATGATCACGAATATCTGATAGAAAAATTGGCACAGAAAAATTACCAAATGAATGGAAATGTGCTTTTATCCACCCGCTGCACAAGAAGGGAGACAGAACAGATTTGAACAACTACAGAGGAATCTCCTTACTACAAGTCACTTACAAAATCATTTCAGCATGCCTTCTCCAGAGAACATAAGAACAACTAGAACACTAAATTATCGAGTTCCAGGAAGACACTCAACAAATCTTTAACAAAAACAATACTGAAATACAAAGCTATCAGGAAAGTCCCAATCATCTGCACGTTCGTGAACTTCGAGAAAACATCATCCACGAGAAACTGCTTCCACCAAAAATCGCTGTTTAACATCCTAGAAGAAGAAGGACTCGACCCCAAAATACTACGATTGATCAAGCAGACACTGACCGACACAAACTCTAAAGTGAAATTTATGGGAAAAAATTCCGAGCCCTTCCTGATCAAAACCGGAATATGCCAAGGAGATGGGTTATCCCCACTCCTTTTCAACCTGGTCCTGAACAAAGTCATAAGGGAATGGGAAAAGGAACTGAAAAATCAAAGACACTGGAAACCAATACAACTAGGACGACCCAAAAACAACATAGAAATCGCATGTCTAACCTTCGCAGACGACATAGCCATATTCGCAGACAATGAAACAGGGGCAACCAACACATAGAAGTTCGGCCTACAAATTTCCTTTCAAAAAACCGAATTCTTCTGCTCAAAATTAGATGTCCAAAATTTGAATACCAAATACGGCAAGATAAATAGGGTCACTCACATCAAATACCTAGGCGAGATCCTCGAACCCACAGGAGGAGAGAAAATAGCATAGAAGACTCGATTACAAAAGATGAAGAAGGCATACGAAGACACACAATATCTACAATAAAAAATGCATATCCACACACGCAGAAATAGGACACTACAACACAGTAATCAAACCAGGGGAACTACACCACTTACACTCCACACAAAAAGCGGCATGGAAAACATACTAAGAGAAGAACGTACAATTATGAGGGAAATTCTTGGTCCAAAACTAACAGAGGAAGGATAGGATACAGACTAAATTCCAGAAAGGCCACCGAGAGAATGCCCAACGTAGCGGCGGACATAAGAAAAAGAAGGTTGAAATTCTATGGACATATCAATAGACTCCCACCGACAAGACTCACCAACAGAATTTTTACATCACGGGTCGAAACAATAGTACCATGGATTGCACAAGTCAGAACTGATCTGGGAAAGGCACAAATGGGTTCGACAGAGATTGATGATGGATGAGATTGATTGATACATATATGGAACGTTGCATCAGAAAGCGAAGTTTCGCGGAGATCGGAGACAAGGTTGATGGAGGAGAGAAAAAGAATCCACGGAGAAAGGATGAAAGGAATGTGGAAAATCAGAAGGAACATTCGATTTGTTCAGCGCGTTTCATTTGAAGCTACATATTGTCAACTTCAAATATGAGAGCTTGAGGGATACCAAAATTTTCTCATAAGACTATTATTATTTGATAATTGGATCTCTTGAGTTATCACAGAATAATAATATTTTGTTGTATCATTTTAGTATCGTTTCTTAAATGTCTATTTTTTATTTACCTTAATATAAAAGAACTCTAAATGGACCCAAAATAACATATTGTGTTTATGTTGATACATTAACATTAACAAAGCGCACATTATCATTATTTGATAATGTGCGCTTTGATAATTACATTAATGATACATTAACAAAGCGCACATATATGAATTGGTTTTGTGTGATTTCGTTTCACTGATTTTTGTATTCAAAATTCATCACACACTGGGTTTATGTATAATTCATATTGTTCCTACTATATTTCTATTGATTTATTGAATGTTACACTTTCTCATACTATAGTGAAATTATATATAAACGATATTAATATAAAAGAACAATATTTTAAAATACACTTTTTAAAATTAAGAAAATACTTTTTTTGGGTATTATACAAGGATATATTATAATTTTGAAACTGAAAGATGCAACTTTAATAAATATAAGATCGAGCAGAAACTGTCTGTTCCCCCATTTCTTTCATGACATGTATTCGGTAATAAGGAAAATTGCTTTTGTATTGAAGCAATCCATTAGGGAAGCCATTTATAATATTGATTATGTGGACAAAATGAGAAAGTATTCAAATTCCTTTAAAAAATACTTTAAATAAAAATTAATAATGTATTAAGGACCCAAATTATATATATATATATATATATATATATATATATATATATATATATATATATATATATATATAGATATATATATATGGTGTACGTACCATGTTTAAAAAAAAATTGTTTACAGACGAAGCAACGTTTACTCGTAGAGATGTATTTAATTTTAGAAATAAACATACGAGAGATTTAGAAAATCTACTCTTATTAGTATCCGAACCCCATTTCCAACACGAATTTAAAATTATCGTTTGGTGTGATCTTATTGATAATTATGTAATCATTATGGTGATTATGTAATAACCCAATGGCCCATTCGAATTACCACCTAATTTAAACGGCGAACTATATCTTAATTTTCTTCAAACTTACCTGAATATTTAGATAACATTCCTCTAGAAGTAAGACAAAAAAAGGGAAAGCAAACACAAATGTTATGTTTCAAAAGCGCAATTTAAAACGGTACAATAAACAATTTAAACGCATCTGCGAACAAATGCATCTAGAAAACGGTAACTCGGAGCGACATTTACAAAGTATACAATTTTTACGCAAAAAAAAGTTGCATAAAATAATATTTTCATTAAAAACATGACTGCACTAAGGTGCAAGAAAATTGTGACCTTTCAAAGGAAGAAAAGTGTCGCAGACAGCGCCCTCTACAATTTATATAAGAATATTCGACAAACTTAAATGTCTTATCTTAAAAAACCCCCCACTACCAAATTTCGTTCAAGAAAGATACTATTAAAGAAAGTTATTGACGAATATTGAAAATAAAACTATAACTTTAACACCCTGTATCTTGGTTACTATTAACTTTTAAACTAAGGTAAGTTGGGTTAAATCGCAATATTTTTAGTCAACAAATTTGCAGTTTTGCTGTGTAGCATTAATTAGCGCATATCCTGCATATATATATATATATATATATATATATATATATATATATATATATATATATATATATATATATATATATATATATAGAGTTTTTTGACTTCTTTGGACAGCGTCCAACGAGGCAACAGTAGTCAGGAGTTATATATCTGTTGGTGGTTAGACTCATCAGGATACCGACATATGCTCTCTCGCCAAGAATAGGGAGTCCCTCTCCACAATCAAACAACCCATATTTTCACCGACCTCTCGTCAGATGGCTTATAAATGGAGTTTGTTACTTCTTTGGACTGCGTCCAATGAGGCAACAGTAGTCAGGAGTTATACACCCCCGAACGTTGGATTCCACAATCTCATGTGGAACGCACAACAACCTGCGTCTCCACCATAATGAGCAATGGTTAGTTGCTAGACCGGAAGGAAGCACCACCCATCCCTTACACAGCACAAAATGGAGTTTTTTGACTTCTTTGGACTGCGTCAAAGCAGATTGCACATTCATTACAAATCTTGCCCCATTAAATTATTCCAAAATATCCGGAGAAGAAATAGAACTAGTCCATCAATACATATACCTGTACCACCAAATAAGAATTAACCGCAGAGATCCAATATTTGAAATTAGAAAACGGATAAATCTCATCTGGGCAACATACCGAACCTTAAGAGACGTATTTAAAAATGATATTTCTATCAGTTTGAAACGCGTGCAAGTCAATTAATGCGTGCTTCCTATTACATAAAACATTGTTATTGCATTTTATATGAATGCACATTTCTTTTCAAAATTAATGACATTCCTATATATGGTAAAAAAATATGAATTCTGATACATCTTGTGTTTATATTTAATAGTATTAATTTTTATGAACATGTACATTTTTTAGGCCTGTACCCATCCCGAAATATTAATGGGCTTAAATTTAACTATATGTAGTGTTTTTGACCTTGAATTAAAAAGCTTAATAGAATAATCTTACAAGAGTCCTCTCATAGACAAACAATACTCTTAAGCTAAAGTAGCAGCGTTATTTTTACAAGTTGACCTAATGGAAATAGAGATTTCTCAATGAGAAAAGAGTAATGCGGTAAGGTTAAAATGTTTTTTTATTCTCTTCTATCTCCAGTCAGACGCCAAGCGATGCATATGGTCCAGTATCTGGCTTAACGCAGGGTTGGAACACGTGTTTCGTATTATAAAAATCTCGAAACTAATTAGTCGATACAGAAGCCGAGATATGCGCTTTTTTCTCCTGTCAATCTTATGCTTTTTTGGTATAATGGCAACTTTTATAACATTTTTGAATTGAAATATTGAAATATATTCTCCATCAATATATATAGGATGATTTTTTTAGTGCATCTAAACTTTAAATTCAAATAAAACAACAACCAAATTAGATGCCTTGAAACTATTTATGCTATGTGAAATAACATTCAATGGCATTAATGTTTGAAAACAATTTCGGACAAATGTTCACCGCCGCTAGTTCTAAGAATTCTGACAATCCAATTTTCGACCGCTTTTTCAAGCATTGAGGGTTTTATGTTCGCAATTGTCCTAGTTATGTTAGCTTCCATGGCATATTTTGATAGTGAAAATCTATTGTGGTTAAATGTGTCTGAGATATTAACAAATAACGGATATATCTGATATATTGAATCATCCATATTACTAAAAATCATATGAAAATCATTGAAAAATGAGGTAAATAAGATGATTCGATATGCAGATATAATTTCAAAGAATTAAAAAGAACTATTTTCGGGTAAATAATAAAGATGTGGATAGCCATATCACTCTATAGGACTATATGTATTATATGTATATACACTGAAGTGATTATGGATATGATTTATATGACATTCTCATCTATTAAAAAATGATCTCATAATCGGTGTATATTTGTCGGTCTCCTAATCGATGTATAATTGTGTATTGTATATTTGTGTATTTGTGTATATATCGGTGTATATATATTTACTTAATTTGCGCCGACGACAAAGCTCCTTCTATCAGTTAAATGAGTATTTGAACGTCTGCAAAAAAAGCAACTTTCAGCTGCCAAAATATATTTCTAAATATACAAATTCACATCTTTATAGGCAGTGAAAGAAGGTACAAATGTATGTTATATTTGATTACATTTTTTTATATTTGATTTGAAATTTCAACAAACAGTATATAAGTTTAAGGAAAATTTTACTGATTTTAAGAAATTATCCATAACGTCCGTATATATATATATATATATATATATATATATATATATATATATATATATATATATATATATATATATATGTTCGGAAAGGCTTCCGCGGTCGGTATTACTAGAAGTACTTTGTGCGAGATATTTTTCGTCTGTTAATTTCATTGAGGAAGGGCTTCTTTACAGGCCATCTACCTCGAACAGCTTTGTCATGGAAAACATTTCTTATTGTCTGGAATGTGATCTTCTTACCCAAGCATGTCACAAAGTCATTAGCAAGCTGTTAGACAATCTGTGTATATTTTTTACAATTGGCATTTTTGACAATTTTCCATCACAATGAGGACTTAAGGACCACCTGATCGGGGTTTGTTTGCAATTGTTCCTTTCATTTATTTTTTTTACAATATACCGCACTGTAGAAAATAATAAATTAAGATGTCTCCCAATTTATCCATAACTCTTTCCGATACGGTACAATGCCCCTTTTTACCCCATCACCCCCCAAGAATTGCTTTTCACTTCAAAGCCATCTCCAACACACAAATTCAAACCATTTGCTAAACTGAAATCTGACTGTAAACTAACAGAATTGACAACATTAGTAAGTACAATAGGTCACATTAATCATTAAGGTGCCTGAACTTACATAAAAGCCCTCTCTTATACTAAGTGTGCAAAAACGTTATTTGCAGTCAAAAATAACATTATTTGGCATATCATTTATATGATTAACATTAATTCAAACAACTTTCATGACGTGTACCTTCGTGTTAAATCCTAATATAATCTTCATCTTAAATGCGACACACTGTTGCGACAATAGGTAGGCAGGTTTTCGTCCGGGAAGATCCTGCCCTGAACAGATCCTGAATTTAAAGTTGATCCTAAGACATCAAAAACTGTACAATAAAAATCTCGTCTGCACATTTGTGGATTTCAAAAAAGCATATGATTCTATTGACCGCGAATCTTTATTCTGAATCTTGAAAGAACAAGGACTAGATCTGAAAACGCTGGCAATTATTAAAGCAACATTAACTAACACAAGGTCAAAAGTTAAATTCATGGATGACATCTCAGAGCCCTTCGAAATTTAAACTGGAGTGAGATAAAAGGATGGACTCTCGCCACTCTTATTTAACTGTGTTCTAGAAAAAGTAATACAGGAGTGGCGTGAAAAAAAGTCGGCCCTGAGTATCGACCAGCCCATTAAACTGGAACCAACAGCTGGGGAGAACCAACATCAAAATTGATTTTCTGGCGTTTGCTGATGATCTAGCAATTTTGGCTGAAGATGTATTAACGGCACAGAAACAGATTGAAATCCTAAAAGAAACAGCAGAAAAGGTAGGACTCCAAATTTCCTTTGAAAAAACACAATACATGACCTGCAACAGACTAAGAACACCATTTGTAAAAACAAAATATGGTAATCAGACGAGTCTCTCAATTCAAATATTTGATATATATATATATATATATATATATATATATATATATATATATATATATATATATATATATATATATATATATATATATATATATATATATATTTAGGGAAAAAGTATTTGTTTACCTTGATATATGTGTATGTGTATTTATGTGTATTTATTGTGTATTTATTAAATGTGTATTTATTTAAAATATTTGTGTAGTACATTTTATAATGTAGAAAAATAGCAACAACTGAATTTTTTGTATGTTTTGCCTGAATGTACATAAAACTCATCTCCTTCGCTTGTTTAGTTCCTCGCCCATCTGTAAGACTAAATTTTCTCCGTGAATTTCTAAAACAACATTAAGGCTCTTTCAAACCGTAGTATTTCGAAAAGAAAAATAACAAAAATATCCGTTTTTTTCCTTACAGAGGGGACAACGCGTACATCGGAAACCTAAACGGAAGTCAAAATGGGGTTTCAACTCACGTCTTGTTGAAAATTCAAGATTCATTGACCGCCTGACGACAAATACTATAAAGACAATGGATTTTGGTGAGTAGATTATAGCCTAAGTCGGATTAGGGGATCGTGATCTTTCACACCTATCGAAGAATCTTTGCATATCATAAGTTTCTTTGTTTCTTAATATTAGAAATACTAAATGTTATCATTTTAAACAACTGTCTCGTTTAAATAAAAATAAATCATTAGCAAATGTATGTATATATGTCATAATTTAATTATAACATAAATATTTTTAATAAATGTATCGTTTTTATACGCATTTGTCGCATAATCGGGAGATTTATCGCACCCGGCGTATTCTCCAGACTTAGCACATTCGGATTTTCATATCTTCCAATTATTGCAATATCATCTGGTTGATAACTGCTTTACATTGAGGAAGTTTACAGTTGAGGAAGGAAGGAAAAAGTTTCGATGATTTTATCACTTCAAAACCACCAAGTTTTTTTCGATCCTAGAGGGGCCTATACAGTTGCCTGAAAGGCGACGAAAGTATATAGAAAGTTAGGGGGATTACGTTGTAGATTAAGCTTGAATTACTTTTTTCGTAAATAAATATTAAGCTAGTCAAAAAACAACGAGAATTTATTTAAAGACTTAAAACAATTTTTTTAAACAGACAGATTTTTTTACACATTCTACCATCATTTATTTAAATAATTTTTCTATTTTCAATAGTTTGAGACTTATGTATTGGATTTCAATGGATGAAATGTATAGAAAGGAAACAATAAAACGCATGTGTTAAATTCAACAAATATTGTACGGTTTACAATGCAATAACTCCTAAAGGTTATGACAATTTTTAATATTTATATTATTTAAATTTATTATCATCCAAAGCTGAAGTTGTTAGAAACATCTCCTGAATGCAAATCAGTATTTCTTAAGTGCTTTTCTATAGGAACCCTGTAAATCTGTTGATTTTTTTTGTTTTGTTAAGGTTCATAAATTATGCATGGTACAAAGAGTGATGAATTTTCGAACACTTAAATGGCATTGTCCTTACTATAGATGGTGTGGTTATTAATGTATAATTATTAATAACTATTGGACGAAACACATGAAAAGTGATTTATGAGTTTTTGGGTGTGATTAGATTGCTTGATTTGAAGCAATGTTGGGAAAGTAATGTACAAAGTAATGTTTTAAGCTATATTAAGTTTTGTTGAGGCAGACATTTACGGATTTGTTTTATAATATCAGTGGAAATGACACAGTGTATTTCAGTAATGTAGAAAATAGCACAGAGAGAACAAAATATACCAAGAAAATAGAAATCATATTGATGATGTGTATCACTCTGAAAGAAAATCCAAGTGACTAATAACGACCAGTGTGAGTCCAATGAGCGGATTAGTACAAATGAGTTGTCTGATTTCAAAATCCATCAAATCCATTTTTGCGCTAAAATGGTTATATACGCTATCTAGCAGAAAAATCTCTTTTCTATCAAACTATTCAATTGTGTCCAAAAGCGCACTAATTCTATATAAAATACTATAGAAAAACTCGCCTGACTCGCCACTGTATTATTGATTTTTACCTGAATATATTGTGAAAAATAGATAAAATGTCTGCTTCCGAGATAAAAGAAGAAATTTCCAGTCTGACAAGAAAACGATTTCGATATCAGCAAGGTTGGAAACCAAGTGTAAAGTAAAAAGATATTTCCACTTTAACATTATTACAACTTTATATACATGCACAAAATCCTACAGATGTAGCATTTGGAAAAAAGAAGATGTTTAGATGTTTTATAAGGTGTTCTATTCTCAAAGTAACTAACAAAGTAAATCAACAAAGTAAGATTCGATAGGATAATTTCATAATAAAAAGGAAAGGTGTTGGTAAACAAATCCTTAAACCAGTATCACAATGGCATTTAAAATTCAACAAGTGCAAAAGCTTTATTATACGACGCGGCAACAATAACGCCATCACCATCCGAGGTGAGTTGTCTTACCGGTCAGACACAGGAGTATTCAAACGAGTCTTTAAGAAAAACCAGACTGCTTTCAATATCCGGCCAAAAGGAATTCCTACCGGAGTGAAACCGAAAGATCTGAAGATGAGGTACTTAAACAACCTATTAAGCAAGCCCTGTGGAAATGAGTGGAGAAAACTGGAAAGTCCGGAATAGTATTAACTTGCGTTGGAAAATTTTTACGATAATAATATTCCCAGTGATTTCGAACAAACCAGTGAAGACGAAGATCAATGTTTTTGCGAACAAACCGAAGATATACCTGATTTGAGAGTTTAAAACATCTTTATGTGCCATTTCTAAGAAGAAAATATTATTATTTATTAAACAAAGTTTCCTTTTTTTGTTCAATACAATTTGATTCACTTCTGTTGCTTTCATCTTCGAATCACGGTAAATCAATTTTGTTTGCTTTCAAATTGCACTTAATCCATAATTTGGTAGCAAAAGTCCACCAAACATCATTCCAAAACAGTTTTTGGAATGAATAGATTATCTCAAGATTATAAAAAAAGGATTTACGGGGATTTGAAACCAGACAACTGAAATAGTCTATACTAGATTTTCATACAAGAGAATAAATAATAATATAATCATTTTTGTGTTTGCGTATTTTATGTTAACAATTTACCAATGGCCATTTCACAGGCACCTTTCATTGAATTGAAATAACGTCTTCTGACATATTTTTATTTCTATTATAATCTACCAAACTACTGTTTTGTAGACACTGTTATTACGAGAGGTACCTGAAAATTGGAAATAATGATCAGTTGTAGAAGGGTATTGTAAAGATATGGTTAATTAAATAAATTCACAGTCTCCAATTCGTTATATAAACCCATATACTTTTTAATGTGGGAGGAACAGTATAATAAAATATCTTTATTTATACTATTACTCTTCTTTTAACACTAGTTGATCTGCAAAAAATAAAGAAGTTGAAGTGGTCATTTCAAGAATTCGGAACAGTTGGGATAGGCCCCGCATCAAAGGTGAAGAACATTGCTAAGCGCTGAAAATATTGCACGTGTCGAGCAAAGTATCGCCAGATCTTCAGAAACGTCGATTCAGTGACGTGGTGCACAACTGGGAATTTCTCCACGCAGTTTACGCCGAATTTGGGGAAGTGACTAGCACATGTTTCCTTAAAAGATTCACATTGTTCAAGACCTGATGCCTACAACAATAATAAGCGATTAGAATACTGTAATGTCATCAAAATCACTTCCATGAAATTGACAATTTTCATGAAATGAAAATGGAATGGATTTTTCATTGAAAAGATTTACATAAATAAGCCCCAATCCATAATGCAACTTAAGGATGCAGAAATCGCTATAATAAAACTAGATATGGCAACCATCACAAAAATGTAAGACAAAATAAAAATATTGTCAAAAAAAAAGAATGTATTGTTTCTTTTAAAATTTATAACCAATTAAAATGTTAATATGATGTTTGTCGCACCCGTTAGAAAAAAAATAGAATGTTTTGAACAATTTTATTTTCAACATAATCTCATAAAAAGTTATTACATAAATGTAAAATTTTTGTCTCGCCGCTCACTAATTTGCACCAGGGATTACTCAGTGTCTGTCAAAAGAATTATTTCAGGCTAAATTGCCTTTTAGCTTAGAAACTTATAAATAATCTGCTGGCGAGATCTGGATCTGAAAAATAGGAAGGCAAACTTCTCGAATTTTTAATTAGTTTAAAAATAAGTTAAATAGTTACAAAAAGAAATTGAGTTTACTTGTTATCCTGATGAAACCTAACAACTGTTTTGTTTCACACACTGCCAGTATATGATTTGTAACGGTGGAACCTTTAATAAGATTTGGCATAAAGGGCTACTTATAGGCTTAAAAAGAATCTATCATATGATATGTTTACTCTTCTCAAACCCTACATCCAATATATTTTAAAGTTAGAAATAACAGGATTATGTTCCATAAAATTCAGCGTCCATCAGGCAACAACCAGAACCAATATTGTATCTAATGTATTAAGATGATTTACCAACCAATGGAGAAGTAATTATCTCGATCGTTAATAACAATCAGTTAACGACATTAACTTTGCAAAAAAACCATACAACAGAGAGTGTATTTAATTTCCCTATTTGTTGTATGGTATATATTAATATATATACGAGGGATGTTATTTGTGTATCCGGAATAATAAATACAAACAAATATTTGTATATATAATATACATATATAAATAAATATATCATTGAAAATGGTTTTATTGTTTTTCAAAATATTCTTCGCGATGATCGATACACTTTTGCATACGCTTGAATCAATTTTCATAACACTTTTTCCATTCCGATTGAGGTATCTCCAAAATATGCATTTTGAACGCATTAACGACTTCGTCGTCGAAAATCGTTGATCGCGTAGTTTATTTTTCACTGGCGGGAACAAAAGAAATCATTGGGTGTCAAATCAGGACTGTACGGCGATGACCCATCAATTCGATTTTTTAACCGGTCAAATATTGTTCGTTTCGATATGTTAGAGCTCGCGTTATCATGGTAAAGGAAGATCCTGCGTCGATGGTTGTTTTTCTTATTTCTTTAAAGACTTCTGGCAAACAAATAGTTGTGTACAATTTAGAATTGACCGTTCTACGATTCTCTAGCGACACTGTACCCACATGCCCATTTATCCCAAAAAAACAAGCGACCATTTGCTTTGAAGTATTTCTTGCGCCAACAACTTTTGTTGGGTTTGGCTCATACAATCGACTGCTGTTTACTTTCGGATTCGTATGCATAGATCCAAGATTCAACACTTGTGCAGATGTTATACACGGTTGAACATTGACGCACAATGATTGTATTTTTCTACCATTTTTTTTGCAGCAATCGACTTGAGCCTTTTTTTTTGAGCGATTGTCAAATTATCAGGAATCCAACACACACAAACATTTTTCATGGCTTAATGTTCATGTAAAATCTTATATATGCTTGTCATAGTAATGTCCATGGATACCTCAATCTCACGGTATGTCACATAACGATCTTTTTTTCGTCATAGTATCGATGTTTAAATTCGCCTGCGAGCGAACGACAACCACGATTGAATTCACTACACCACTGATATACAGTGGTTATAGATAGTGCGCCAACGCCAAAAGTCGAAGTGAGTTAATTGATGTACTGCTGTTAAAATAATCCACGTCAAAACTCGTAGTAAATAATCGCACGAAAAGTCACTAAACAATACAAATAGTCGGAAATAACAACCCTCGTATATATAGTTGACCCTCATATATATATATATATATATATATATATATATATATATATATATATATATATATATATATATATATATATATTACAGAAATCTTTCACCCATTCTCCACGTCGTGCCACCGATCGCCTTCGCCGAACTGTCAACCATGCGACGTCACGTGTCTCTCGGGACCGGTTTCTAGCCTTTCAGCCGTCATCAGCCGAGCTCTAGACGAACGCAAGGAAAGCAGTCCGGAGAGGCAATCGGGGCCAGACCAGATCAACTGGCCATTTTAATGACGGGTCGTGATCACACACAACTCACGCCATCATACGGCGAATGCTCGTAGCAGTCAGGACCGCTCGTAACATTCTGCCTAGAACCTCGGGTATAGTACCAGATATGCCCACAAAGTAGAGTAACCGTGGAGGGAAAATATTACAGAAATCTTTCACCCACTTTGTGTGTCACTACTTTGTGGGCATATATATATATATATATATATATATATATATATATATATATATATATATATATATATATATATATATATATATATATATATATATAATATATATATATATATATATATATATATATATATATATATATATATATATATATATATTATTAATATTTTTTTTATGAAATAAGAGAAATACTTGGAACTTTGTCTATAATAGTTTCCATAAATTGGCAATTCTGCTAAAAAATGACTCGTCGGTCAAAGAATAATAATTCATGAAACACCCTCGTACATGATATCTTATATTTAAGTATATTATTAAAAATATAAAATTATATAGTTTTAATAACTTGTTATAAAATATGGGTATTTTTTCCAGAAAATATTGACTAGTTTTATTCATTATTTATGGAAAAATCACCTCAAGTTTTGGAGATGGAAACTCTACATGATTCACCCCATTTAATTAATCTGTAAGTTTCAAAAGGTTTAGAATTATTTAGGTGATGCAGAATGAATATAGTATAATGACCTTTTCAAACGTTGGAAATGTATGAAACATCCGCCCTGGCCTAAATGTAATATTGGATATTTTGGTTGGTTCCTCTTAGATTAAGTGCAATTGAATTATCTCCAGCAACTGCGACATTTGATAGAACGGTTTCTACACTTTACCCCAGCTTTGACATTAGTATAAAAATACTAAAAAGGTTATTCTAATATTATTTTTCGTTCATTTAAACGATTTCGTTCATTATTAAATGTGCTACTTAGAGACAGAAAGAAATGACATCTATAGGATAAAGTAGATCAACATAAAAAGTCGGAGGTTTACAAAATTAGTTGTCAAGATTGTGATCGAAGTTATATTGGGCAAACTAACAGATTCATATTAACGACATATAAAGAACACATTGCCAGCTAACATTAGATATGGGATAAATGAAAAATCTTGTGTTGTTCAACATACAATCGAAATGACTACAATATAGATATTAGTAATTTTAGACTGGTTAAAAGTGTAAATAACAATAGGGCTTTGAACGCATATGAAAGCATTCAAATAGTAATAAAAAATGTAAGAAAATCATGAACCGAGATAAAGGACCTATTCCATTCAGTCAACTTTTTCAATTATTAATGTAACGCTCAGTAAACTTCACTGTTCATGATCATATAAATAGAACATAGTTTAGTTTTAGAATAAAATTAAATCATATCCTGTTGATGCTCACATGGTTAACGAAACGTGTGTCAAGAGTTTAAAACGTGATTCGGTGTTTAGTGATAAATCTCTTCGAGTTTAGTACAAAATCACTACTTAAAACGACATGCCATACGTTTATTAATGTTTTTTCAGTTTTTATAAACAATCTTTTTTTATTATATGTACAGTTTAACACTAATAACGACAACAAACATAACATTTGACCAGTCGTACCAGGTGTTCCAAAAGAAAGTTTCTTTTTAATCTAGCGATATAAATAAATGGGAGACGCCCATCCACATTTTAGGAAATTAGTTTTTAAAGATAATGTTATTAAAATGTAAACTTCCACGCTCAAGACACTCATCTAAATGAACATCAAAATTCCTTAGAACGGATCGGCTTGTAATCTCTGGAATGGCTGCCATTTCGGGTCCACCAAAGAACCCGGTTTATTGACTAAACTTTCGATTTTAGATATCCCCACAAGAAAAAGTTCATAGGACTCAAATCAGGACTATGTGGTGGCCAATTTATGTCACTTCTCCTGGAGATTAACTTGTTTGGCAAAATTTCACGAACTCGTGGCAGAAATGCAGACGTGTTGGAAATGTGTGGATTATAACCATCAAAGTTTTGCAGTTCAGGTACTAAAGAATTGTCCAACATTTCCACATAACGATCTGAATTGACGATAACTGCATGTCCCCTGCAGTCTTCTAAAAAGTACGGGCCGATTATTCCTCGCGCTTCCTTTGCAAAGGAAGCAAAAACGGTTCCACCTGGAACAAAAGTCTTTTGCTATTGATCAATTGCTATTGCTATTCAGGTTAAACGATCACTTTTGGTCAACATATAAGTGCTTTTTTTAGTGCGTAATGTAACAAATATTCGAAGAATAACCAGAGGTTTATCTCTGCACTTCATCAAGTAATCTCACAATGATTTTCCAAATCCTAAAATGACAAACAACACATAGTCTAATCCAGCAGGATAATGAAAGTGTGATCACAGGATAACAGTGGATTGCCTATTAGGGCTACAGAATTAGTATTTTTACATATGACAGTAATGATATATGATGTATAATCATCAATTAATCTCTGTGTTTGGTAGAATCATTTCTTGCTTACCCGATGCCTAGATAAAGGCTCCTACACCAGTTGATTCTTCCAACACGCCGAAACAATATTCTGAATTTCCAAAATATTATGGTAGAATATCATAAGTAAACGTGTAAAAAGTTGACCGTTAAAATTGTCGAGACCAGAAGAATGAGTGAGCCAACATTAAAATTGCATGGCCAGAGATAAATGGAAAAAAAACAAGAGATAAGTTGGAGATGCAATTCATCAGAGGTAGCAAGATGTGCAGTTGACAAATTAATATTTATGCAGCGAACGTGAAATTTTCGATAGGTCGATACAATGATGGGAAAAAATTCTCGATGTCGGATTAAATGCTAATCGGCTCGATCGGAATTCAGTTTATAACTATATTGAGAACGTGGAGTATGTTCGTCATCGTTTTGGCTGGGTTAGTAGGTGATCATTTCTTTAAAGTGGGTATGATAAAAAAAATAGAATCGTGGAATTCAGGATTTAAAATATATCTCTTACATATAATCATAATTCTTATATCTAAATGTTTCGTTTGAAAACTAAATCTGATGCAGTTAGATTTTATGATAAATAGAAAAATTGGAATAAAATATAAGTTCATATATTAAGATAACTTAAAAATTCTTTGGACCAAAACAAATCAGTACGGTAAAATATAGTTTAGATAAACTTAAATCAATAGCTATTGGGTAACTCCAATCCTACTGCTTAGCATGGTAGTTATTAACCCTTCAATATCCACTTCGAGCTCTCAAACCTTGGTGCTTAATAATTTAATCTTACAAGAAATCTATAGACAGTCAAGTCACCAACGTAGTATGCCTTAAAATGCTCATCTGGCCTCATTATGTCTTAAACATAACTTAGGGATGGTTCCTTCTCAGATTTTGTACTTCTCTCGTTGAAATACAATACTTAAACATGGCCTCTTCTTGAACTCCAAGTACTAAATATATGTGATTCGACCTCCGACTGTCTGGAATACATGAAATAGCCATTCAAGCCATCACTCGATTTAACATAGTATAAAATCTCATATTTTATAAGGTAATCATCATTCATCACTTTATACGCATCTTCATAATTTTCAAACAATTTCAAATGAGAAAACATATAGAGGGTACGTCACCAAAATCCGCACAAAATACAATTTAAATTTCTCGCCGTTCTATGCCACTTGTAGAGGTGGCGATAGCTTGACGCATGTACTAAACCATAACCTCAAAACAGTCGCAATGTTGAAACCAACAAGTATGCAGTATAACCGAAAAGCCGCAATTATCGAAAGTGTTTGTGCTGGGAGCTCTGCGACATAAATCATTCGAGAGATCCATTGTGTATGATGTCGTCGCAAAATATAATGAGTCGGGGAAGTGCAACGAAGGTTTTGCAACATCGACAAGGAAAATTCACTCGAAGGAGCGCTTTGTCAGGATGCCTGACATCATTAGACGGGTACAGGAGCTGATTTTTGTCGATCTAATGCAGTCAATCCGAAAATTGTCATCTATTGTCGGTGTGAGGGTGATGCGATGTCACCGCATTTATTTAACAAAGAAGAAAGTGTTACAAAAGAAGTTTATTTGCGTGTTTTGACAAATGTAGTGAAGCCCTGTATGGAAACTGTGTCGTCTGGAAAGTCGTATGTCTTCCAGCAGGACGGTGCTCTCGCCCACACAAGTTATTTTATTCAAAATTGGTTGTCGAATAACGTTGACATGTTTTGGTCCGAAGAATTGTGGCCTCCCAACAGCCCAGATGTAAATCCTTTGGACTTCTATGTATGGAGCATGGTTGAAAGTATGTCCAGCAAATCCAGACATCCAAACGTGGCATTATTGACGAGGGGCGGGGGGGCGGGGGGTATATTGAGCAGATGTGTTGTTTATGTGTATGAAATTTATAATTAACTAAAAAAATGTAAACTTTTCCATTTCTAGAATAAAAATTATTGTTTTAAAAGCATGTTTGATTTGTTCGGATTTTGGCGCCGCACACTGTATATTATAAAAAAATAAATCTGCACTATACTGTTCTAAATATATTACATATATAGATTTTCCAAATTCGTTCAGTGTGGCAAAACTATAATTAATTTTTTCAATTGTAGTTTTTATTTGAAACAAATTATTTAAAATTATATTATACAAAATTATAATAATTATTAAATTATTGAAATAAATAAAACATAATATCCGGATATGTTAAAAGCACAATAAAACGTGGAAAACACGTTACCGTGGAAAGCACCGGCGTAAAATCCGCAGAATACGGGGCATTTTCTGGATACAACGGTAATTGTTGAATCATTTGCGGATTATTTTCACTCCAAATGGTGTAATTTTGTTTATTAACGTAGCCCTTTAACCAAAAATGAGTTTCATTGCTGACAAAATTTTGCAGTTAAATTCTGAGTGGCAATCAAGTTGCTATTGATTTCAAGCCGATTCACCGAACTTACGACGCAAACGATGGTCTTGCAGCTTGAGTTCTTGAACAATCTGGATCTTGTGAGGCACCACACCAAGATCTTTACACAATATTTTTCCAGTAGTCGAATAACAAATCCCAACTTCCTGCGAACGGCGACGAATTGATAAATTTGGATCATCATCAACACTGGCAACTGGCACTGGCAGTTTTTTGTTTTAATATTGAACAGCGAGAAATCCATTGGGATTTTGTCGATAATTCGGGGAATACATCGCTTGGTTGGGCTATTATGTGTACCATAAAATTCACGAAGTACTAAGTTTGGCGCACACACAGAACACTGATTTAGATAATATTGATTGAAATAAAATTGATTTTAATAACTAATTTTTAAGCTTTGCTCTGATGATTTGACGTTCTCTGATGAGTTCACGACATTCTATACTGAATAATTTTGACGATAGAGGCGCGCAAACTCACAGTTCATTTAACATCGACCCTAATCGGAAATTCGGAAAAATAAAAACTGTTTTTTTGTCATACTAGAGAATTTAAAATTACCAGTGGACAGTAAGAATAATAAAATATTAATTTGAATTTGTATAAACCAAAGCTTTTTCCGCGTCATAACTTCAAACTCTTGAATATTTAGGTCAGTGTTACACTATTATCTAGTTAATGGCATCTTAAACGTCACATAACAGTAACCATAAAAAACAGTAAGTCGGATATTTGTATTTTTCTTTTTTAAAGTTCTCTTATATGCTGCACAAAACAAACAAAAACATAAAAACTCTTATATACCCAACAAATACCATCTTTCTAAGAACGTATCTGTTTCGGGCATCTACAGGACGAGCATCTTAAAATGCGTCAGTGTTTCTCCTTGAACATCCTGTCGGGACCCTTTGCCAATGGGTACATGCCCATCCTTACCCCCACCACTGTCCATGATCCACCCAATACCGATTACGACCTTCCGAAAAATTAGTATTCGACAGTGTCAGGCTTAGATATGTGTAACGTTTCTTAGTTGTATAGTTGAGTAGTTTTCGTGTTGACGAGCATAGCTTAGTAATGTTTGCGGGTACTATATCTCGATTTTTTTCGGATTTTACTCATCCAATTGGTACGTTTTGAATTACAGCCTCCATTATTCGCCAGATTTAATTAAAAAAAAATATTTTCGTTGCTTCAGATAATCCCAGTTACTTCTCAGTGCCCACAGATGAACCTGATTGCGCCCCATCTCAAATCAGACGAAAAAATCGAGCATGCAATTCAGAGAGCAACTCAGAATCATCTATTACACGAACACTTACCCCTCCCAGATGCAACAATCGAATGGAACTTAGAAATTTTCTCAGGTAAGTTATAAATAAAACTAAGCTTTGTAATTTGAAGTATTGTATTTTAATATGAGATCAAATTGTTACTAAATTACAACATAGTTTTTTACAGTTTTTAAGTATAAAATAAGTATTACCTTTTACTTCAATTTTAACTTTAAAAGATGTTTTGTTATTTAAACCAATGCTTATTATTTCTTGAGTCGATATCTTTTCTTCTAATACACCATCAATATTTTTCTCACCAGATCTATTAGCAGCAATTCAGCTGATTCTAACCAAGAACTTCTGATCATGGGGGAACCCAGACTCAGCGACATGGCACCCGATCTTGCATTTAAACACCCCAGCAGATCCAACTCTCTGAAAAGGTCTCATGAAAATGGTCAATTCTTACAACCTGCTGCTGAAGAAGCAGACAACGAACTACTGCAAGAAGATGAAGTGTTTCTTGAAGAGGATACTGCTAGATATACAAATATAAACGCCAATAGAAGAATCAGCAATGGTAATACTAGTCCGCGAGGTAAATTAATGCAGAAAGCGTCAAGAGAAGCAAAATACTGAAAATGTTATAATCTTCAATAGGAACATCAAGTCCCAGAAGACATTCTGTGGGAAATTTTGGTGCTCGTGATAGAACGAACAGTGTAGCGTCTTCTTCGAGGAGTTTCAAAGATGACTTTTCGCAAATGCTGCAGGAATCTGATGTGGCGGCTGCTTCGGCAATCGACGAACATTCGCTTAGGCACATGTCCTATCCGCGAAAACGATGCCTTAAATGTTCAAAAGGTGAGTGTTTGTTGTAAATTACATTTTATTTTTAGAGTATAATATTTTTTTAAACCTTAATTTCACCACAATTCGGAGTGACCCTATGATTGATGAGGTTACATAAAATACACATTTGTAAAGTATTAGAAGCCTTTAATAGCTTCAAAAATGTCAACATGTATAGACGTATCATGAACTATTTCAAAACTTTCTTTGATCTCCTTTACAATCTTTACGCAATTTTTACAATCTACAATTTTTACAAGTGCTCAGAGCATGAAAAATAATGACGAAGGAAAAAATAAATTGGGAAAATTTGAAGAGATATCACGGACTGTTATCTTTAACATAAAACGAAACATGCGGTAATAGTCTTCGATAACTTAAAACAAATCATTTTCTTATACAACTAGACACTTACAGTATCAATTACATTTGCATCATAAGAAAAATAAGTTCCTCGCCAATGTTCCTTCACATTATTATTATTTTATACGCCAATACATTTCTTAGAGAAATGTTGGCTTTTCCATTAATTGATGAATCTATTTTTCATTAATTTGATGAATCGGTCGTCATTTCTTCTTTTGTCCTTTCTCATAGTTGTTGGTGAGTTTTCGCCTTCTCAAATATTTTTCTCCATCATCGCCCATCTGCGATATGTTCTCTTCATACCTCTGTATTCGGTAATGTTATATTTTCTTCCACTTGTTGTCTGGGTCGCCCTCTCTGTCTGTTCTGTGATTGTTTCCATGTTGTTATCTCTCTTATTGGTGTATTCTTTTCTCTTCTAATTATATGTCCATACCATATTATTCTACATGCTTTAATTGTTCAACAAGGTTTAGAACTCATTATTTCCCTCTTTCTTTGCTCCAATTATTGATTTTTCTTATTGTTTTGTTTGTGTGTGTGTGTGTTTGTGTTTATATATATATATATATATATATATATATATATATATATATATATATATATATATATATATATATATATATAAGAGATATATATATATATATATATATATATATATATATATATATATATATATATATATATATATATCTTGTGACTTAGGATTCATGTAATTTACGGGGCTCATTAGAGCTTTATAAATCAGGATTTTTTATTTGAAGATAATTTGCATATTCGTGCATACTGGCAGATACACGAGTGTGAGATTACTGAATCCTTTGCAGATAGATTACTGGATTTGCGAAGACCATATTGCAAATCCATCGAATTGCAGCTCTAGATAGGTTGGTTTTTGCAACCATGGTATAGAAACTTCGTCTACTAGTACTCTGATGACATTTACATTACGATTTCTGCAAAAGATTGTTATCTGGCTCTTCTTTGAATTGATCTGCAAGCGCCAGCTTTCAGAGTATGACTTGACAGACAAAAATTAATGTAACATCCTCGAAAAAAAAACTATTTTTTTAACTTTAATTTAATGTTATTGAACATGGTAAACCTCTACATGGTAAACAGCCTTCCTCTTAGAAAATATTGTCTTTAGTTTAAACCAATTAGTAAGATTAAGTACAGTGGGAAACCTAATTTGATGGTTTTGTAAAAAAGTCCTTCGTAGTATACTATATCAAAAGCTCTCATAATGTCGAAAAAGGCAACACTGATACACAGACTTCACCGGAAAGTTAGATCAGTTTCCGCAGCCAGTCAGGCCACTGCTCCGCTCGAATCCCGAACTAAATATTTGGAATAAGTTTTTTGCTGTTCTCTTTCCACTATATTTGAAAAAAAACTGATTATGTTGATGGGGATGTAATCTGAAGAGAAGCTGCTGCTACCCTTCTTAATAATCATAGCTATAACTTGAAACCAATATTGTGAATTGCAACCATTGAAATTCAACACTTGTTGAAATGCAACACTGTCTTCGATCCACATAATATTAAATTGTGTAATATTGTGTCCCTCAGATTCATATGATACATCATATATTATTATATGATAATAATAATGCGAAGACAGGTTTCATCTCCTGCATGAAACATCGCATAAAACTTAAATCCTCGAAGAAACTTAACAGAATCGCATATAAATCAATTATGTCCAATGGATGTACGGCGACGTTTAAATTCAACACGCTACTATTTTACCATCGAAAATAAAGTCAACCTTTTTTTATATGTCGAACTTCAATTTTACCCATTTTTCAGAAAATGTCTTAATAAATTTACTTTACTCGATCGCAACAAACAAACTACAAATCTACAAAACAAACATCTTATAAATCATACTTAACAAATATAATTGTCAATAAGTCAAGCTTGTGCCATCTCTGTGTCAAGTTAACAACTTTTAAACGACCCCCGTATATTTAAAATGTTATAAAATAACAACCTCACAATCTCTGGAGCAATAATTCCTGAACCACCTTAGTGTAAAGGAAGCTGGCTGTTCGCGCCTAAAAAGTGAATTATCTGTTCTCCTAGTTAACATCTTCAAGATGCAAGCACAAATTTAAATTAAGTTTAATCATATCTTATTGTCGATCACCTTGATTCGCCTGTAATGTCGGTCTACGATAAAAACAACCAACCGTTTAGCCAGTACGACTAAGTAGATCATATTTATGTATCACATTAATAATACGGAGAGCAAAGTGTCTTGAACTTTGATTCGACAATTGAGACAAACGAGACCTAATGCGACATAGCTTCGTTTCAAAAGGAAATTGAATGCGCATAGATTCTTTTGTTCCTGCTTCGAGGTTGGTCGATTCGTCGAATTTAATTTCGAACGATGGACAGCGAAAACCGCAACCTTTACGATCGATTTACGTAATATATATTTAAAAATAAATATTGTTTACTAATTTTACAATCAATTAATTTAAATGATCGCGTGCTGTCTGGCGTCAGTCGTGTGAATCAGCCGAAAAGATTGTCACCATTACTGCATAAATTTATTTTAAATAACTATAAAATAAATTGTTTATATTGTGATATTTAAAAGACGATGACATATTAATGTTCATTTTCTTTTACGTGTTTGTGTAAAAATGATTTAATTGACAACATATTTAGTACAGAATTTTAGATGGTTGTTTCTATTGGGTTGATGCAGAAGTTCGTCCTGTTTTTAGCACTATATGGCATCGCATCGCCAAACCGAAGTGTTATCAATTTCACACGTGTAATGTATTTATGTGTAAAGTTTAACAGGAGCAATTTCAGCGGGAAGTTTAGAAAAAATTGTGTTATTTGGTTGTATTTTTAAAATTTTCTTATGTATAAAAAATTCCCGTTAATATAAAGAAGTTTCGACATATTATGCTTATATATTTTCAAAAAAAAGCAAGAATGCTTCGCAGAGGATACCATTAAAGCGAGCATTAAAGAGAAGAGAAGCGGCCTGAATTAGTTTTGATCCATCCACTGTACTCTCCCGATCTTGCGCCAACGGAATATGCTTGCGGAATATTTTCACTTCAAAATAGAAAAGAGTCATAACACCCACCTTAAAAAAGTACCCTTGGTCAATATCGATGTATCACGCCGTTTGCGAGAGATTCGAGTTCGAATATTCCATTCCACATCTTGTCGATGGCTGAAAAATCTGCAATTTACAAAGTGTGCCTTGAATACGAGGAAAAAATCATTAAGATGTCGAAAAATAACGGACTTTATTTAAAATACATTTTTTTTGAAATCTACTTCAATAGGTATTGAAAGTGTCCACCGTTTACCTTAATACACGTTCGCAGGCTCTTTATTAAGAGACGCTTTACATTTGAGAACACATTTTCTTAATTTTTAATAACACTGGCCGCTTGTTCAATTTTTTGTAAAAGTTCATCTCGCGTATTGATTTGATCATGGTAAACTAAAAATTTTATATGATCCCACAAATAAAAGTCTAACGGATTATTAACTGTGCTACGAGATGGTCAAGCAGACTCACCACCGCGCCCAATCCATCGATGTGGAAAACATTGATTCAAATGATTTCGCACTACAACAGTAAAATGCGGTGACGCCCCATCGTGCATGAACCACATGTCTTGTCTTTTTTTTTTTTTGTTGTTTGGTGGTAGAAAAATATGAGAGAATGAATTCCTCACAAAGTAGGCAGCAAGCGCCCCTAGGAGCGAACTAGGCTCAAGCTAGTTCCAAATTCGGATTTGTCGCCTTTGAAAACCCAGCTACCCCGATTTTGAACCTGATATCTTTAACCGTTTTTAAATTATCTCAATTATTCGAAAATTTAGTTTCATTTTTAACACCCTGTATATTTTTAATGGCTAACATTTGCCAATACATTTATTGACTAAATCCACTTATTTTGATCTCTACTATCACCAGTTATTCTATGGAGCACATTTCGGGCTGTATGGCGACCATGGCTTCACGAATGTTAGTTTTTAAGACGCCAATAGATTCAGGTTTATTGCTATAAATCTGTGTTTTCTCATGTCCCCAGAGAAAATAATCTAAAGGAGCTAAATCGCATGATCTCAGCGGGCAAGCGATGTGGCCATATTGTAAAAATCCATATGTTAAAAATCTGTAAACAAATATGGCCGCCATTAGCTCAAGTCCCATCATCCCTAATAACAACAGACTAAGAACGCCATTTCTAAAAACAAAATATGGTAACATCAGACGAGTCTCTCAATTCAAATATTTGGATGAAATAATCATGGAAAATGGGTTGGAAAAAGCTGCCAATAAGGGTAGATGTCAAAAAATGGAAACGGCATTGAGATTTATACAAAACATTTACAACAAAAAATGCCTATCTAAAAACACAAAACTGAGACATTACAACACAGTTATTAAGCCAGAATGTCTATATGCTGCGAAAACGCTCATTTTGAATAGAAACAGGGACATCGAGAACATTGAAAAGAAGGAAAGAAAAATCATAAGAAAAATCCTAGGGCCCAAACAAATAAATAGTACAACATACCGACTTCGAAAAACTAAGAAATCAAACAATACGCAGATATACATAGCGATATGAGAAAAAGAAGACTTAAGTTTTACGGACACATAAAACGGCTGAATCCGAGTAGGTTAACTAGACAAATAGTCGAATTTTATGAAAATAGAAGTAAAGCTAAAGTAGAAATAATTAAATGGATTGCTGCAATTAAAGAGGACCTAAGATCAGCAAATATTACACAAAGTGAAATTCAGGATAGAGGCTGTTTCAGACACAAGGTTAACGTTTGGAAGGTTGGCCAGAGAGAGGGATGTAGGAAGACTGGAACAGCTTGGTCTGACGAAAGGAAACAAGCTCATAGCGAAAGAATGAAATCAGTATGGGCACAGAGGAGGGCTAGCAGCAACAAGCGCCTCTAATTGTACTTGGCGTGGTCCACCAGGGCCCATACGTGAATAATAATAATATATATATATATATATATATATATATATATATATATATATATATATATATATATATATATATATATATATATATATATATATATATATACAATCTACCCAGGTCAAATATTTTTATAATGTAGAAGCAAGTTGAGTAAATATTTTTCAAGTAGAGAATAATAAGTATTTATTTTCTAAGCTTCAAGTCACAACGGCAATTAGGTAGAAAATTATATAAGGTTTAGCCCATATAATATAATCCGTTCTACCCATCTACAGTTAATCTATATATTTGAAAATGTTAATACCTCAAGTAGAATGAGAAATATTCGAACAGTATGCTTGAGGACGAGCACATCAAAATTATAATAAATATATGTGTGTAAATCTAAAAATGTGTATTTGCAAACTCATTAATAATATATTTAGTGTCCTATTCGAATAATTGAATTTGTAATTATCAGACTTTAATAAAAATTATGTCAGGGAAAAAAGAAAATTTTATTGTAAAACTATTTGGGCCTTAAATCAATGAACGATTTCTTATCGTGGAAGGTGGGCTGAACATGCAAATACAAATCTAAATTGAGCTTAATAGCATCTTGTTGTCTGTCACCTTGATTAGTCTATAATGTCGGTCTAGGATCAAACAACAAACAATTTAACCACTTTACTAAGTAGATCATACTTACGCATATTATTAATAACGCGCGGGGCAAAAGTATCTTGAACTTTGATTCAAGAACTGCGACAAGCGATATATAATATGATAGAGCATTGTCTAAAGGGAAATTGGAGTGCACAGATTCTTTGGTTCCTGTTTTGAAATTCGCCAACAATAATAATTGCAACATTGTGATCTATTTACAGAATCTTTCTTAAAGTAATGCGGAAATTTCTCAATATAATGCAGATCTGAAAATTGTTTTACAGCTCCAAAATGTTTTGCTGTTATACAAGGGACAATAAGTCCTGAAGTCCTCTAGTATATGTTATATTGACAGTATATCTAGTTATAATAAAAAATTATATATATATATATATATATATATATATATATATATATATATATATATATATATATATATATATACAGTGCTTTTATTTCAAAAGTAGCCACCCTCATTATTTCTTTTAGCAATTAAAATTAGCTCTAGACAAAAAACACGTCAATTTAGATATCGAGCGAGAAGTTCAAAACCAATGTCCGTTATATTTTATGTTTTATCTCTTTACCTCCAGTCATCAATACCAAAAAATTTTAAGTGCCAACCCATCTTCATTTTGAAGGTCTGGAAAATCTTAATTATACTGCGTTTACAAAACTGAAATCGGTTGATTCGTTCTCCTAATTTATTGTAATTGTTTGAAATTTTTTTACTCACACCATTTTCCTTTTCCTAATATAAAACGTAAGATAAGAGACTTTTTATTTTAAGTCGTCGCTGATTTTTGTCTTAATGCACACATTATTGCTCATTGCATCTAAAATTAAAAACACTTTTATCGGAAGTTTTTTCAAATTTTCAACTATTCAACTGTCGTGGTGTGGTGTTGGTGTCAGTTGCAGTGACAGTTACAGAATTAGAACGGTGTATACTTTGCAAGAGAAAGTTGAAATTATTTTTATTTATGGTGCTGAAGATAGGTGTGCTCTCAGAACAGCCCGACTTTTTAATAAAAGGCATCCGGACAAAAATAAAGGATACAAAATTACGTAATAAAATTTGTTCAAAAATTTGAAGAGGTTGGGCCCGTGTGCAACAAAGTGAATAAGCCGCCTAGAGTTCTTAATGAACCCACACAGATTGAAATTTTAGGCCGTTCCATCAAACCACTTCAATTCCAAAAAGAGCTTCAATTCCAAAAAGTTAAAAAATAATTCCATTGGTTCCATACACAAAATTTTAAAACAAAACAAATTATTTCTTAAAGAAATTTAGTATTCTTCAGCAGCTCAGCGAAGATGATTATGACGGAAGGATTCAGTTTTATGAAATAATGATTGGAAGAATCCAAAATAATTCGAATTTAACAAAGAATATTCGTTTTAGTGATGAAGCAACATTTTTCCTTAATGGCCTTGTAAATAAACATAAACTATGTTTCCACATGGGTTTCGAGTGGATCATATACGGTTTCCACAAAAGATTGACGTTTGAGCTAAAATTCTGGGGAATGAAATATTAACTCCGATTTTTATTAAAAAAAAATTAAATGATTGTACTGTACTTAATTGTATTTGAACTTCTTGGAAAACGAAATCGATCCACTCATAATACAGTTCTCAGAAAACAAAATAGATGCATAAAAAACCCACTGTTCTGGATGAACTAAATGTATATTTTCAATATGACAGTGCACCACCACACTACGCATTACATGTTCGACGATGACTGGATCAACGGTTTCCTGACAAATTGTTAGGCAGAAGAGGCGCTGAGGAATGGCCGAGGAGATCTGCAGATATAACGCCACTGGATTTCTTTTTTTTTTTGGGTTATCTAAAAACAATTGTATGTTACCGCAGAATATTCAGGACCTAAGAAATAGAATTGCCCATACATGCAGGTTAATTAATAAGGACATCTTTCGTTCTAAAAATTCAAAAAAGAATTAAAAAAAAAGAATCGAAACGCCCGAAAAGAATTCGAGAACAGATTATACAATTGTTTAGCTAACAGTGGTGTTAGTTTAAGTTTTCACTCGCCAGTAAAATGCTATACACTCGATACTAATATAATATTATTTTTCCCTCTATTACGAGAGGGAATTAACCGATTTCAGTTTTGTAAAGGCAGTTTAATTAGGATTTTCAAGACCTTTAAATTGATATATTACAAGATAGGGGTTGCTATTTACAATTTTGAGGTACAGGTGGCTGGAGGTAAGGAGGTGAAATATAAAATATATCGAACATTGGTTTTGAACTTACCCCGCGATATCTACATTGACATGTTTTTTTATCTAGGGCTAATTCTCATTGCTAAAAGATAAGATAAGATAATAATAAGGGTGGCTACTTTTGAAATGAAAGCAGTGAGATATATGAGCTTTTCTCAATCATTCGGGTCCAATATACTTGATGATGTGTGATACTAGCTGCAGCGATATATATATATATATATATATATATATATATATATATATATATATATATATATATATATATATATATATATATGTTTGTGCGTACTGTTTCGCGGATGGAAAAACATGTATTGGGTTTTTTTCCGGGAGTATCCGAGAATCCGAGTATTGATCCCTGTCGAGAGTTTGCCGACGTTTAACCAAAACCTTATTTGGCATTTTCGGTGCTTACTGTGGCGGTACTTAATGAGATTTTGGCAAAACGTCTGTAAGCTCTTGACGGGGATCAACTCGACAAATGGAAAAAACCCAATACATCACTGTTTTAATAATGCGAATATTCAAAATGTATAACGATATTTCGATTTAGTCACTGATATAAATACAAAAATGTTTGCGCTTTGAATTTCCAATAATGTTAGTTTAAATTTCTTCATCGATAAATTGAAGGTCTGTCTGGACATTAAAAAAAATGCACTATTTGTCATAAAATTAAGATTTTGATCATTCAATGACGAATATATTAGAGAGAATGCAAATATTCGATTCCTTTGTAAGTTGATGTTATCATAATTTGAAGGCATTGGAAAAACCACTTAACGTTATATATATATATATATATATATATATATATATATATATATATATATATATATATATATATATATATATATATATATATATATATATATATATATATATATATATATATATTGAAAAACAGAAATTTTTCATCCGTACTACCACGTACCTCTTGCTCGTCTCAAATCAGTCGCCGTCACCATGCCGAGATAAGTACCTCCCAGGACCGGTTTCTGGCCTCACAGCCGTCATCAACTGGGCTCGAGCTCAACGCAGGGAGACAGCTGAAATGAAACGAACAGAGCAAGACCAAGTCAACTGGTCATATCGGTCAACTGGTCATATATCGTTAAGTGATTTTTCCAATGCCTTCAAATTATGAATATATTCTGGATTTTCGCGGCATTTCAACCAAATTACACTCATTATTTTTAAGTATTCAAGTTCCCTGCTCGGGAGAGTCTCTTACAATAAACCTAAACTTGTGACGAATTTCTTAAAACACGTAAATAACACTTTTTTAACGCATTGTCCATCTCAAGGGAACTCTGAGTTCATACTATAACGCTAATTCAAGATTAGAGTGAGTATGGTTTTTGTGTCACGATTTTGAACAAAAAAAGTGCAATATGAATATATATTATATTATTGATTGATTTGTCCATTACATTGTGATAGTTCATTTTTAAAAAAGGAATAAAACTATTTTTTACTTTGTTATCTATCACCTTTATTTGTAAACAAAATTTGTGTAACTATAGTTTCGTAAAACGACTTTACATTCTCAAACATTGGTTGTTTGAGAATGTAAAGTCGTTTTACGAAACTATAGTCACACAAATTTTGTTTACAAATAAAAGTGATAGATAGCAAAGTAAAAAATTGTTTTATTCCTGTTTTATATATTATGTTTAATCAAATTGAAAAACCTCATAAACTCATTCTATGGCATATACTGAACACTTTATACTTTTTTACCTATTTGCATGCGATTTCATATGCCATATATATGGTTTATAGCATTTTGTTTTTATCCCCAGCTGAAGTATTTTTCATATTTGATATTCATGTGGTTCGATTATTAATTCTAAAATATCTCAAGTATTCATACAATTATTCGAATTTGAAAATGGACGTGGTATTGATGTAGAAAAAGCAGGTTTTGTTTTTCGTTCTTTTGCTTAGTCGTCATAAGGATGTAGAAAGATCAAAGTTATGCACAAGTTCGAGGATCGGATTATCCTAAAAGTTTTTCAGACATCACAAACGCCATGTTAGATTTCCTGCTGCACGAAATCTAAATAAAATATCCGGTGAGTGCCTGATGCTTTTGTTGCTACTACAAGTAGAATTGTTTTAAAGATAACTATTAATCGATATGTATTTGCAATGGGGATGCGTGCTTATCGTCCTTATTGGGTGCCTCCTCTTACAATACACCACAAGACACAAGGCACACAGAGTTAAAACGAAATAGAATGGACCTCTATTGGTTTTTGTGATGAGCTTAGATTTTATTTAGATTATTTTAGAAGGGTTACACGTTTTCTGGACAAAATGCGAAATTTTAACTTCGCATTAAAGCCCTGCCTGAGTAAAAAGCATGATTATATTAGAAAAATATATTTTTTATGCTTATATCATATAAAATAGAAAAATAAATAGATAGGATAATGGAAAATGCAGCAAAAATTTTTTCATTATGACGAAGAACACATTTTTAAAAAACAAAAAAAAACCAAAAATATAAAAACAGATGTAGTAAGAAAAAGAGTAGGAGTAAATTAAATAAACCAACCATATTATAGAGTGTGGATATTATATAGTGACACATGGACGTTGGCCGAAAATATAACTTACGTAAGATCGAGAATGAAACAAAAAGGGACAGAATAAAAAATAAAATACACAGAAAGAACCTACAAATAAACGAACGAACGAAACGAACATATGTGCAGAATTCGAGAAAACAGGAAACGGAAGCAACCGGGATAAATGTTAGAGGAAAGCTGAGAAAAGGATGGATTGAAAGGATTGAGAAAAGAGCAAAAAGTAGAGAAATTGATTGAGAAGATATAAAGCAGATTACACAGGAAGGGATGAAGATAGAACTATATAAAAGAAGGTAGATAGAAATAGGATAAAAAAAAATAGAGTGGCAAGCAGCTTTCGTTCCAGGAAATGATACAGAATATTATTATGAACTGCGGTTAACATACTCATAATAAATTAATTTCCATCAAAGTGACAATATTTTTATTGTTATTAATTAGCACTAATGATACTATAGTGTGTTAGTATAAATCACTGAACTTGCAAGGATTTTGTTATACAACCACTTTTCTTAACTATAACATAATAAGTGATGCCTCATAAATATTAAATTCAAAATTTGAATTTGATTTAAAGAATATAAATATCCAAAAATGCATTAAAACTAATAGGGAAAAATATTTATGCTAGAATTAATCTAGAATTACAAACATTCCTTTTGATTTGTGGTTTGTTATGGCTCAGAGTCAAATTATGAAAGATTTATGAACAATTTTGCGGTTATAATTTAGATAAATATTTCACTGTAAATTTCTATTTAATTTAGCCGCCTTATAACGTTAAATCCTTCCCGCTTGACATACGATATTACAGTAATATTTTCTCGATCTACGTAGAACGACATCTTTTTAATAACATCCGGTAAATTAAGAACATGAAAAAAATTCAGGGTTGCGTAGAGAAACTTGCAATTATAAAAATTATTTGATTTTTAAGTTGGTATGACTCTCGTTGACATCTAACACAAGTTTTATATAATTTCACTTGTTAAATTAGAAATGTTTATATAACATCCTTTGTAATTGTTGAAATATTTGTCAGTGATTTTTTAAAATGCGTAAATGTATCGGACAAAGAATTTGCATTAAATTAACTAAAAAACGAATTTTATTAAAACCTCTAATAAATCGTTATGGCGATAAAGTTTTACAAGTAGTACAAGAACGCTACTAACGCTAGAGAGCAGTTGAAGATGAACCTCATTCAGGAAGAACTTCCACATCTGCCAATAAAGAAAACACTACCAAAATCAAGGATTTTTTACTGAGCAATATCCGATTGAGTACTAGAGACATTGCTGATGTTACTGGAATATCATTTGAATCAAGTCAAGCAGTTTTGAAGAATAATTTAGATATGTCTCCTGTGTCTTTTGGTCTTGTTCCGAGAATACTGAATTGTTTTGAAAAGCATCGTCATGTTAAAGGCACATCTATCATCCAGAAACAGCTCAATAATTAAGTAAGTATCGTGCAAAAGATGACTTTAAGCTGAAAAATAAATGTCAAAGGCGGTCAAAAATAATAGTAATTCTGTTTTCTTGTATTACCGAGGTACTGTCCACAAAGTGTTCCTTCCAACTGATCAAACAGTTAATAAAGAATACTGTTTAAACGCTATACATCATTTGTGTGATTCTATTCGAAAAAAAATGGCTTTTTCCTAATACAATACATGGTTTTTGCATTACGACAACAAACCATCGCCCGCAGCATAATTTTGTTTCGCTAAAAATCAAACAAATACGGTTAAACAGGCATCAAATTCACCAGCTCTGATACACTTATTTCTGTTTCCTCGATTGAAGAAACCTTTTCGTGGACGACGTTTTGAGTCCATAGAAATAATTCAAGAGAGATTACTGGCCACTTTGAAAGAAATACCGGAAGTCGAATACAAAAACTGTTTCGAAGACTTGTAAAAACCTTAAAATAAGTGTACTGTACTAGAGGGGATTACTTTGGAAGAAAAAAAATTAGCTGAATAAATAAATATTTTGTTTTTTATTTAAAACGTCGTCTTACATTTTGATCATAGTAGTATGTATGTTACAACATTATATTAGGCACGTGCAATATTTTATTGTTAAAAGAAGTGTGCCTGCTTGTAGTAAGTTGCTTATAGTACCACAAAGCTTACTTTTCTTCGGCCATGAAACGGACGCAGTGGTCACGTCTTCGTGGTACCGAGAGGAGTTAGTACTGTCGCTTGGTGCTCGTGCCTTTATTAAAATTGATAAAAAGCCGTCAAGTGCGGAAGTAGCGTGTGCTGGCTGGTGCCACGTCGAGTTCTTTAATTTATTTCGGAAGCAATAGGCGACGCACCAGTGGAGACAGTTATCGATTCTTTCGGAAGGTATATTAACCTCCTGGTGCGAACTGAATAGATAATAGACAGCCTAGATCAGGAACTGTTGTTATGCAAGAACTTAAACTACCAGATAAAAGTTCAATCATCTAAAGCATAACAAATGGGCATACAAATTTCAATATGGATCAGTAATAGAACGTTGAACTGACGGGATAAAATTAATTGCATATACCAAACTAAATTGTATATAAAAAACTAATAAAACAACAAGCTTCGTCAGGTTTATTTGCATTCGTAACTAATCTTATATTACTAATACAAATATTGTTAATACAAAAGAGTTTCCCAGTGAATAAAAAATGTTTATGTCGTCTGATATGATAATGTATTATTATTAATTATAATAAAATTATTTTTATGATTTATTTAACACAATTTTGATTGTAATTTTTCAATTTTTTCTACTAATTTCGTAAATCACCGAATATTTCAAAGAAAAAAATATTTGAAAGATCATATATATATATATATATATATATATATATATATATATATATATATATATATATATATATATATATATATATGTTTATTTTGTTCATATGCAAATTTATATAGGTAAGATTTAATCTTAAATATCATCAAACCTTTGTGACATTTGGTGCTTAAGAATCGTGGCGGACAAATATATGTTAAAAGTGAATCTGCGTCTTTTTCTATTTGGGTTAAAAAAAATCTGACCTATATTTATTCAGTACTCTTCACGATAGCTTAAGCAAATTTGCCTTAGAATGCTTATCGAGCAAAGAAAAGCACCAGATTATGTCATCTTTTTACCTTTACCTTACTTAGATAACTAACATTGAGATTTTATCAATTAATTTAATTAATTTGTGGACTGAACAAATATATATATATATATATATATATATATATATATATATATATATATATATATATATATATATATATATATATATATATATATATATATATATATATATATATATATATATATATATATATTTCATTTTTAATGGAATTAAAAGTAGACATATTTTGTTTGCATTAAAAGATAAGTCATAATTCCACTAATATTCCTACCAAAAATGAAAAATGGCGGATATCGGTAAAACCATTGGATTTAGATATAGGACATGTTTCACGAAACATGTTTAGAATCACTAGCAGAATGCAAAAATGGATGAACATATAAGGTGTTCGTTAAGAAAAAACAAAACTGTACCTCGCAGTATATAAAAAGTAAATTTTAAATTATACTGCGTATTTCGTTGTACTCTGTACTCTTACAGTTCACGTTCTTACAGTTCAACTCTTACAGTTCTCAACATACAGCTCACGCCATCCTGCGGCGAACGTCCGCAGTAGTCAAGACTGCGAGAAACCATCCATAATCCGCTAAAGCCATGGGTGGAATACCAGATATGCATGAAAAATTAGTGGCATGGTGAGTTTCAACCCAAACACTTGAAGAGCGCCTAAAGGAGTGACCAAAAATATGACCAATTTATACGCTAGGCCAAATTTTAGCACACATAGACATGGAGAATATGTGATTTTAAGAATAGCTCTCAAGGCACAGAGGTAGTAGGCACAGAAACAATTGATTATACACCAAATTACTGAAGATATTCTCTCCTAAAAGACCGATAAATATTGACGAAGAGCTCCTCCTATTTGACAAAGTAGAACAACCTTTTCGGCGACTATATTATAGAAATATAAAATATAAACATAATTCCGTGGAGCTAAAGAACACATCTAACGTATCATTGATGAAATAGAGTCTCAAAAATGTCCATCTCTGTCAACAAAATTTCCATCAAGTCTTAATCAAAACTACTTGGAAAATCACTTCGAATTATTAATCTATACTTTATTTATTAATAATTAATTCTAATCCTATTACAAATTAAAATCATATTTATTTAACACATACTCTTTTACACCCTTATGTTATTTAGGGTATTATTTGGTTTAAAATTTTTGAAATGAAAAATTTTGTTAAGCAATGAATTTTACTCAAATTTCCAGTATGAATATTAAAATATTATCACTATTCGATTAATGCATGATATCAGAAATAGGACAATATATTTGAAGAAAGTAGTTTCACAGACTTAAATAATTAGATAAAATAAAAGATAATATCCTGTTGGTATTAGAAGGATCATTTTAAATCAAGCGAAATAACTTTCCATTAATAACTTCAATCAGTTTTTTACATATATTGATTTAACTATTATCTATACTTTCTTAAATTAAAATGACCATAGCAATATCAAGTTTACAATCGACTATTTATATTAACAATAGCTTATCTTGTCACAATTTAAATTAAATAAACCTTGAGATACCATTATCATCTCGACAATTATCCATTTGGAAACCATCCTTTTTCGGTGCTGTTTTGTTTAACAATTCTTAACATGCCATCGGAAAATATAAATTTCGTCCGCATTATCAGCTGAAATCCATTAAAATTTGAAGCTTCTGATTTTAATATTACGTGTCTGGCATCTTGAATTGCTCATTTGTTATTCGTCCCGGTCAATCGAGTAGCCAACCTTAAAAATTATTACCTGAACAAAATTTTGGCCGATTCAGATGATTTTTTTTTATTTCAGAGAGACAGGAAGGATGCTTCTTTGCTAGCGATAATTGTATGTTAAAAATTGTGTTACGGGAATGTACTGGAATGTACTTCATTTGGTATTAGTGGGTTCCGTTTATCCATAGGGGTGTCCCGTTTCTGGGTTTCCACATAAGGACGCTGACGACAAGACTCGTTTACAAATCAGGCACGTACCAACGCTGACGCCAAATCCCCACTTCGGACGATTGTTTTTCTTTAATAATTTTTTGCATCGACAATTAGGTATTCCTTCAGTGCGGCTCTGGGTTCTACATTGTGTCAATAGGTTTTGAGGTATTCGTTCTGGTTGAGGAAAATATTTTCGAATCGACAAGTTCACTGGATGGAAACCCTCTTCCAAGAACATCTTCACGTTTAGAAGGTAAATAAATAGGACTTTTACTTTCAGTCGAATGATTTTTATACTACAAACTAATTGAAATGATGTGTTCTGAGCATCACGAACTCACATGAATCTGTTTATTTTTTCATAATAAGAAACATTCATTATTTCATTTATAAATGGTCATCCAACGGAAGTGTGAAAAATTTTAAATAAAGCACAAAAATAACCGGTAATTTTAATTTTATCTTGAAGAACAGTTTGTTTCGAAAATAATGTCGCTCAAATGTGCCTCTCAGCTTCATCTGGTGGAATGCATCCTAGAGACCTAATTTTCGATTACTCTGTTACATATTTCACGTGGTATATTTTTAATGACAGCCTAAATGTTTTGTTAAAAATAAAAAATTGTTCGGGGTTGATTTCTATAAACTAGAGATTTATCCTAATCACACCAAAAATAATCCAAGAAAGTGAGACCGCATTGTCTTGGTGACCAGATGTCATTTCACGAAATAACTCATACCGGAAACTTTTCCTTATAATAATATATTATTTTTTCTTATAATAAGTCGATTAAATGGATTCTACAAAACGAAGTCGAGTTTATCTTGTAGTTATTATTGTGCCCCATTTCAAAGTTCTAACCTTCTTATTGGACAGCCCTACATCATTTTTGATGAATACTTAATTTCAAAGGTTTTTTTCTGTCTGTTTCTATACCTATGTTAGATCTATCACATCAATGCAATTTAAAGCATTTTCATTTCAATGTAACCCCGCAAGCATCGGCTACCAACAACAACAATCAACATTCTCCTTGATCACAGACATTTTCAGTGCTCCCTTAGTAGGCTTATGTTTTTTTTTTATGTAGAAACTTTTATAATAAAATTGAATAAAATTTAATGACTAATTCAGTGTGTTGACATTTCTATATGAGTCATCGTAGTTATAAATAAATTTTCTACTGCTACATTTTGCTATCTATTATCTACATTTTGCGAAGAACACTAATTTCAGAAATATTACACTATTGCTTATATCATTTGTATGATATATTGCTCCGTCTAGTTTACTATAACTATTTACTATACCTTCTATTAAATCCTCAACGTAATTCTCAGCCTTTATGGTCACCTTTGATATTTATTTATGAAAACAAATAAGTTACTCTTCCAACTAATTTCACTTTTTATACACTTTCGCCACCTTTCAGGCTGCGAACTTTCGCCACCTTTCAACTGCTGATTTTGATGCTATAAAACGTTTTTCGGACTTCTTCAAGAGATAGTCAGTAACTATCAACCAAGTGGTGTTCAGGGGATCGGGAGAGATGGAAATCCGAATGTGCAAATCTGAAGAATACGCTAAGTGCGATAACATCTCCTAAGTAATGTCTGAATGATTGTGTCGTGTTCATATATTTGTCTCCGTTTGGTTTTTTGTTTTTACCCAGTGATTCTTTCTTTAAATAAGAACAGGTATTTTTGATATTTTTTGAGTTTTAGACAGTGGCGAAAAACCCAAATAAAGGAGAAAAAAAACATCTCCTAGCCCAACTCGGTGATCGAAAGTCCTTTTTATACTATGTGGTCATGCGTTGTCCTGAAGCAAAATTTCTTCCCTTCTTCTCTCACCACTGTAAGGGTTTTTTCCTCCAGAGCATCACTAACACGAACCAGTTTCTGTTGATGACAGTAAACGGTAACCGTTTGACCTGATTTTGGTTTTTCTTCCAGCAGTGCTTCCAGTTTCTTCCACAGTCTTCCACTTTCTCTTGCAGAATCTCCAATTCGGAATTGCTGGAACAATTAGTATCATCCAAAACCTCATAAATCTTGTCCTGAACTTCCACAGGATTTTTTTAGTTAAAATTCGAAAAGAATACAGTACTTCTTTGATACTTTTCGACCGACATCACGCCTCCAACAGACTCTTCAAGTTATATTTATAGTTAAACTCATATATTACACCTTATTTTGAAGATGGGAGAAAATTTTTAAAGTATCTGTACGGCGGGAAAAAAATCTGATTCGAATAGGTTTTGCAGTCGATGAAACATACCAAAAATTAGGTTGAGAACCTAATAGCTATTCAAAGGTAGTTATTATTATTATTGTTTCATTTTAATTAACTTTAACTTTCAATGGCTATGATATCATCTGTATACATTTGTAATCAAGATATTTCGTTCTTATTTCTGTAATCCATAGTAACCAATCTTAAAGAACTGCTTTTCCAACATTCAAATAATGAAATAACAAAAACTTTGAAACTGCTTTATTATAGATATTACATTTAAATTGCATTTTTAATAAATCTGAAGAAGCGAAAGAAATTATAATATGCTGATTGCGCTTTATGTAACAAAAATATGTTATTTCTCTATTCATCTCTATTTTTAAAGTATATGATAATTTGGCTTTGGCTGAAGAAAAATTGTAACAGTTATTTTTTATTGATATGATTGAACACAATACACTTAATAGTACTGTCTGTTATATAAATACGGGAAATTTTTCATTGAAAAAGTCCGCCTGTAAAATAGGTTAAAAAGTTGGTATAAATTTAGTCCGTTATACCTGATTATCATCTAGAGTTTGGGCGCCATCTGTCAATCAGTTTATTTGCAACTGTTTCTTCAGTTAGTCGACCTCAAGGGTACATACATTTTTTAAATGGATAAAAATATATAACGAAGAGTTTGCATTATATTTTATGTTGCCAACTAAATATTCGTCACTAAACAGCTGAACAGTTGAAAATGTTGGAACAAACCTATGATGAGTTAGGTCAAACACGAGTATACGGGTGACAAAGTATTCAAATAATGCTAAGAAGTGAATCTTCAACATTTTTTACGTACGAAAACATAGGCAAAGTTAAGAGAATGGTAATGGGAAATCATCATTCAGGCTTAAGAGAGATGTCTCATGAAATAGTTATGTCACATGAATCCGTTTATATCATTTTAGATAATGTTTTGGGCATGAGACGTTGAAGACATGTGGATTTGCTGAAGACATGTCGAATTCCTCAAGACATATTTGAACCCTACAGACATAAAGTGTATCATAACAGGTGAAGATCAAAATAAAAAAACCAAAAAATTTAGCCGATGTGTTTATTTTTACTAGAATAATACACTAATTCGCAAGACCAACATTTTAATAACGTTCACGATACTTGCGGGTCATACCACTGGCCTTTAAATGTTTTAATAGCTTTCCTATTCCCCAAATCTTTCCCAGCAAATATTTACTATTCCCTAAGTTGAAGATAACTATTTTTTTGACAAGAATGGACTGAATTGCAGGACAAATAAATGATAAGATACTAGGATACCATCAAAAAGTAATGTAATTTCAAAAAGTAACGCGCCTTCAAAAAATAAAGCGAACTTCAAATAGTAAGGTGACTTCAAAAAGTAAGGTGGCTTTAAAAGTAGGGTGGCTTTAAAAAGTAAAGTTGCTTCAAAAATAGGGTGGTCTCAAACAAGTAAGGTGGTTTCAAAACGTGAGGTGGCTTCAAAACTAAGGTGACTTCAAAAAGTAAGGTGCCTTCAAAAATCAGATGGCTTCAAAACGTAAGGTGACTTCAAAAAGTAATGTTTTTTTAATTCTCAAGCTTTTCGTATCGATATAACCATTTGCTTTGAAGTTGGTATGACTGTTATTAACATCTGTCAGGATTTTCATAGCATTTGGGTTGTTAGAAACTATAACGTCTTTTATAATTGTCAAAAAAGTTGGTCAACAATTTTTTCAAATAAATGGTCAGCGATGAAGATACGTTAAAGAAAATGTTTACAAGTGGTACAAGAACTTTAATTGTGATAAAAAAAAACAGTTGAAGTCCATTTAGGAAGACCTTCCACGTAAAAGAACGAAAAAAACACTTCCAAAATCAAAAGTCTGATAATGGGTAATTACCAATTAAGTATTAGTGACATTGCAAGTATTACTGGAATAAAATTTAATCAATAGTGAAGTACAATTTAAACTTATCTCGTGTGTCTTCTCGCCTTGTTTCGAAAATACGGATTTTCTTTTTAATTTTTTTAACATCGTCATGTTGAAATTGTCGAAGAGATGCTTTCTTTGGCTGGATTGGAATTCTTTGGACGTTTTAAAATACATCATTAGAGTCAATGAGACAATGACACCTATGCTTGTAATCATTTGCGTGAGTTCATACGAAGAAAACGTCCAGATTTGTAACCAAATATTTCTTGATTTTTGCATAACGATAACGCACAATCACACACTGCAATAACTATTCGTCAGTTTTTAGTAAAATTTAAACGAACACCATTCCACAACAACCATATTCACCTGATATAGCACCATGTGACTTTTTCCTTTTCTCTCGACTGTTAAAATTTTGTGGACGCCGTTTTGGGTCTGTAGAAGACATTCAAGAGAGTTAGCTGGCCGATTTAAATGAAATATCATAAGTCGAGTATGAAAAATAATTCAAAGACTGACATAAACTTTGGAATAAGTATACTGCAACGAGAGAGAAAACAAAATAAATTTGGCTGAATAAATACATAAGTTGTGTTTTATTTAAACAATAGAAAAATATGTTTCCAAAGACATTGAAGTCACTGGTCATCGAAATCAAATATATTAACTTAATAAGAGATTATGTTGAAATGTTATATTTACTTTTAGCATCTATAAATTCAATGGATAAAAGAAGCATTTTAGAAAACTTTTTCTTTTAAAAGCCTTCAATTTTACTAAAGTTTAAGTCTACTCGGATTAAAATATTCTCCCTAACTCTTTAGTATTTATTCTGTAGAAAATACTCTCAAAAAACTAATTACAGTTATAATTGAGTTAGATCTCGACGTTAAAACATACTCAACACGTCGTAATACCCAAACCCACGCATAATGAGGAGCTTAAAACACTATAAACTGTGGAAAATTATCCTATTAACATATTTCGATGTTATTTAGACGCCTGGTTTCATATATTGTCTGTGCTTCAAACAAATCCGTGACAAATTTAGCATATTTAAAGTTTGTCTGATGGTTAGCGAGAAAGACGCAAAAAACGTACAAAACATGGAGTATATTTTGATGAGTGTACGACAGGTGACAAAACTTCCAGTGGATATTTCGATATGAATTATTAATATGTGCGAGGATTTAGAAAGGGACCAAAAAGGTCGAGAAGCTGAATCAAATTTGCTGACCGTAAAATAGGATATTTACAGATTGCAGTTGGAGAATCTGGTGAAAATTTTAGCTGGGTTTGTTTGTTAAATTTAAATGTCCAGTTAGTCTAAACATAACATAATTGTGAGTTTCCAAAATGAACTTTACAAATATCTTTCAAGGGACGGGAAACTAAATAAAAAATTTGTTGAAATAAATCATAATAACGAGTGGCGTATGTTATTCACATAACGGTAACTTCGTTTTTTAATATAATTATTTTTAATAATATTATAACAATCTGTAATTAATATAATGTTTATAGATATAGGTAGACAGAGTAAAAAGTCAGGTAGTTTTCGGATTGGCAAGGTACATTATTATGGTCCAAAGGCCCATATGTACAGGGTTTGGTCATTAAGAATCGGGATTGACGTCATAAAAAAACAACATTTATTGAAGAAATATGTAAAGTAACTTAATAATTTTTAAAATATGACCTTCCTGCATCAATACACCATTGCCAGAGGTTTTTCAAGTCTTTATACTCCCCATGGAAGGTCGCAACTGACCGGCTATTCAAGTACTTTGTCGAAGCTTTTTTTACTGTATCAATCATCCCAAAACGATGTCCTTTCGGGCTCCTCTTGACTCGAGGAAGCCAACATCATCTGGAACATAAGGTGGTTGGGGCAGCGTTGCCACGTTGTGTTTGGTCTGTGTCTCCCTCACAATTAGCGACCTGTGACGGGGCGCGTTGTCATAATAGAGCATCCAGAAATCGCCTATCCTTCTTCGGACGCGGCGAATCCTCATCCTCAAACGTGCTCCTTGTGGACCACACCGTTTGCATTAAAAAAGATAATGAGTATCTATTTCACTCTTGACTTGTTAATACGAGCGTTTGTGTGCTACTCAGAACTTTGCCTTTTGGTCTCCGTATCGCACTGGAAGATCCAAGCTTCGTCACCGGTTATCACTCTGTTCAAAACATTGGGTCGATCTCCAAACCTTTCAACATTTTACCGCAAATCGTCAAACGGTGTTCCTTCTCGCACATCTTTCCCATTTGCAAATCAATGCTGCAATGCGGTTACAATTGAATGCACAGTTGATTTTTGTAAATTCGACTCCTGCGTCACCAAAACGAATACTTAACCGACGATCAGAGTTCATCAATTCTCGAGCGTTAGCCCCATTTTCATCGCTTCGGTCCGAGATCAGACATCCAGCGCGTTGTCCGTCTTCAACATTTTCCCAGCCTCGTCTATATCTTTTATGCCACTCAAAAACACATGTTCTGGACATGGCTTCGTCTTTGTAAGCCTCACGGTCATGTGAAAATTCTCCAAAGAGGATTTTCTCAATTTCACGCAAAATTTTATGACACATCGCTGCCCTATGTTTTCTTGCAACTTAACTCTCTATGCGAACTTACAACACATGTTCACTTCTTGCACGATCGTCGCACTCCAAAGTTTGGGAGACAACTCAGCCAGTTTGCTAGGTTACCTGACATCAACCACCTCCGATATCACTTATAAAAACCACCGTACCTCTTTACCTTGGCAGCAATAAATCATTCTTGATATTTATTGTATTAACCCTGTAGATTGCATTTCTGAAATTTTGCTTCTTATCTAGCAATGCTCCATAAAGTACAAGCTGATATACAAGTTACAAGTCTTGTTTTAACAGTCTTCAAAAACACATCAGATCGATATTTTTGCTGTCATGGAAAAAGCAAATTTCATCTTTTGATTAAACAATTCTTTTTGCGTGGAATAGCCATCGCCCAAACCAAAGTAAAGTCGAAAAAGTATTATAGGGATTCTGCTCGTTTAGATTTCACGAGTGATGCTTCACGCTCATGATGCTCTGTTGAGGCCACTACTGAGGATATTATCAACAAAATCCATAATACCTTATTGTCCACTCACAGAGTGAAGATGAGAGAGATTATTAAAATGATGGATTCGGACGAAGGCGTACGGAACATGCCACATCAAGACTTGATCATGAGAAAACTATCAGCACGGTGGGTGCCACGTTTGCTCATTGAGGACGATAAACGGAAATGAGTGATCACTTCACAGTGCTGTTTAAACATAAATAAGCACAATCCAAAGGAGTTTTTACGGTAATTCGTGTCTGTTGATGAAACATGGATTCATCACTACGCACTAGATAAAGGAAAAGCCAAAACAGTGGGTTTTACCCGGTGAACGTTGCACGAAGATACACGCCTTTGGAGAAGAAAATGCACCCGCCATTGCAACAGCTAAACTGATCAATTTGCGCAATTAAATTTTGGTATCCTTCGCCTTCTTTCCCTTTCTAAATATGAAGAAATGGCTGGTTGCAATGAAATTCACATCAAACGGAGGGATCATCTCTGAAACGAGGGACAATTTTGCGGGATACGAAAAATCTTTTTTTTTTTGAAAGACATAAAAGGAGATAATATAAAACTTTCTTTCAAAAATAAATCAATTTTCGATTAAAAACATAATATTTGATTTAAAAAGTATCTGACTTTTCATTCTACATACATTATTTAATTACAGAATAATTTAAAAATATAATCGTCCACAACTTCAGTACTTTTTCAATGCTTCTCTAATATTTTTACCTCTCCCTGAAGTATAAGTCGAGTCTGGCTTTTACATTATACATATAATGCCTACTACCGAAAATTGTTAAATTTGAGAGCAATTCAGAAATCAAGATTCAAAAATCAAAATCTGGTGAATAAGGTGGATATTCTAACAATCCATACCCAATTCTTTAAATTTGACCATCGTTAAAATGTTGTTAAGACAGACCACCAGCATTGTCCAGATAAAAGATTTGCAACAATTTGAATATTTTAGGGAAACATGTGCTAGTAACTTCTCCCAAGTTGCCATAAATTGCATGGAAAAATCTCAAATTATGTAAAACGCCGAATCGAATCAACATGTCCACAAGCTCTTACGCACATTGATCCACACATGCAATGCGTTCAATGTTTCGCACTGTTCTTGAGCCTCTCATACAGGCCATAATATCCAATGTCTCGCATCCATGAAATTGCTTGAATAAACGATAAATTTTCGCTCTTAAATTAGTTGCAATAATTGATTTTTTACGTAAATTACAATAATTTGACTGCCTTTTTTCGGCGTGCATTTATCCATAATAAAACTTGCATGTTTACACTACACAAAAGCCAAATCCAAACTGTCACAAATATTCAAAAAAATATAACGTTAAAACAAAATAGTAGCGCGATACTTGCTCTATCATTTACTATTTGCCTCCTCGTAGAAAATTTCCGAAAAATATAATTACAGTTTCGATCCAATTAGATCTCTACATTAAAACATACTCAACACATCCTAAAACCCAAACCCACGCACAATTAAGACCCTAAAACGCTATAAACTAAGGAAAATTATTCTATTAACATATGCTGTCGTTATTTAGAACTCCCGTTTTATATTTTATTCGAGCTTGAAACTAATCCGTGGTAATTTTAATATATTTAAAGTTCGTCAGATAGTTGGCAAGAAGGTACGAAAAAAGAGCGAGAAACACGGGGTGAGTGTAACGAATATGCGACAGCTGACAACACTTTCAGTTGATATTTGGACATAAAATGTTAATATAAGCGACAATTTTGAAACGAAATATAAAAGTCGGACTGAATAATATTTGCTGACCGAAAAGAAGTAAATGTAATTGAAGTTGATGAATCTACTGAAAGTTAACGGAACGAACTTTCTTTGTGGAGTTTTTCGAGTGCCTGGTTAGTCAAAACATATAAACTAATGGAATTTTTGAAATAAGGTAAATAATCATTTTCTATTTTTAACAGCAGCAATTTCTTTTTGATAGAAGTAAATGTGTTGTTGATATTCGTATCATTTTAACAAAACTAACCTTTAAATATTTTAAACTGAGTTATAAGATAACATATTTTAGGAAATAATAAAATCTTGTAAATATTTCCGGTGATTGATAAAGTTCCTAATATAGTTTTAAGTACATAGAAATGTTTTGTCAGAAGCTATTTATACTTTTGTGCCATTATATATATATATATATATATATATATATATATATATATATATATATATATATATATATATATATATATAATATATATATATATTCTGGGACGTCCGGGCTTAAACGCAAAATCTTTCAGAGCGAGTCGGAGACCTCTGGCCAACGTCTGAAACCTAAAACAAAAACTTTCTTTGGAACGGTAAATATCAATTCTCTCTTGCGCCCGGAAAAACTACACGAATTGGGGCGAACATTGAATCAGCAAAAAATCCAAATTTTGGCTTTGCAAGAAACCAGATTGACAGATGATAACACCTTGGAATTCGGCAACTACAGACTTTTTAAAAGTAAAACGGACAAAAGAATACTTAAAAATACACCACATCTCAGTGTTGCTTTCGCTATCTCAAGAAACATTCTTGGTTCTACACCTAATGTCAGCCAGTAAATAATCGACTTATGACAGTATCCTTCAAGTATGCTAACAAAAACTATACATTAGTCAATGCACACCTCCCAGTTAACGAAGAAAATAAATGTAATTCTGAAAAAGTAGATAAGTCCTGGGAAATTCTGGAAAATACTATCTCTAAAATTCCCTCTAACCATGTAAACATTCTTTGGGTGATTTCAAGGCCCAAGTAGGGAAAGAAAGAAAGTACAGGAAAACAGTCGGCAGTTTTCCAGCTCATAAATAGACTAACCATAATGGTAGAAGATTGGTTGAACTACATTCGAAGTTTAATCTAAAAATAATGTCAACTCATTTTAAGAAGAAAGTAACACAATAAAAGACCTGCAGGTGCCCAAACACGTACATGGGTGAATTTCAAATTGACCATGTTGCCATTTCGTACCCAATTATAAAGAGATTTTTAATGTTCAAGTCAGGAAAGGAGCTAATATAGACACGAATTCCTACTTGACTTGAATCAAACTTAGCTTAAAACATTAACTTATTCAAAAGAGATTGCTAATAACAAAGTTCGACCCTACGAAAATAAAACCAACCCTAACAGAAGAGCTTGATAAACTACCAGTACAGAACTGGCAAGAATTGAAACAAAAAATTATTAAAACAGCCTTAAAGTTGGTCCCTTTGCAAAAACGTAGAAAACATCCGTGGTGGGATGAAGTTTGCGAACAAGCAGTATTAAGCCGAAGTAAAACATTTAAAGATTGGAACAGTAAAAAAACAGCAATAAATTATAACATCTTTTTGGAAGTAAGAAAAGAAACATCGAAGCTAATTAGACAAACTAAAAGAAAATATGAAAACAATCAACTTAATGAAATAGAAAAGGATTTCCAAAAAAATAACACCCGAAACTTTTACAAAACATTTAAAACTAAATTAACAGGCTATCAACCCCAGAGCCTTTGCTTCCAAAAGGAAAACGGACAATTAGCTCTAAATAACCAAGACAATTGCAAAGAACTTGCGAAATATTTTGAACAACTACTAAACTGTCCTGAGCTCTTAAACAGATTACCAACACTAAACCCTAAAAAAACAAACCCAGATACATTACAACCGAATGAAGATGAAATAATTAGGCAAATCAAGCGACTTAAAAATAATAAAGATTCTGGAGAAGATGGAATCACTGCTGAACTTTTAAAATCCGCTAGTCCAGATACAATCAAGAAAATAACCAAAATTCTACAAGAGGTGGGGCAAACCGAACGGATTCCGGAAGATTGGAAAGATGCTCTAATCCATCCACTACACAAGTTTGTTACAAGATTCTATCTCAATGTCTACTAGGTAGAGCACAGAGACAGTTAGAACCTAAAATTGGTGAATATCAAGCAAGTTTTCGACCGGGCAGATCCGGCCCTGAACAGATCCTGAATCTAAAGTTGATCCTAAGACATCACAAACTGTACAATAAAAATCTCGTCTGTACATTTGTGGATTTCAAAAAAGCATATGATTCTGTTGACCACGAATCTTTATTCCAAATCTTGAAAGAACGAGTACTAGATCTGAAAACGTTGGCAATTATTAAAGCAACATTAACTAACACAAGGTCAAAAGTTAAATTCATGGGTGACATATCAGAGCCCTTCGAAATTAAAACTGAAGTGAGACAAGGGGATGGACTCTCGCCACTCTTATTTAGCTGTGTTCTAGAAAAAGTAATGCAAGAATGACGTGAAAAAAAGTTGGCCCCGAATATTGACCAGCCCATTAAACTGTTTTAATGTTGGGAAGAACCAACATTAAAATTGATTGTCTGGCGTTTGCTGATGATCTAGCGATTTTGACTCAAGATGTATTAATCGCACAAAAACAGATTGAAATCCTACAAGAAACAGCCAAAAACGTAGGACTCCAAATTTCCTTTAAAATGTCATAATACTTGACCTGCAAAAGACTAAGAACACCATTTCTAAAAGCAAATTATGGTAACATCAGACGAGTCTCTCAATTCAAATATTTGGGTGAAATAATCATGGAAAATGGGTTAGAAAAAGCGGCCAATAAGAGTAGATGTAAAAAAATGAAAACGGCATTGAGACTTACACAAAATATTTACAACAAAAAATGCTAAACAGAGTTATTAAACCAGAATGTCTATATGGGGCAGAAACGCTCATTTTGAATAGAAAGGGAGACATTGGGGACATGAAAAGAAGGAAAGAAAAATCATAAGAAAAATCTTGGGCCCCAAACAAATGAATAGCACAACATACCGACTTCGAGAAAACCAAGAAATCAAACAATTCACAGATATACATAGCAATATGAGGAAAAGAAGACTTAAGTTTTACGGACACATAAAACGGATGAGTCCGAGTAGGCTAACTACACAAATAGTCGAATTTTATGAAAATAGGAGTAGAGCTAAAGTAGAAATAATTAAATGGATTGCTGCCTACGATCGGCAAATATTTTACAAAGTGAAATTCAGAATAGAGGCTGTTTCAGACACAAGGTTAACGTTTGGAAGGTTGGCCAGAGAGAAAAATGTAGGAAGACTGGAACAACTTGGTCTGACAAAAGGAAGAATGCTCATAGCCAAAGAATGAACTCAGTATGGACGCAACGGAAGAAAGAATATATATATATATATATATATATATATATATATATATATATATATATATATATATATATATATATATATATATATATACACAGCACAACAGATGAACAACTACAAAAAAGACTGGAGATGTGTCATATAAGACAAAATAAAACCACGATGAACTTCAAATCAGATACTAGTGGTCTTAGTAGTGTTTATTGCCATCTTCTTAAATAATACCAAATAATTGATGTTCTGTTTGAAACTGCTCCAGTCTTTCCGATCTCGATAGTTGCAGGTGGAATACCTTAGTGTTTAAAAATATTTTTAATTCCTGTTTGGGGCCCATATCATTCAAAAATTTTATTTATTTGCATACGTTTTAGACCATAGATATTATTTATAAGTATATATTTATTTTTCTGTGATTTTATATTTTAACATGTTTATGTCCTATACTATTTCTATTATGTTATTCAAATTTTAGTATCTTCCGATGAAGTCATCATAAAAATGACGAAATATTGAGACGAATAAACACCGTTTTATATATATATATATATATATATATATATATATATATATATATATATATATATATATATATATATATATATATATATATTATATATATATATATATATATATATATATATATATATATATATATATATATATATAAAATATATATATATATATATATATATATATATATATATATATATATATATATATATATATATATATATATATATATATATATATATGTTATTCGCTTCAAGTAGAGTCCAACTCAGAGTGGGAATGCTTTAGGAATATAAAATGGCTAATCAGGGTGTCAGTTCTTCCGAACTTGGAGGCCTAGACATAAATAATGGGATTTTTGAAAGGACTACAGGAAAGCAATATTTTTCTTGAAACTAAATATCAACAATATACGCCTCAAAAAATAGTAACTTTGTATATTTTAACTGGGAAAATTATGATAACGATAACAAACTGTAGCTACCAAATTTGAAAATAATTTCGGACACATCTCCACAGCTGTGAATTCAATTTCCGACCAATTTTTCAAGCAAATGGGATCTTATGTTCGTAATTGTCCGAGTTATATGTTGGTTTCCAAAGCAAAGATTTAACATAACCACAAGGAAAATAATCTGAAAGCGTTAGATTACCTGACCTTCGTAGTCAATTAACATGTCCGTTCCTCGAAATAATTTTCTCACCGAATTGTTCCCTCAGTAAATCGATTGTTGCGTTAGCTGTATGATATGTGGGGCTGTCCTGTTGGAACCACATCTCCTCGAGATCAATACCATTCAAATTCGCAATTAAATAATCATTCATCATCGCTCTGTAATTATCTCCATTAACGAATTGATAAATTTGGATCTTCATCAACACTTCCAGCAACAGCGGCAATATTTTCTTCAGGATGTATAGATTTTTGTCTTGTTTTTCTTTTAATATCGAGCAATGTAAAATGCTTTCGGAATTTGTCAATAATTCGGTGAATATATCAATCGGTGGGCAATTATGTGAACTATAAAAGCATCTATGAGTTTAAGGCACAAAATACTAATTTTGAAAATAAATTTCGACAATTTGCAACCGTTGCTTTAACGTTGAATATACCATGATGATTTGCCAGGCATTTGATGTGCCATGATCATTGTCATGATGACTTTACCATGATGATTTTAGGATTTACGATCATTTAATGATCCCCACGTGTTTAACGTGTTCTGGACATACTAAAAAAATGACTTGTATGGAATAGCTACAATTTCTCTAATGTATTAACGTATTATAAATGATAATAGAAAGTGAAGGGGATTAGTTAAGTTTCGGTTAAGTTTGAATTACTTTTTTTATAAATAAATATCAAAGGTAGTCCGAAAAGGCTGAAAAAAAAGCTGAGAACCTAATAATTCCCCATATCTTGGCCGGTATTTTTTCCATAGGATCTATGTTTTTACCAAACGATATTCGAATGATTCAGTGAAGTGCTGAAAAGTTAATTGAAATGACTAGTATATTTATAATGCAATAGAAGATTCATTTTAAGCGCTGGTCGTTTTAATATTTTGAATATAGCAAATTTATTATTTGCATTTTATTGAACCAGTCCCAATACTTTTTTCTCGAACAAAATATAGCTCAAATATGTTACTTAGTTATCATAAATATAAATATATAGATAAACATAATCTCAAATAACACCGTTTAAAAGAGCATTGTATTTTGGAAAAAAAAACAACAAATTTGCACTACATAATATCTTAAAACTCTATCGGAAACGGAAATTTCAAGAAAACATTTCATCCCTCGACGTCATAGCCAGCCAGCAATAATGAAGCGGTTCGAGTAAATAGCTGCATAAATCAAAGATGGTATCCAGATGTGAACTTCGACGTCCCAAAGACCAATTTTAGATGACCTGCCACGGCTACACCTAAACCAGATGTCATTTTTAACAGTCAGACGTTTTGTTCTTGGCCTGCTCCGAGGTCTCAGGCCACGGACCGTCGTCCGTCCTTTCCCGAACTCACCATTAAGTAAATGAACATGTCAACGATCGAAAAGTCATAAAAATGTTACGCCTTTTTTTCTGTGGTTCTCGTCATTCAATTGACAGTCAATCATCTGGTAACAGCACGTGGAATCGGTACTGAATAATGGCCATTTACTTGTTTTGTTTATGTTTAGGTTTCTTGTTTTTATGATTTAAGTTAGTACTGGGTTTTCGTGAAAGTTTATTCAGTCAACAAGCAGATATAAGTTGGTAATAACGACAATTATAATAACTTTATTGTAATAGAGGTACTCATATGTAACATCAATTTTAGATACTATAATAACAATAAAAGTTTTAATCTATAATATAATTAATCTCTATTGCAACTAACGATCTTTGCCCATGTCTCATACGAACTTTTTATTCCTTTTTTCTAAAATGAGGGAAATTTTGAAGTAAAACATTCTTCACGTGCAGTTTTGATAGCCATTGCAGTAGGTTTAACTTCCACAAAGAAAATGTTCTATAAATTTGAAGACATCGGAATCTGATGGTGCAGCAACAGGAGAATACGATGGATGAAGAAGTACTCCTCAACCTATTTGATTTTTTTCTTGGATCATTCTGTTATTGAGGTCTTATATAGTCATGCGCCACAATAACACCTTTTCGATTAATTAATCTTGGACGTTTATAATCAAAGCCATGTTAAGTCTATTAAGCTGAGCATAATAATATTCAGCACTTATAGTTTCATTAGGATTCAGAACCCCATAGTAAATAGTTCTCGTAAAATCGCACCACTGACAACAAAACGTTTTTAAGGTTGGAAATGATGGTTCCGATTTGGAAATGAGTAAAGATTGTTATTCTAGTGTTAACCATTGCTTTTTCTTATGTGAATTGCTTTAGAGAATCCACTTTTCATATCCACTAACAATTTGTTACTAGATGAAACGTATCTCTGCCTAACCTAGATAAAAGTACACTGCAGATTATTATACATCTGGAAGTTGATGTGATATGCATATTCCTTCTCTTTGCACATTGTTTAGGTATTTTATACACCGTTGGGAACCATGAAGTTTTAAACATTGCAGCTAATGGATAGTTTCTTTGGATTCACTTTCAATTTCAGCCAACAACAGATCCTTATCAAACAAAAGTTTTAAAGATTTTTGCAATCGAAAAAATTATAGTCGCCGTTCTTATATTTTTTATCAACACTGACATGTTCTGCTAAAAAGACACCAAAATAAACAGCATTCATGGTATTAATGGTATTAGTGGCATTGTTGTGTATTCCTTCTTCATAAAACATTAAATGTTTAATATGGAACTTATCGAAACTGTGCTCTTCCATTCTTACAGGATTTACTAAATATCAATATATTTAACTCGAATATAGATTATGAATTATTAGAATATTAATTAAATTATTGTCAGTAGATGTTTATATGTTGTACACTAAATGTTTATAACATAAAAAAACCCTAATATAAGCTGTTACCTTCATATTCATGTATTAAGATATTTTCTCTTCAAAAAAAAAAATACGTAAAGGCTTATATTATAAATGATTATAATGAAAAGTTAAACTAAACCAAAATCTAAAGTTAGCTTAGTTAGTGATGTATCCAGGTTTTATCAATAGATATGAATCTCTGCTCAAACACTCTGTGAAGTGGATCTGGATTCCTTTGTTGGTGCCCAGTGAGGGGACATTAATATTGGCATATCTAGCACCCCTCCCCCCAAAAAAATTGGATTTTTTTATTGTTTACCACGTGTGTAATGCAGATATTATACCTAAAGGAGCAAAAATATAAAAGACCGGAAAAATTGAGCTGAAATATTTTGTTTTATCAAGATAATTTCGCATTTCGTAACAGTTGAATTTTAATAGCCACCATCCTTAACACCGCGCTTAAATTTTGTAATAGATATCCCTATCTAGCAGATCTGGCTCCCAGCGATTATTTTTTATTTAGTAAAGTAAAAAGCACATTTACGTGAATTTATTTTCCTAGCGACTATATATATATATATATATATATATATATATATATATATATATATATATATATATATATATATATATATATATATATATATATATATCCAATGTTAGATTTCCTTGGATAGCACCCGTAGGCGAAACATATGCCTTCCTGTTGAAGGGATGGGTGGGGCTACTAAGTACGGTGAAAGACGGTCTTAACCCGAAAAAAATTATGCTTTACATTTAGTGGAATTGGAAGAAACCAATACTATGAGCTTCTTGCCCGCAATTAAACCATCATCACAGACCTGCAGTTAAGAGGACAGAATTAGCAAGTATTAGAAGTCGTATTAGCAGAATTAGCAGTCGTATTTCACCACGACAATACCCACCACAGTCAAGACCCGATAAAAATTGTTGAACTTCAATTGGGGGCTTTTTGCCTCATCCACCTTATTCACCGAACATCACACCCTCAAAGTTCTATTTATTCCACTCTCTCCAAAATTATTTGGAATTAATGGGAATAAAATGGAAGAAGAGGTGAAAAATAACCTGTTGATATTTTTGGCAATAAAGATGGAAAAAAGTATTATGAACCCACCATTACATTGGCAAAAAGTTATAAATAATAATGGTAATTACTTAATAAACTAAATAAATATTTACATAAACTACTAGCAATTATCTTTCTCTTCAAAAATTTCAGCGAAATTATCGATCAACCCGATACACCATTGTATATTCATATTACTCTAGGAAGTAGTTTATTACTTTTATAATAATGTATTATAATTACTCTTATAATCATCTATTTCTTTATATTATGGTATCCAATCAAATAATTTAATGCCAATGTAGCTTCAAGCTTTCAATGTATGTGTCATATCTTTCAAATTGTCAATAATGAAGACCTACTGACTATTTTCTTACTAATTTCTAACATTTGAATTCCTTAAATAGACCCTCACATACTTTGGCTCCAAATCACGTCCTGGACGTCACGTCAATCAACGTCAAATAAAACCGAATGCGTAGTTTCATATCTATCATTTACTCAACCGTGAATTCTATAAACTAATCAAATAACCCCCGTAAATTCCAAGAACAATAAATTAGATTCAATGACCCATTAAAAAAACAAGACGAGGCTATCTCTGAGGCCAATATGGCCTGCATTAGTGTGCCAGATTGAGACGTCAAGACACTTCAAACGGACTGATCCGTGTTCCCTGTAACGAAAATTTTCGAATGCCTCGAATATATCTCGCCACTTGGACTGAAATTATTGGCCTCAGGAGAAAGATGCATCATTTTCCGATCGAAATTTACGAGTGGAAAGCATGTTCCAATTACCGTATGCACGAAAATAAACGAGACTAATTTATGCACTGGGTGTTAGAGATTTTTATTACACAGAGCAATGAAATACTGCAGTGGATGAATGGTATATCCTAAAACTTTCGGAATTTTTGATTACTTCAGTTTTCAAAAAAGAAACAAGTAAAATTTTTCAGTTTATCACATTTTCAACGTTTAACTCGAGCAGGACTGATGACGGCTTAAGGCCAGAAAACATCTACCATGAGCCCACTGCACAATTTTTCATACTTCAGTTTTGTTAAGCCCGTACATTCACGTAGCGCTACTGTACTTGATTGGATTTAAAATATTGATGATTTTGAATTAGCACACGCTGCCAGTAGGGACATTCATCTCCGTTCACGTTTCAGTTCAAGTTTCTTTGAGGTAAACGTTTCTTTTACAATTCTTTACATATTATTGGAAGACATCTGTTAGTAAAAATCTGCAATTTTAAAGCCGTTCATTTTACAGGTTTGTTCCTTACAAAGACCAAGGCAAAATTCGCTGGTGTATTGCGAACTTTCGTCGATGGATGGCACTAGGTGATACAACTCTCCTTGCCTTCCAGCATAGGTCGACTAACAATGATCTTACATTCCATCAGGATACCTTCGATATCTACGATACACACTGATGAAGGCAATAAACCGAAAAAATGAATGGCCAGAAACCTATCTTGAAAGGCCATGTACCTAAAAATAGATGACGATTTCCTAACAAGTGGGCACTCTACGAGCCAAACCGTAAATCTAAAATCTCTTATACAGAAAGTTATAATCCAATACAGATTTTCGTAAACTACTTCTTGAATTTTTACTAGAACATATATCATATTCTTGAAAAATGCGTATGGCAACAGTAGCTTGCTGAATTCCATTCGGAAATTTTAAAGCTGAGATTAATGATAGTGTTTTTAAAGCTGTTAAGGGTAACAATCCACCCTAATGAATATAAGAGATTAAAATAGATCATATGTAATAACGCAGTATGTGAAAGGTCATGGGGTACAGCAACGGCTGACATAAACAGCCTTGAATACGAGTCTGCATCCTAAGAAGGTCATGTTTTCAAATGTGGTAGGATTAAGAACATATTATCTATTAGAATGTATTGCTATCAGGCAAAATGATTGATTTAACTATATAGAGCTTAGTTTTAACCAAATTAAACAAATCATTAAGCACAAAGCTGCAAGAATTGGCAAATCAAAAGGGATTCTCCCATTATTACTTGTTCCGTTATTACTTAATTTACCCCCAAAAGTATTACAAAGTCGACTGAACAATGTTGAACTTGTTAATAGATAATGATTAATTAAAATCTAATGTTTAGTATACAGATAGGCATACAAAATAGTTATCTTACATCAAAATCTAAAAATCCAAGTGAACCTATTTATAATATTATGTTAATATCCACTAACTAATATAGATATATAGACAAAACAAAGGTAATGAAAAAGAGAACCAAAACAGAACCTGGATAATCTGCGATGACAATATTGAAGTGGTGTAGGAATGGGAAGCAAACGAAATTATTATTTATTTATTTAGCGTATGGCTTACTTGAATGTAAACCAGGTATATACATTAAAAGATAACACATAAACAGATTAAATTGTAAAAGACAAAAGAAGATATAAAACAAAATAAAATATAAAAATATATAATATATAAAAAATATACATAACAAAGTTCAGGATCAGGTATATACATTAAAATATAACACATAAACAGATTAAATTGTAAAAGACAAAAAAATATATATACCAAAACCCAAGACACATCACTATCAAAAATAAAAAAGTAAAAAAGTACATCAAATTTTAAAATCGACGCCATTGATCCATTCCAACACGGAGTATGTGGGTTCAAAGAAATCATTCATTTCACCACCATATATTGCAAGAGGGTACTCAGCTACGATGTAATGAAGGGTTTAGCGGGGTTCTTCACAGTCACAAGCCGGTGACCCAGTCAGTCCCCGTTTGTGAAAAGAGTCACGGAATATGCCGTGGGACGTTCTTATTCTGTTAAGTATATTCCATTCGTGGCGGGGAAGCTCCATTCTTGGTAAGGGATGGATCGATGACATGAGCCGCCTGACCCAGTTCCAAAATGTTCCAGAATTCCCTCCATTTAGCTTTAAGGTTGAAATTTTCTCCGAGGAGTTGTTCTGTTAACAGCAGTGGGGAATTTAGACTACAGTCTCCGCAGGCCGTATGTCATTGTGTATTTGAAGGTGGGGATTTAATACTAGTTTATTGTATTTCCTGACTAGTATTTCCAGTCTGCGGATAGCCAAGGTAGAGATGTGCTTTTTAAACCATTGGCCATTGATTATTCTCATTGCCTCATTGAGTTTGGAGTCAATCATCTTTACGATTCAACAACCGAGTAGATCAGGCTAAGAGCGGATGTTTTAAGGGTATACGTGGCCCTACGTGGTATGTTGAATAATTTCGGGTGTTTATTTGAGACATAGTATTCTTTAGATTTTGTTTATGCGAAAGTGTTCGATCCATTATTACTCCTAGGTATTTTGAATAAGGATTGTAATTTAGCGAGTTGCTATTGGGGCTCCAGGCATGCTTGTTATTGAGATGCAAACACGACATTTCAGTTTTATTCATGTTTTGGGATTAATCTCCAGTCAACGAAATATTTTCCCAATGCAGACAGGTCTTTTGATAATATGTTACTAATTTATTCTATGATTTTACTATGGTTAGCAACAGCTAGGTGGTCAGCAACCCCAAATTTTGTTGACGTTGTGTGTGGCATGTCTGAGATATACAGTTTAAACAGGACGGGTGCGAGTACCGATCCATCAGGAAGCCCGTTATTAAGTTGTCTCATTTTGCTCTTGCTCTTTTCTGTTATTACTTGGAAGAGCCCTTCGCAGAGCATGTTGTTTAATAAACTTGATGAGATATCATAAGATATATCAGAAATCGAATTATGAAGGGTAACAAAGTTACTTGTTTCCCCCCGCATTCTGCTCTAATATCTCAGCTTATTCAAAGGAACACGCAAATTTACGATACTTATTCGGTCAGAGTACTCTGGAAATTTTTTGGTGCTGTAAATGATAATGGAATTTAAAGAATCAGGTATAACTTTTAACTGAAGAAGCTGTACAAAGACCAGTATATTGTAGACTATCTGACGGTTCAGCGACTCAGATAGGTGGGACACGGAGCGAAAACGACAAAAAACTGAATAGCACTGAAAATCATGGAGGGACGAACAGGGGGTAACAGAAAATGAGGTAAACCAAAGACATGATGACACCACAGTGTAAGAAGAGATGTTCAAAAATTACTACACAACAAAAATTGGCAAGGGGCTGTTGATTAAAACTCACAACAGACTGTCGCACCACATGAAGAAGATGAAGAATGTATTTTTCCATATTATAATACTTATATTTCATTATATAAAATCATTCACAAAAAAATTGCTATCATTTCTATTAATATGAATGTTTTCTTAACTGGTTTTCACTAAAGCTGATTTCGGATTCAAAATCGAAAAAGCGATTTTCTAATAAAACGCAAACAAATATTTAATCGCGCAAGATTTTAATAATTATTATCGGACGAGCGTATTCTGGGTCGATAATATTACGTAACAAATATCTGGTTCGACGTCTGTTCGAAATAGTCTTCAGAAAATATACATACGAACGCATATGGTTCGGAAAAAAATATTATGCCTTAACACCGGACGAAGAAAATTTCAAATAAACTCTACAGGAAGTGGCTCGTGCCGGAAACTATGTTTACTTCTGGATTTTCCTCGACAGCCAACAATGTGACGCCCAGAGTTACCTCATAATGTACTATTTTTGACTCTAATTGTGTTTGGACTCGTGTAAACATTGTTGACGTATATTGTATAGACCCGAAATGGGTTTTCATCCAAATATGTAAACAAGAAAAAGATATAAACAATTAAAAGAAGTTTTGATTTAGATAAATTCGGAAAAGTAGGGAGTTATGTATAATACAATATATTAAATAGATATTTTATATCACAGAGTCTGTTTACAAACAAAATGGACTAAAATACGTTATTTATTTATTGTTTTAATTTTTTTCTGACTTAATTAAATACTGTAAGCAACCAAAACCGTCGACTTTGCTGTTAAAATGACATGTCAGAGAGCTCATGGTGATGAGAAATTTGGCCGCTCAATATCATCTAATTGTCAAGAGCTCTTTAGTCTTCGAATTAAACAGTTTCCTCCACGAGCAGTAGAAGATGAAGCTTGTTCAGGAAGTCCATTCACGCAAACCAGTGAAGAAAACGTTACCTAAGTCTGGGATCAATCACTTACATGGTCATTAGGTTCTCTCCTAATGGCATAGAATTTTTCTTGCGTATATTTAAATTTAATTTTGCTACATTTACTTGACTCACACAAATTTTACCTTGATTTCCAATTTGGCACTTAAAATATAAAAGATAGGCTTTTTAATCTCCTCTGATATAGATATTTCTATAGTTTAAGATTTCGTCCGCACATATAAAAAAACTTATCCACTGGATTTTTGCAAAATCGACCACTAGAACTTGCAATTTTATATAAACTCGGATTAAACACTTGACTGTACTGTAAACAAGACAGAAATAAACTGAACTATAGGAAACAATAAAATTGTCCTTAAAGGTTCGTAGAATACTGTGTAAGTACTTCCTCTATGGTCTCATGGTAACTCCTACATTGTCCAGTCCAAAATCAGGGACAAATAATTTCAGTGATCCCATGATATAAAGGTGAGGCAGGTATTTGAAACTGGGACGTGCTATGCCATTTATTTGAAAAGATGTTTTAATAACTACCCAAATGAAACGGAAAAAAAAACGCGTTCTCATCAATGTTACAAAAATCTTTCCAACATTCATCAATTTTTCTCTAAAATTCAAACAAACACCCTTCCATAAGCACACACATGATGCTTCCCACTTCCCACACACACACACATATATATATATATATATATATATATATATATATATATATATATATATATATATATATATATATATATATATATATATATAATAGCTAATATATAATCATAATCTTTCCATATTTTAGTAAAACACAATAAGGTTTCCAGTTTTCTACTCACTATCATTAGTTAGGGTTAAACTAACATTTTAGATGTCTATGAAACTGATATAATACATACTTCAGCTTGTGGTAATTTGTTTTTAATGTTTGACATATGTAAACAAAATTCGGATAATACAGCTTTAAACAGCGTAAACAAAAGTATTTAAAATAAATTGATATTAAATGGAATGCGAAAAATCATACTTTATATCCCTACAGGATGAAGACCTCTTCAGCATGCTTCCAACTTTCGCGGTCCTGAGCATTCATCTACCATTCGGGTCCAATATATTTAATAATATCATCAATCCGTCGTGTTTTCGGTCTTCTCCGTGGACGTTTGCGATCAAGTAGTATATAATCGAGGACTGTCCTGGTCCATCTTTCGTCCCATCGCATCGCTATATGGCGTGCCCACTTCCATTTTAATTGCTTTATTCTTCCAATGATGTCACTCACTTTCGTTTGTTCTCTGGACCATGTGATGTAAATATCCAAGTCTCACTTCCGTATGTCATAACGGGCAGGACACACTGATCAAAGACTTTTCTTTTCAGGCAAAGTGGTAGTTTGCTCTTAAACACTATGTTGAGCCTACCAAATGCCTGCCAGCCACATTTAACGCATCGTTCCACCTCTCAGACGGTATCCCCTTTCATTGAAGCCCTCTGTCCAAGATATATATAGTGATCGACAACTTCCAAATCTGTTCTTAAAATAGAAATCCTTTTGCCCTCAGCAAATTTATTGAACATGACCTGACTCTTCTTCTGGTTTATTTTCAAGCCAAATAGTTCCCCAGCCCTTTACAGCTCTTGTACGTGTCTTTGCAGTTCCTCTGGGTCTTGTGAAAGAAGAACGATATCATCTGCGAATTTAAGTATGCACCATTAGTCCTTATTCCATCCTGTTCGCAGTTCATATTACGGAACACTTCTTCCAGGCAGGCTGAGAACTTATATATATATATATATATATATATATATATATATATATATATATATATATATATATATATATATATATATATAAGTTCTATATATATATATAATAATGGATATATATATATATATATATATATATATATATATATATATATATATATATATATATATATATATATATATATATATCCATTATGTCATTAAAAAATGTACAGGTGTTTGGTTATTAGTTGAATTTCAATAACTTCCAAACGGTAATCAGTTAGCGATTCACTCCGGCCGATACTAACCCCAACGATAACTATCAACTCTTGGTCTATCTTTGACCTTTAGTTTCCCAAAAAGAGGTCGATGTAGAAGATCTGTTGGAAAGCCCCCAGACTTAGTCACTGGCGTAGCGATTCCTTGACCCATTTTATGTTGTTGTTTATAAACACTCCATTTTTTTGGGTGGGAAACAAAAGAATGTGGACAACCAAAAATGTCTGAAGATGCACAATTATATTTATATTTTTTTATGAAAATGTATATGTATATGTATGTATATATTGTGTATGTAAAAAGTAGCCGAAATTTTTCGTTTACAAAGCCCGCTTAAAATATTTTATATGTTTTTTTTCTGCGGTAACAGTACACTGAAGCACTAGTTACGATTTCCAATTTAAGGGCAATAGGTCAACTAGTTTGTTTACATCAGCTGTTTTTGTCAGTCGACGTCAAGTGTGTGTTGCAATATAACTATGAATAAAAATATTGAGCAAAGAGTTTACTTTAAATTTTGTGTATCAAGAGGCATATGAATGATATAAAGTTCAAAGAAGGTAGTTGATTTACCTCGTTATGGTCGACATTCAACGTCTACGAATGAAAAGAGTGTACGACGAATGACTACAGAAGTCTAGTGTACCCAGAAGCCTAGTGTACTACAGAAGCCTAGTGTAACTACGAATGAAAAGTAAGTCTTAGAAAATTGGCTCAAAAGGTAAATATAGCTTTTTTAGTCTCAATTTTGTCTAAAACAGCATCGATAGCAGGTCGTCGAAGACATGATTTCTTAAGCTTCTCATGATTCTTCGAGAGTACTGCATGCAAACAAACCAACAGTCTTCTTTAATGGCGCTTCGAAAACGAGCCGAAACTAAAAAAAACTGGGTCAAAATCGCCCGAAAATCAATGTCATGCTGATAATTTTCTTCGATTACCGTTATGTGGTGCACTCCGAATTTCTTACAGAAGGAATAAGCGATAATATTTAGGGGTCATATATATTAGGGGAAAGGCGAGAATATCCGTCATAAATGGCTGAATTTGTGGAAAGAGAATTGATGGATCGATACCACGATAATTTAGACCTAGACAATCATGGCGTAGAAACAAATGAACCAAACGGTCAGTTATTTGGACTGTGTGAACTGTCAAATTATGGAGTACAGTGTTTATTAGAACAGAAAGTAGAATGAAGATGAATGCGGAATATATGAATGAATATATATATATATATATATATATATATATATATATATATATATATATATATATATATATATATATATATATATATATATATATATATATATATAATATGAGTTTTTTATTTCTATTTTATAAGCTTTATAAAACACTACCAGCTACCATTGAGCAGCAAAAGAACAACTAAGACAGTTGAGATATAAAGGCTTTCCTAATGGTACTAAAATATCTGATGCAATCCAATAAGATACATGGTTTAAGGTCAATGAAGACTTCGTTACGGTACTGTGTACTGTATGACGAAATTTCTTATCAGCCGACTGCTTCTTGAAACGGACATAATTGACAGATAACGAACTCAAGAGCCCGTTTGTCGGACCAAATAACACTTTTAACGTAAAACAGTGAGGTCTTCTGTCGGGAGACCTCCACGGTAATGCATTCCGAATAAACTTTCTTGTAGTTACCGCCGGCTGGTTAAAAATAAACGCACCTTCTTCCTGTAATTGACAAATACTGCCGGTATTTTTTCCTAATTTCCGTCTGATTTCCGTCGTAAATAAGACGCCGACAGCGCTTCGTTTCGACGTCGATTTCCTGGCTTTCGGACGTCTTAACAAACGACTCCGAGTAAATTCTGATTTCTTATTACAAACATCCCTCAACTCTTTCATCATGCACTTTTTTCCTTTTATAACACCGTCGGTTATTTTTAGTTACCCGTAAAAATTTTACCTCTTGTATCGATGAACATTTTATGCCCGCGTAAAATAAAGTAATACTAAAATACTCAGGGTGAAACTCTTACTAAATATATCCTAACGAAAACCATAGAAATAAATATAGTTTCGGGGTTTGAAATGAAAGGATTAATATTCAAGCTATTAATTTATAGCTAAGGATGTGAAGTAAACAAAAAGAAGAAGCTAATGGTGCAATTAAAATGTGTCCTCTAAAATCATCCCCATTGGTGAAAAACATATTTGCAAGTATTTTTTTAATTAGATTGAGTTATCCGCCCAAGAATAATAATAATAACAGCGATTGCGGAGATTTAAAAATAAATTGGAGCTCCTGTTACCCACCCACTTGTGCTAATAGTAAATTAAATTTTAGTAATAATTGATTTTTTTAGGATTAAAATTATTATTAGAATTTTATAGGTTTTACCTACTCTTTGACAATTTTCTATAAATTTCACGAAGACAAAATTGTAAGGGATTCACAACTATACAATTCCAAATTTCAAATTTCGGAGTATATTTATCTTTTATGACCCCGCAACCCCCCTTAGGAATTGATTTTTATGAACCCTGCCCATTTTTATGAACCCCAAGTCAGTAGGACTTAAATTTCAAAAACGGGCGTATATTTATCTTTTACGCCTCCACAAACCCCCTTAGGAGTTGATTTTTAAAAACCCTCCTCTTTAGCGAACATCTACGACGCATGGAGAACATTCCTACCAAATTTTAAGTTTGCTAATATTTTTTGGGTTTTTGTCCCCGGGTTCGGTCAATTGTAATAATAATTACTATTTTTTTATTTTGTAATCCTTTCCGTTGTTTTTATTAAATCATCATTATAACAGCTACAATTTTATAATATATATTATTCCTATACATAGTATAAATTTATATTTTAACACATACCTTTTTATATCTTAATATATTTTTTTTAACATTATAGTATTAATTTCTATTTTAACCTTCGATGATGATGATGTTAACATGGTTAGCGAAGTCTCCTGATGATGCTAACATGGTTTGCGAAACATGCGTCGAGAGCTTTAAAAAAGTGATTTGGTATTCAGTGGTAAATCTTTTTGAGTGTAGGTTACAGTATTAATTATAAATTATTAGTTGAGATTTTTTTTTTAAACGATGCTATTTTTTGTTTATTTTTTATTTGACATATTTTTGGACTTTTTACCTTTAATTTTTTTTTAGCTAACAATTTTGGCTTTTTCACTTTTAATGGTATTAGTATTAATAGTATTAATTATGATATTATATATACTACTTAAATTATCAGTATCAGTTCGGAAATTAATTACTGTCATCTTAAAAAATCAGATCTGAAGTAACTGTTTAGTCTAAATTACACCCTTCAATTAGTCCGATACTGAAGTATAATACTCCAGTGATGTCCTGCCTTTGACCAGGTAGTCTATAAGCACCACACAAGATATTTACAATATTAGCAAGCTCACATGTCTTCAGTCGACAATCATTCAATGCGACATTGTGGATTTTTGTACCGATTTTGTCAGTTATAGCAATTTCTCATTGTCCCGAACATTTATCATCTTTAGTTCGACAATATTTAGTTTGAACAGTCCGCTTTTATCGTGAAAAACGAAGGGAAGGAATATTTACAGATATACTCTGGTTATATGGAATAATTTTAACTAAATGCATGTGTCTAAAACAATGCAGCTCACTATCTAACGAATCGTGCTTGACAAACATCAAAACATAGGTCGACGTGATTTTTGTAACATTGATGAGAATGCTCTTTTTTCGTTTCATTTAGGTAGTTATCAAAACACTTTTTTACAGAAATGGCCTAGCACGACCCATTTTCAAGCACTTGCTTCTCCTTTATATCATGGAATGATTGAAATTATTTGTATCTGACTTGGACTGGACAATGTAGTAATTACCACAAGACCTAGAATAGGGTTTTTCCACAGTATTCTACGAACCTTTAAGGGCAGTTTTAGAGTTTTCTAGGGTTTAGTTTATTTCTGTCTCGTTTAGACTACATTCAGGTGTTTAAGTCGATTTTATATAAAAATGGCAAGTCAAAAGAGGAAGTCAAAAAAGCCTATCTTTTATATTTTAAGTGCCAAATTGGAAATCAAGATAAAAGTTGGGCTGTTCATGTTTGCTGTGTGAGTTGCGACGTAAATTTAGTGCGGTGGATGCATCTCAAGAAAAATTCTATGCTGTTTGCTCTTTCCTATGATGTGGAGAGAACCTACTCACCATGCAAATTATTGCTTCTTTAAGTGATGCAAAACTAAAAGAAGCATATTTATTGGACCTCAAATAAGGAAGCTTCTAGGTGATTTTCATTTTCAAGAAAAATTAAATGAAAAAGAATTGGCACCTTGAAGTGTTTTGTAAGTGTAGTAAAATTATTTTTGGGCAACAAGAAAGATGAAAACCATAAAAAAACCTTATAGATGAACTTTTGAAAACCTATGAAATACCAGGATATCGCATGTCCTTAGAAATACATTTTTACACTCCCATTTTGATTTTTTCGGGAAGTAAGCGACGATCAAGGAAAAAGGTTTCATCGGGACTTAAGGACGATGGAAGCAAGATATCAGGGACGCTGGAACCCATCTATGTTGGGCGACTACTGTTGGTTTTTAGACAGACATAATGTTACAGAACACAAGAGGAAAAATTGAAAGTGTCGCTGTATGATATCTCATATAACATATTTTTTATTCGTATAATCCTCAGTAATGTCTTAGATTGGCTTAATGGCATAGATTTAACACATTGTATGTGTTAATATTAAATAAATATTAGATTTTAAAATTATATAGTCTCCATTTTTCCCCAACGCCGACTCCCTGTAACAAGAAAACCGTTCGTGTTACAGTAATTAGCTTATCATTTTATTATTTTCATCAATGTTACCTAAAAAACAAATGTGTTGACTAGTGTTATCATTTGATCATGCTAACACTATTTCTATGTCAGTTTCGAGCGTTCATGTTGAAGTATATGAAATATTTAATTGGTACCTGACTATCAACGATGTAACAGCTATATAGTTACTTCTCACCAAACTTAAGTTAAAACATCTTCAAAATAAACAGTTCATATAAACCGATTGGTGTTTTAATAACAAATATAGGCCCATCAACAAAGAAATCTCTAAAATCTATAACCTCAAATATAATGACCCACTTAAAAATAGATAACTGCTTTTAAAATGTTAATGGACGATCAGAATTAACCCCACACGCTCAATCATCTCTAATTTCTCTTTTACATTAATATTTTATATTGAACCAATTACCATAAAAGAAGCTGTCGTAATTCCACGCCAAACTTTTATTCCATTATCCGTATTTCCACCCTGATCCAATTCGAAGGCTTAAAAAAGCATCTAAAAACCCATCGTCGACGATAAATCAAATTTGCGACTAATCCCGACCGATCTACTCATAGTTCGACCTTTAAGCCGACCTGCTGGCCTCTAAACAGAGCTTTTTCTGCGGAAACCATTTAAACCGAAACCAAACTGTGCTTCATTATCGACACGTCTGGTCGCTCGTCAGCATCATCTCGCTAAATCTGACCTGAATCCTAGTGAAACCCGAACATTCCGTTCAATAACGAGAGAAAAACGATCTCATTCCGAATTTTAAACGGGAGGGTTTTTCAGGCCCCATCGAGGCAGCATCCGGTCGGCTGCTGAGTCCCAGTGCCGTTTTGTCCATTAGTATTCATTGTTTGACGTTCTGGAAGTTCTTTGTACTTTCATCTGGACGTAGTTAACTCAATAAAAGATAATTAAAACGAAAGACGGAAAGAGGATGCGTTCAAATCAATTACTTGTTAAATCACTTTGTAAAACTTTTAATATTGTTCATTATAACTTTTTTCTATTTCTAAATAATTTTTACGAGGGTACTCTCAAAAGTGTCCATCCTAAACTTCAAGTCGCTTTTTACTCCTATTATAACGTCGGTATATTAACGTCTTACGGAGGTACTAAATTTGACCTGAAATGTTTTCAATTTAATTTTATGAGAAGATTTGTTATTATACAATAAAACAAGTCACACACTAAAATATTTTTAAAACAAATTTTATACATACGAGAGTTGCTTTTTAACTAAAAACGTGCAACACCTCATATCAAAATAAGCCAAACCCAACTACCAATACTATATAAGAAAAAAAAATCAGCAACGCAGGATCATTCTTCACCATGATAAGCCGAGCTGTCACACATCGAGCCGAACAACTCAATATTATTGACTTAGTATTGAACTCAATATTTGACCGGTTAAAACATCGAATTGACGGGTCATCCTCCATACATTCGTGATTTGGCACCCAATGATTTCTTTTTGTTCCCGTCTTTGAAGAATAAACTACATGGTCAACGACTTTCGACGCCAACAGAAGCGGTTCATGCGTTCAAAATCCATGTTTTGGAGATACCTCAATCGGAATGGAAAAGTGCTATGAAAATTAATTCAAACATATGCAAAAGCATATCGATCATGGCGGAGAATATTTTGAAAAACATTAAAACCATTTTCAATGATAAATATTTGTTTTAATTTATTATTCACAATACATAAATAGCAACCCTCGTATAATTACATTTTATACATAGTGTGAAGTATTAACTTATGGTATCGAGACCCTAGCTGACACAAACAATCCCAAAAGCATTCTTCGAACAGCGAATATGAAAACTCTAAAAGCAATAGCGGAAAAGACGCTTGGGATAGGGTGAGAAACAGCCATTAAGAGAAGTATGCAGAGTAAGGGTTAGAGTGATATTGGCGAGACCATGTGGAGAAGATGGATCTGCATAGACTAGCTCACATAGTTAAAGACAGAAAACCAGCAGGACGCAGAGCAGCGGGAGACCACCGAAGAGATGGAAAGATGGTTTAAGTATCTACATCTCAGGAAAAGTATCAAAATTAAACAACATTCGAAAGATTAAATAGATCATTAGGTCTCGTTAAAAAATATGAAGATGATGATTAAGTTTTCTTCAATTCTCCAAAATCTTCGATGATGACAATACCATATATTAAGTATCTAATGATTAGCTCTACGTTATTATTTTTAGTTAAAGTACTCTGATATTTCGGTTTACTAAAATTAAAGTTTCCTAAACTTCGACAGTAGATTCATATATCTTTTCTTAGGTTTTATTTTCCCAATCTTTTTATTTGAAACATACATGTTATCCAAACACTTTTCAATTAATTTTCAATATTTTATGATGTGCATGAACGTATAAAGCGATATAAATTAAGGTTTTTAACGTGAAAAAATGTTTTGGGGTTGAATCTACGGTCCATTCATCTCAATAATTCATCCGAGGCATCGACCCGGGGCATCTAAAGCGTCGGCATATTTTTACGACACGTCATAACTCTGATATATGGGCGTCGTGCGCCGTCGCCGCCCGAAATAGCCACCCCAAAGGACGCAGTTCCCCAGTCGATCCACAACGAATTCGTGAATTAGGAAAATGACAGGGAGATTAGCACTAAACGTGCCGCAATCTCCCCATCATTTTTTCCGTCTTTCATCGGTTGCTGTTTTGAGGCACGTTCATTCTAATCCACCACAGGAAATGCTTATGAACGAGATTTTCTTCGTTTCAAATTCCATCAATCATAATAATGTCCCTAAAAGATATACCTTTGTGTTTGTGGCCCAATGGTTACACAAAGAGTTTATTAGAGAATATATATATATATATATATATATATATATATATATATATATATATATATATATATATATATATATATATATATATATTTATACGGTTTATGAATTTTGGAGCCTCCCATTAATACCTTTCTTTTTCTCTATTTTCTATTTACTTGCATATTCGATGAAACATAGGTTTAACACGACATGCTAGAGATGAAACGACAGCTCTAAAAGTGAGTGAAAGCAGGTGATATTACGTCAACCGGAACAAACGGTTCTATCTACAGATATGGTTACAGTTTTCTAAGATTCTCGTGGTGGCATGGTCCAATTGTTATTCAACGTCCACATCTACCCAACAAGAAAGCAGTCCTTCGCCACATTGATAGGTTCAACATGCACCGTATTCGTCAAATTTGACTCCCAACAATTTATTCAGCTTCCCAAACCTAAAAAAAGGGGGCCACTGGACCAAGATTCATTTCAAATGATGAGATTAAAACAGAAATAACAGAACTGAGGTTGGAACGCTAAAATACAAAGTACAGAGTTGAACAAATCACATTTTTACAAATCAAACATTTTTAAAAATCTGAAAATTATTTGTCATGATAAACACTTTTCAATCGATCCTCGTACATTCTCAAAAAGTCACCCTTTTGGTTTAATTTATGGTCTGGAGGCATTATTTATATGTGCTGATCGTAGATAACCTGTAACTGCCAACACAGTTACTGTCAAAAAACTAAAACTATTAATTTATTACATATCAAATTCGCTTTTTCTATTGGAACCTTCGGTGTGAAACACTAAACTCGAAGGGATTAATAGACACCAAATCACTTCTTTTTAAACTTCTCGCGTTTCGCTAACCGTGTTAGCATCATCCGTAGATGATTTAAAAATACATTTTATATTGAATCATGTCCTGATGATGCTAACATGGTTAGCGAAACGCGCGCCGAGAAGTTTAAAAACAAGTGATTTGAAGTTTACTGGTAACAAATTCTTCGAGTTTATACACCAAATTTCCTTAACATACGCTGCTTACCTGATGAATGCTGATCCTCCGATTTGACATACATAGACTACTTTCTTTGGCATTATGTTATATCAGAGATTTATCACAATAATCAACGGTCATTTGGGGATCCTGGAGCTAAAGGACTACACCAGACTGGTCAGCGATAAGGTAGATCCACAATCATATTTAAATATTATTGATGATTTTAACAAAACCATTATTATTTCTAAATTATAGAATAACAGTAAAATATGAACAGTGAACTAGTACTAATAACCAATCCATACCGAATACATCGGAGAAATCGGCATCTTGTTATAACCGATTTCCGAAAATTTCCAAAAATGTAATGGGATAATATAATGTCTTCTCAGGCGCCTCAGTACAGAAGCATTGCCATACTGTTGACATTAAACACGAACATTTAAGCTGTAGCAATCACACTTATTCATCTCAATAATAAAATATGAATTATAAATATATAAACATGTATATTTGAATTTTATAATTATTAATGCAATAATTTTGCATATTACAATAATTATTATTCAAAAATATTTAATGAATAATTATTATAAAATATTCTTTATCCATATGTACTCAATTGATCATTTAAATTAGATAATTTGGCCATGTAAGCAACGCCATTATAAATACTAACAATTTATTTGTTAGTGCAATGCAACGGTGCAAATTGAAATAAAAAAATATTATATGAATTGCTGAATACATAAACGGTCTGCAAGAAGGTGTCCTCTTTATATTAAAGATTTTATGGACTTGGATCTATACCGGTTTACTTCCTGGCGATTTGAATATTTAAATTATTATTAGACCTTCGATACAACTTAAATGATAATGCAACATGCAAGGCAGTCATTATATTATCTTGTATCTACATAGTGTCTATGAGAAGTGATTATTATAGCATGGAAACAAAGCCTTATACTGACCAGAGAAGAAGATAAATCATTCTGCTTCAACACAACGATCAACGCATCAGACTGCAAAAAGGACTCGAAACGCTCATTGAGTAGAACTGGGAGATTTCGTTGCACCTAGCGTATTCTCCAGACTTGAGTCCATCCGATTTTCATCTATTTCTCGACAGTTGCCTGAAAGGAGGTGAAAGTATAAATTACTTCGAAGATTAACTTCGTGCCAGTGACGCTCTAGTGGAAAAAAAGCCTTATACTGGTAAGAGAAGAAAACACAACGATCTACGTCTCATACTGCAAAGAGTATTCGTAACATTCATTGAGTTGAACTGGAAGATATTGTTGCACCTGGCGTATTCTCGAAACTTGACCCCATCCGATCTACATCTATTTTTCGACAGTTGTCTGAAAGGTGGTGAAAGTGTCAATTACTTCGAAGATTAACTTTGTTCCACTTTTTTCATCTATAAATGTTAAACGTAGTCACATAACACCGAGCTTTAAGTTGAGAACCTAGGAGAATAACTAACTCAAAGTCGAATGAATCTCAAAGAACTTCAAAGTAGTTTTTCAAGCCATTATCTAGATAATCTTTGCCCTAATCGGCTAGGATGAGAAAAACATGGGAATATTAATCAAGATGTTATTTTCAAAGATCAAATAAAAGCCCTTAACTCTGCCAATCACGACTTTTGCTACATTATTATAAAACGGGATATGATATAGATTTGATATCGGATTTTTAACCTAAGGAAACTCCGATTACCATTGAACCGCGTCTTTTAGAAATATGTATAATTTTATAATCATATATATTAGAGGCACTTGGTACACCAGCAAGGTATCAAATCTCTATAAAAACCACGACAAAAGTAGTTGAAATAGATTTGGTACGACAATTTATACCACCTATTTTCACAGAACGATGTTCGGCTTCTAGAAACTAATGTAAACTTGTTGAACTAGCAATTTAAAGAGCTCACCTTAGATGCTTTGGATATGTTGAATACTGCTTCCTAAATGATTTTTTGCCTGCTAAATTTTGGGAAAGAAATAGAAAAAAAATAAAAAAGGTTCATGGAAACATGTTAGAACATGACATGAACATGAAACAGATGGCGTTGTGAATTTGCATGGTTCTAGTCTCATTTCAGAAGTGTAATGTATAACATTTATAAAAATGGGCATTCAGTGAAAAATGTTTTTAGAAAAATACTTGATATTTACGGTTTGCACAAACGTCCATCTGAAAGCACTATCAATCGAATCAAGAAACTGTTCGATGGAAGATAAATGAAAAGCAATATATAGTCGTAGTAGTCGTTCACAAGGGTATATTGATTTGGTACGTGAAAGTGTTCCTGAAAACCCAAAAATTTCCATTAGTCGACGTTCACAACAATTTGGACTCAATGAATCCACAACATGACGTATTTTACGAAAGGATTTAACTCTGAAGGCATATAAGGTTCAAATAAAACAGGAACTAAAGCCACTGTATCATTTAAAACGTCGTGTCGTGTCAATTGGGTCAAAGAACAGATTTGTGAAAAGAAATGAACAGGTCAAACATGATTTTTCACATTTTTTCTGACGAAACGCGTAAACATGTATGTGCTACCGAAAGATTAGGTGAGCATTGAGTGCCAGTGAAACGCGTGAAACATTAATAATAAAGTGGAAATTTTGACAAAAAACATCTCATGAAACATTTATGACGAATTTTCGTCAAGTAGAAGCCAACATCAGAAAGGAGTATACACTGGCGGCTCGTCGGTTTTTAAAGTGGAGGACGTAGAAGAAAATAGTGCTGCTGAAGAATTTTTTTTTGCTTTCCCCTTCCTCCTATTTACATTTCGTGATATTGAACCCCTATACAGTAGGTGAACCAGGAAAATGAGTTAAAAGAAAGAAACTGAACGGAAATAAAATATGGTGGTTTGCTCTGAAAAATTGTTTACTGTGATAAATGCTGGAGAAGTGGCGCCCCAACGCCCTTCCTCACGAGCCGCCACTGGGAGTATATGACAAATTGTAGTACCATGATCAACAAGTAAGGTGGCTTTTAAAATAAAACACCAAGTATTTATTTATTCATCCAGATGTATTTTGCCTCCTTCAACATATTCCCCTCTCACTGCAACATCATTACTACAACATTTTTTCAGTTTTCGAAACAGTTTTTATACTTGACTTCTGGAATTTCCTGCCAAGCCACCTGTAAATTGTTCCGAATGGCTTCTATGTACTCAAGACGGTGTCCTTAAAGTGATTTCTTCAATCGAGGCAACGGAAAGAATTCCCACTATACCAAATCCGGTGAATATGGTGCTTGTGGGACGGTATTAGTTTAATTTTTAGCGAAAAATTCAGTATCAATAAATCATGGGCATGTACGGTGGTTCGTTAATAATATTCTTTTTTTACACCTACATAATATTCTTCATTTACTGTTTGACCAGTTGGAAGAAACCCTTTGTGGGCAATATCACGGTAGTCGAAGGAAACAGTTAATATGACTTTAATTTTTGACCTGCATGACTTGACTTAATGTGGATTTTTCAACTTTAGTCCATCTTTAGCACGATACTTGCTTGATTCTTGAGCTGTTTCTAGATCATACGCATAGATCAATGTCTCATTACCACTAGTTATGCATTTAAGAATGTCATAATCCAAAGAAAAGATCTCTTTCGCAATTTTAAGACGATGTTTTTCAAAAAAAAAATACAGTTTTCGGAAAAGACGAGAAGGCACACGAAACACTAGATTGTTCTTAAAAATTGATTAAACTGATCCAAATGATATTCCAGTAATATCTACAATGTTTTTAATATTTAATCAACTATTACTCAGCACAAGATTATTGATTTTGTAATTTCCGCTTCATTGGTGGTTGATATGAAAGGTCATTTTGAACTAGATTCATCTTCAACTACTTCTATACCATTATTATTAAAGTGCTTATACCACTTTTAAACATTTTTTGACATAGCTTAATCGCAATAACGCTTTCTTTCAATTTCTAATGTATCAGCACAAAACATGTTTTGTTTTGTTCTTTAGACCAAATTGAATGCAAATTCTATGCTTCATAAATTTATCCATTTAAAAAAAATCGGCGACAAAAATGTTTAACAATTACAAAAGACGCTATAATTTCTAACTAACAAATGAAATGATATGAAAGTTTTGTCAGATATCAAAAATAGTCACACCAACTTAAAAATAAATAAATATATAAATAATATAAATATAAATAAATATAATAAATAAAATAAAAAATAATATATAAAAATAAATATCGACGAATAAAGCGCGCGAATTTTTAGAAGTTATCTATTTTACTTTCTGAGCATAATACTATTCATATTTGTTATAATACCACATCTAAACTTAGGAGACACACTCTGTATGCCAAAAGAAAAAATCTACATGATATTTGTCGAAAAAAATAGCTCTAGAACACCTGTACCCTCAATTAAATCTGTAAAACTTCTTTGTCGCACTCATCTAGTTTATTTTTGTCCAACGTAACGCCAACAATTACTGCTATTTTCGTTTTAAAGACGGCAGTAAAGCTTCCCATTAACGGTTTTGAAAATAAAGCTTTTTCAAGTAGGGTAGAGACAAAGCCTCGAAAAATTATTGTTTTTCTTCTTATCTTTTTAACTTGACGATTTTTCGGCATCCTCCATAGAAGAAAAAAAAAGGAGAGAAGTAAAGCAAATAAAAGAAACGCAGCGCTGGAACGATTTTGGTTTGTCAAAGAATGCAAACAAGAAGTTTCCGCTTCTCTAACGGTTGTAATATTAGACCAATTAAAATAATTCTTTGCTTGTATGAGAATGTTTGTTTATATTTAATTGGTATGTTAGGTGTTCAAGTTTAAAATTATATGAACAGATTACAAAAAATAAGTTAAGAATTGTAGTAGAACATGTAATGTAAACATTATAGCAATTAATAAAAAAATCACTAGAAAAAGATGAAACCTTGTACCTAGATTTTTAGATATGAAAAACGCTTTTGTATGGTCAGCAGAGAGGGTATATAGTATAGTTTGGGGTACAAAAATGTAAATATCGTTCTAAGCTTTTACCATAATACTAACAATCAAGTAAGGACATGCAACTGAACTCTAGAATATTTGATAATAGTAATAGTGTAAGAGAGGTAGGCACACTGAATCCACTTCTGTTCATATGTATTATGAATGAAATAATCAAAAAATGTTTTTTAGTAAAGTAATTTATTCAACTTAATTTGATAAATTGTTCTTAACATTATTTCAAATGGTTTTTTTATATTAAATTAGATACTGGATGCGTACTTCTTTTAATATGATTCAAAAATACCCAGTCATCAGAATAATATATTGAAGGACATTTTCCACTGCCAAAACAACTTTAAACACAGTTGTCGACTATATTTCACCTGAGAAAAACCGTTCTCGTCAGCCAACACCTGGCTATACTCCCGTTTCTTTCATCCTTTATGTAGAGAGGGGTCGATTTCACCCCCTATTACCGATTTTTTAGATACACACGCGTCAATCTTGTCTATTTTTAAAACTGTCTGTGTTCCCCAACTACTCACTTCTCTCCCCTCTATTTTTTACCAAATTTGCCGACCTTTAAAAAACGAAAAAAAGGCAATGGACGATGAAGACGTCGACACTAGGTGTCTCGATAACCCGATCACGCGCCATCTCGCTTCCTGGAACTCGCTGGACGGAAGTTCTCCGGTATGCGGGGTTGAATACTGATTGATTTCGTGGTTCAAGTGGCACTCGATAATTTTTGTTCGCCGAAAAAGTCAGTTAATTCTCTTTAATAATACTTTAGCACAGTGGCACAGTAATTAAAATTAGTTTTATTAGAAACAGGAAAGATAGAGAAACAATACAATGGAACATAAAATAAGGCCGTAGAAACATATGTATTTAGAAGCTCTTGATTAGAAAAAGGATAAGGGGATGATGACGTGGGACCACAAGTGAAAATAGAGGAATTATCAATGTAGGACATTGGAAACAAAACAATTTGGTATAATACGAACTCATATGGAGGCCATAAAAAGATTAAGAAAGAAATATATTCGAGAGTTTCTAGAGTGAAATAGAGCAAGATCTAAAGAATCAAAATGCTTAGGAGTTCTGTCTAATCTATCTATATATGTAAAGCAGATAATTTTCTTTACACCTAATGTCTCAGTTGTCTAGTTGCTGGTTTATCGGCATAGACCAATGATTTTACGTAACTCCAAACTCAAAGAGATCGACTCAAAACTCGACGCACGCCCCAAAAGAAAATAATCTAAAGGAGAGGAAAAAGGAATGACACTTAGCACTAATAACTTGATCAATATCATGGAATTGTAATCACTATATCATTTCTCATATTGATAATGATAAAAATTACTCCGATAGGAAATGTTTTCCCTTTTCCTTTGCTCCTTTACCAAATAAATTGTATATCAAATAACCAAATATATTGCATTATTTTCTGATCTAAGATTGTGCATCATAACGAAGGCTCCACAATAAGTTTTACACACAAATATCATCATGATATGAGTGTGATTCGTTACATGACGTGCTGCGAAACATCAAGCGCTTCGTCTAGTTGTTTTTTTGTGGTGATCGAGTAAAGATATTTTCTAAAAAAATTGTCAAAAAATCGAGATGTGAAAGTACTCTATTTTAGAGGTTCTAATCTTAACAGGCATATCAGGAGAGCTAGATTCTACTTTAAATAATTCTTCCCCTTCTTTTTTAACAGTAAAAAAAAGTGGGCCGCTGAATTTAAACGTTGTGATACATGTACAACCATTGAAGATGACAGACGCTTGGACACCCAAGTACGATGAAAGAAAATTGCTGATATTGTGGATATCTCTCTATTTCTGTGTTTTATGCATAGAAGAACTTTCCGCTCAATAGTTAAAATGCGACAATACTGACTTTTGTCGATGTTACATGGCTACAGTTTTCGAATTTGGCTTTCAGAGATTACTTTCTTCTACCAAACATGAAGAAATCATTCGCTGGACGAAGATTTACTTCAAATGATGAAGTCAAAGCTGGAACAATCGCTTATTTTACAGAGTTGAACAAATCGCAATATACTGAGGGTATTTATAAGTTTGAATGTCGTTTGTCTAAAAATTTATTGAATTTCGAAGAAACTACTTTTAAATAAAAAAGAAAAATATTAAAAAAATTGTATAATAAATCGCACATAACTGAAGGTCCTTTAGGATTGGGATTGAGTATTTTTTCAGATAGCTATATACTGTAAGGAAGAAACTATTTCAAAATGTTATTTATCGGGTTCCCAATTAAATTTATCATTTTCTGAATTTAAGCTTGTATTTAGTTTACCCTTTAGTCAATAGATATCATACAACCTTTGTTTAATAACCGGAAGCTGTTGGATTTTCCAAAATTACGTTCAGTTCTCTTGTTACATTATTGCAAATCGATAAAATATCTTAAAAAAACTATTTTTTAGCGGGTTGAAAAAGTGCAAGGTAAATATATATTCCTCGAAATATAGGCCGTTATGTTTTTATGACCTCAGCCCATCTTTGAGTCAGTAACACTATCACACAATTCCTCCTCAATACTTCGATGAGGCTGCTCTTAAAACTCGAAAGACAGTGGACGACTTAATCTTCCCCTGTGTTCAAAACCCATGTCTCCCTCCCGGAACTTTTTGAACCAGACCTGAATGGTGCAGATTGATACGGCACCTCCCCCTTTTACTTCGTAAATCTCACGAGCCGCGTCAGTCTTTTTGAAGCCCTTTTAAAAACAACATCCTAAAATTGCGCTAATTTCGGGACTTACTTCAGTCATTTTTTCGTATTTGTTAAAAATCTTCGACTAAATATTTCGCATTGGAATCATTTTAACACTGTTGAACGAATATTTATTTGTTGTAGCGAAAAGTTGAAGTTGGATTAAACCTTTAAGAAGTGAAGAATAATATTTTATTAATAAGCAAACGAAAAACCGCAAATACTTTTGTTACAGCCTATTATTATTCCAATGAATCATCATACATCATACAGATGGCACCACTTGTCCTTTTTTTAATATTAAAAATTTAAAATTGTTTAAATATTTATAGAGATCGATTGTTTTGGCAACGCATTTAATTTAATGAGAACCTAATAATAAACGCTTCTCACTAAACTAAATCTCACTCTCATATACAGAAAACTGCTTAAATCAAAAAACATTTAACTGATTCTTAAAAGAACTTAATTTCGTTATTTTATTTTTTATCCCAAGGAACTCCGTTATACGACTATCCAATTATAAAGAGTCTCCCCCTCGATGGAAAAGGATCCCTTGTTCAAATCGTTTCTTCTCAATTGCTACCCATTTATTTGAACGAAAGCTCTCGAATAAAAAATGCTGGTTTTACACAAAAACTGTAATAATGCAATAATGGAGCAATTATACTTAGGAAAGTTTGATTTAGGCTTTATAGGGGGAAATCATTTCAAAACAACATAACAATAATTCTTCCCTGTTAAACTGATGTACAGTATATCCAAAGAAAAAAGTACGCGATTCAAAATTAAATAAAAGACATTATTTGTGTAATACTTTTCAATATTTTTTATTTAAAATGGTTCCTGATTTCATGCTATAAAAAAGTATCGTATTGCTGACCATTCCACATATTCCCCTGATTTGACGAAGTCATAAATTTTTTGAAGAAATCCTGATACAGATTTTTGGAGATCGCAGTTAAAGCTGCAATTGAATGCTTTTTTTGAGGATAAGTCGTACTGAGCCAAATCAGGCGAATATGTGGAATGGTCAGCAATACGATACTTTTTTACATTTTACTTTTACTTTAAAATGAGACTTAAAAATCAAAGAGATTTAGCACTAAACACAAAATCACCACTTAACTTCTTGTCACGGGTTTCGTTAACCATGTTAACATAATCTGGAGATGATTCAATCCGTTCACTAGCCATGTTGGAGAGTTTCACTAAAATAGTTAGCGAAACTTGCGTCGAGAAACCAAATAAAATAATTTGGTATTTAGTGGTAAATCTTTTCAAGCTTAATGTTCTGAACCGAAGGTTTCAATAGAAGAATTGATTTAAAGTGAGATCTATAATAGATTCAATATTAGTGAGCGAGTTCCTCATTGCAAAGCGTTCTGTCTTGCTATACAATGCTACACAATGAGTTGTTCCTCATTGTGTAGCAAACACACCAAAATTACTTTGAAAAAGTCAGTGTTTTTAGAATTTTTCTTTAATTCGAATTTTTATTGATAAACTTGGTCATGCATCGTTTTCGATGCACTGTTCGATCACAAAAACGTTCTTACCATTCATTCTTTCCCTTCCATAAACAGTTTGAAATATTTCAAACATTCTAAAGCAGTTTTTTTAGCCAATAGTTTCAATAAATCTTTATGCTAACCATAGATAACAAAAGATGCTAGGTCCTTAATGTTCTTGCTGTTAAATGTTGAAACATGTGTTTCAAATTTGTACTTTTTTGATCTTTTTCCTTTACAAATGGCATTTGAAGTGAAAGTTTGGTAGTCAGGAACAATACAGTAATAGTAATACAGTCTTTTTTCTAATTAATCTGCCTACGATATTCTTATTATAACCATTCTCTTCGGCCACCTCCCTAATCAATTTTAATTCTTTGTTAGAAATATTTGTTTAAAGGAAAATTGACGAATCTGTCTACTAAAAAAATTAAACTAGCGATCTTATTATGGAAGCTATGATTTGAATCATTAGGAATGTATTTGGAAGTGATGTTTTTACAAAAAAAATATTAAAATATAACCTAATTTTTTTATTCCTACTCACTAAAACATCCAGAAATGACAATCTATCATTATTTTTGAGTTCATACGTAAAGCCTATTGTTTGGTACTTTCCATTTCATTCGTAATTTATAAAAGGTGCCAGAAAAATAATGTTTCGTAAATTTAACCAACGATTATTCACATAATTTGAAAGAAAAAAATACCAGTACCAGTAAAAGTAACAACAAGGGTTAACAACCTAAGAATTTTCGCGAAAAAAAAATACATTATTAAATCACCATTCGAAAGGCTATTAACATTTTAATCAAACATGTGTAAGAACACATTTGGAAAATATTAAATGATCATTATCTAACGAATAATCTAATGAACATTCTGAAAACATTTTTTTTTAAATTGAGAATAGTACCCTGCATCGATCAAGAAGAATGCGACAACGTCGCAACATCTCCACAACAAAGAATATTATTTCAAAATGGCAACAAAAATATATTTAGTGCGAGTCAGAGCGTGAATTTAAGTTCCATTTAAAACGAAAAATGTATTCCGTGCGGGAATATCACGATATACTTCTTATTTACGGAGAAGCTCGAATTAAGAAGAACCTATTTTTGCTGCTTCCGACCGGATTAGATATATGCCAGGACTTTTTCAACGTGTTCGGAAAAACTGATTAAAACGATGCCGGACTTGCAGATACTTAATTGGTTAACATTTTGAAAATTTAATAAAACAATTAATCGTGTAATAGTTTTAAATGCGCTTTGGTGTGAAAAACTAGTGCTCGTAAATTCAACTTTGATATTAAACGACAATAACTTACATATTATTGCCTTTAATATATTTTTCTTTTTTTGCAACAAAACAAATTAAAATCATGCTGAAACGAAGGGAATAAATCGCTAAAAAAATATTACATCTTATTTTCAAATAATACATTAAAAGGCCAACAATCAAACAAAAATCTGAATTCGGTCTTGTTGGAAATAAAGTGACGATGCGATGTTCCCAATTGTTAACAAAAATTGCAAAATGTCCTGACTTGTTTTTCACGAAAATTATTACATTTTGGATACATATTTTAAGAAAACATTTTGCTTAATATAATGAAAAAAAATCATTGATTAAATTTACGAAAGTTATTTTCCGTACACACTGTATATTGAAATTGGTTTGATATTAATAGGATTTTTCCACATTGAAAATCCACAAAGTTACTCTTATTTGGAAAATATATATCCTTTTTGTGCTTCCCTTTTATTTTAACAATGAAGTGATTCCTAAATTCTAATAAATAATTCCTGTAAATATTATATAAAAAAATCAGTCTCTAAACTTTTAAGTACGGTACTGGAACTCAGCCTTATCTCTTACGATAAGGCCGTGGTAGCCTTTATTTATTATAGAAACGAACCTCAGTACTGTTTCCTTCATCCGTAAATACGGATGCATTTTACGTGCTTGTGACTCAACCATATTCAGTACTGGAAAACCGAGCTTAAGCTTTGCGCGGCGACTTAGACAGGGTTGCATCAAAGAAAAGTACGTTCGTTATACATAGTTTAGTGGTGACAAGTAAAATGTTCAAGACCAAATCAAGGAAACTAACTGAAGATAAGGATGATGATCTTCATGATTCTTCTGATGATAATGTTTCCGAAATTTCAAATTCCCGACCGAAATTTACACAATATCCTGGTAATACTTTTTTTCAAATATATATTTTTAGTTCATAATTATATATATATATATATATATATATATATATATATATATATATATATATATATATATTCAAGAAAAACAGGGGTGCTTCTGTCTTTAATGCAACAAAATGTAATATTGTAATATTTGTATTGTATTGTATATTCCCATCAAAACTATTTTAATGGTTTTAAGAAACCGATAAAAAAATCCCAATTTTAAGTTTCATGACGCACCAAAAGAAATTCTACGTTTATCATGTTTTCAAATCATTGGTAGATTAAAAAACCCATTTATTGTTAATTTCTGAGAACTAATTACCGATGAACATATATATAAGGCATATTTTATTTTTCAAATCGTTAATGTCAGAGAATTGAAAATTATTTATAAACAACCATTAAAGATAAGAATGTAGCATAATGGGTGGTTTGTTGTTCGTGAGATAACACACAAATTATTTTAAAGGCCTTAATTGAATCACTTAGGTAAGGACAAGGAAGACGGTATCTGTCAAATTTATTTCCTTTTGAAATATTCATTATATATTTATTTTCGGTATTTTTATATACATCTGTAGATAGCAGTAATAATACATTTACTATTTATAAACAATAAAGCCGAGATTGTAATATCAATATTAATTAGTTAATTAATTATAGTTGAAATATGTAATAAGCGTCCCAAACAATGCAAAAGATAAGACTTGAAGAATACAAAATTATATTTTATTATGGTAATATATTTATTCTGTAAATGTAGTACTACAACAATATATATATATTGTTGTATATATCATCATCATCATCATCATCATCACCCTCATCATCATCAACCCGTATCAATCCACTGTAGAATGAAGGCCTCTTCAGCATGCTACCAACTTTCACGGTCCTTTTCTCTGCCACTCGGATCCTATATACTTAACACTGCTATCAGTCCATCGACCTTTCGGTCTTCTTCGCGGACTTGGCCTTGGTCCATCTGTCGTCCCATCGCCTCGCTACATTGCCTGCCCATCTCCATTTCAATTGCTTCACTCCTCCAATGATGTCACACACTTTCGTTTGTTCCCTGATCCATACGCAGGACTTCCTGTCCCGTATTGTAATTCCTCCCCTCTGTGCTACCCGCAGTTTTTGAATTGATAGCGATGTGAGTGTCCAGGTTTCAGTTCCATATGTCATAACGGGCAGGAGGCACGGATCGAAGACTTTTATTTTCAGGCAAAATGGGAGTCTGCTCTTAAACACTATGTTGAGCCTGCCAAATGCCTGCCAGCCACACTTAATATGCCGTTCCAACTCCCGGGCGGTATTCCTTTCCATTGAAATCCTCTGCCCAAGATATATAAAGTGGTCTACAATCTCCATATCCCTTACTAAAACTGAAATTCTCCTGTCTTCGCTGTATTTATTGAAAATATCCTGACTTTTTTTCAGGTTTATTTTTAAGTCAAATAGTTCACCAGCCCTTTGCAGTTCTTGTATGCGTCTTTGCAGCACCTCTGGGTCTTGTGAAAGGAGAACGATATCATCTTCAAATCTAAGATGGTTTAAGTTTGAACCACTGATCTTTACACCATCCTGTTCCTAATCCACTTTACGGAATACTTCTTCAAGGTAAGCCGAGACAAAAATAGGCCATATTGCGTCACCCTGCCTTACACCTCCAATATTCATTAATTCCCACTTCAAGATCATTAAGGTGAATAGTCGCTGTAGCTCCATCATATATCGATCCTAGTAGGTTTACATATGCTTTGTCTACCCCCTGGTTAAGCAATCCATCCATTATGACATGCTTTGAAATGGAATCAAATGCCTTTTCGTAGTCGATAAAAGCCAAGCACAGTGACATGGTGTGTTCGTGGTGCCTTTCTATGGCCTGCTGTACAACCTGGATGTGATTCATTGTAGTGAATCCACTTCTGAATACGGCTTGTTCTTTTGGTTGTGCGTCATTCAGTTTCCTTAATATTCTTTTAGATATTATATTACTGAAAACTTTGTACATTACTGATAGGAGGCTTATTGGACGGTAGTTCTTTAAATCTTCCTGTGCTCCTTTTTTATGTGAAAGGATCACTTCTGCATTTTTCCATAAGTCAGGTACTTTTTGTTCTTTGAGGCATTTTGAATATAAGTTTGCCAGTGTTTTATGTAACGTTCGACCACCAGCTTTTAGCATTTCAACAGTTATACTGTCCTTTCCTGGGGCCTTGACTTTTTCATTTCGATTCTGTAGCATTTCTTACTTCATTTACTAGGATATCTGGCATTTGTTCTTCCGTGGGTATTGTTATCTTTGATTGATTCTGATCTTCATATAACTGGGAATAAAATGTTCTGACAACCTCTAACATTTGCGTACGTGCCCTGCACACTGTGCCATCCTCGCGCATTAAGGCATAAATTAGCGTTCTTTTGTTTCTCAACTTCTGTTTAGCCTTGTTAATTCCTTTGTTTTCTTCCAGGGTTTTTTACACTATCTGTATGTTGAATCGGCGCGAGTCCTCTCTGATACGTTTTCTTATAGTTTTGCAGAGCTCAGTATACTCGACCCTGCCAAAAGATCTACCTGCATTTCTCATTATCCGTCGTTGCTTCATTAAATCAATGGTCTCACTGGAGATTTTTGTCTGTTTAAGAAATTTTTCTTCTGGTGCTATCGAAGCAGCCGTTTGACGCACATTGTTGGCGATATCTTCATATTGAACTGATATTTCCATCTCCTCCAGATCTTGTAACACAGCAAAGCGGTTTGACAAAGCAATCTCAAAATCGATGCCTCTCTCCAGCGGTTTCCCAAAATCCACTTTGCCCTTCTTTGACCTTACCATTCTTTCGCGTTTTCTTCGACAGTTAATCCTAACTTTTACTGGTACCATTCGGCGCTCACTTCCAACATTAAAATTGTTAAGTACAGTACAGTTGCAAAATATTGTTTTATCGTTGGTCATGGTAATCATCATGTAATCAATTTCAATTGTGAGTCCAGATGGGCTCTTCCATGTCCATTTTCTGCTGATATTTTATATCTATATATGTGTGTATGTGTGTGTGTGCGTGTGGGTGTGTGTGTGTGTGTGTGTGTGTGTGTGTGTGTGTGTGTGTGTGTGTGTGTGTGTGTGTGTGTGTGTGTGTGTGTGTGTGTGTGTGTGTGTGTGTGTGTGTGTGTGTGTGTGTGTGTGTGTGTGTGTGTGTGTGTGTGTGTGTGTGTGTGTGTGTGTGTGTGTGTGTGTGTGTGTGTGTGTGTGTGTGTGTGTGTGTGTGTGTGTGTGTGTGTGTGTGTGTGTGTGTGTGTGTGTGTGTGTGTGTGTGTGTGTGTGTGTGTGTGTGTGTGTGTGTGTGTGTGTGTGTGTGTGTGTGTGTGTGTGTGTGTGTGTGTGTGTGTGTGTGTGTGTGTGTGTGTGTGTGTGTGTGTGTGTGTGTGTGTGTGTGTGTGTGTGTGTGTGTGTGTGTGTGTGTGTGTGTGTGTGTGTGTGTGTGTGTGTGTGTGTGTGTGTGTGTGTGTGTGTGTGTGTGTGTGTGTGTGTGTGTGTGTGTGTGTGTGTGTGTGTGTGTGTGTGTGTGTGTGTGTGTGTGTGTGTGTGTGTGTGTGTGTGTGTGTGTGTGTGTGTGTGTGTGTGTGTGTGTGTGTGTGTGTGTGTGTGTGTGTGTGTGTGTGTGTGTGTGTGTGTGTGTGTGTGTGTGTGTGTGTGTGTGTGTGTGTGTGTGTGTGTGTGTGTGTGTGTGTGTGTGTGTGTGTGTGTGTGTGTGTGTGTGTGTGTGTGTGTTTGTGTGTGTGTGTGTGTGTGTGTGTGTGTGTGTGTGTACAAGGGTCGTCCGAAATGTTCTTATTCTGACAAAGAAAAGAATATTTTTAATTTTTTTTTATATTCCAACCTGACATTGGAATTCAATACATGTAAACCATTCATATTCTAGACAATGCAATTTGTCCAGAGCGAATATATCAGCTTTGGCCTTATCGTTTGTAGTAAATTTTCATGCAGCGAGTCATTTCTTCAAGTTTAGAAAGAAAAAAATATTCACTGGGAGCCAAATTCGACGCTTATCGAAACGTCGGTCGGTTTTAGAATTTCACAGAAATAATAAGAGATGTGCTTTTAAGCGCATTGTCTTAGTGAAAAAGCACTATCTTTTTGGCCAGATGCAGATTTCATGCAGATCCACGAAAATTGTAGCCATGAATTTTCCTGCAGATAAAACCGTTCTAGCATTTATTATCATACTTGAACCTCTCACCCACTGCTTAGTCATGCAATGGTAAATCCATCTTCCTCATGTTATAAAACGTCGTAAAAAAATCATCAGCACTGTCTTTAAATACAAATAAACATTCTTGCAAAGTGATCGTTCGAATCAGTCTTTGGTCACTATTAACAAATGCTTCATCCATCGGGATGTTTATAATGTCAGCATGGTTGTATACCTTCAGTCGGTGATCATTTAATATATTATGAATTTTGGAAACGATCTTGTCTGTCGTAGCGGTTTTTGAGACCATGTTTAAATTCAGCAGTCCACTTTTTTGTCATCGAAAACGAATAAGAAAAATCCTTTAAAGTAAAATCTAACTCTTGTTGTATCTCCTTGGGGGTTAAGCTACTTACAAAGTATTTTATAATAGCTAGAACTTCAATTTTATCTATTTTTCTTTAGAAAATGTAAAAAAAGTTGTTTTGCTCGATCCTTTGATGGAATTCCGAACGGCCCAATATCCAATTATTAACAATTTCCTAGTAATGGTACTTAATAATATTTATTAATAATAATACTATTTTTTAATAATATAAATATAGTCGATTCTGTCGCTTCTGTGGGATTACTTACGGCAAGTACCATATTTCCAGAGATAAAGGGGTTTGTTTTGAGCATACAGGACAACGTCGCTAACACCAGAAATTATAGAAAATATATCAATAAGGAGGCAGGCCTTACTACAGATGGTGCAGGAAATGTAACACGCAACAAGAAACTATTGATCACATACTGAGTGGCTGCAATCAACTTGCCAGCAAAAAATACCTTGAACGCCACAATTTGGTCGCGACAATAGTATACCTTGAAATACTACCGATTACTACCGATTCAAAACAACCAGTCAACCAGTGTGCTCTTTTCGAGGCTCCGGGGTGTAAAAAAAACCGTGAAAAAAATTAATATTGATTTACCTTAAAAACATTCGTACTCCCTCAGGGGAACATTGACTTATCCCAGATATCTTAGATATCAAAAGGATTAAGCTCTGTGGGGCTCCTTTCCATGTTCTCGGGTCACACGGTTGCAGTGGGGACGATGGATGTCCTGGTTTTGGTTTCCTATTATTATTCAAAAACTTTCAATTAATTAACGGTTCGAGCTGTTCCAAGCAATACAGCATTCTAAAAAGGTGATCGTTAATACCCAAAGTTTTAATATTCTTTATCAGGTTCTTTGTATCAGGATTCCAGTTGATGAGAATACAATCGGTATTGTTTCTAAGCACTTCATATTCCATTGTCTTTTCACATGTTCTTGGAGCTCCTTATACTTCAGAATTTTTTCAACATATTTTGATTTTCAACATATTTTGATTAACATTTGATTAGCAACTTGATTAGTGTTGTTTGGAATAGCTATATCTATAAAAGTTGTTTTTCTCAAAGTTTTATCAATAACAACAATATTGGGTATGTTATTATTTAATTTCTGCTCGGTAAGCACTGTTTGGCCCCAATACATTCCGTAACTATTGTTCTTCAGAACTGCTTGAGGATTGTAATTGTCGTATGGGGCGTTCTCTGATTCCTTAAGCTGCAGCTTTATTGTCAATTCTTGATGAAGGATCATCGCCACTGCTTCATGCCTTTTTTATATTATTTTGCTGCAAATGCTTTTCAGCCTCCTGTTATATGCTGGATTGTTTCGGAGACTCGGCCTCGATTATCCGTCTCACTACCGCCCTGAACTATAGACTTAAGGTAATTTCTGGCAGGTATATCTTGGTCTTGTATTGTTAGTAGGAAGCCCTCTGTCTCCAGAAACATCTGTCCAGCAGTCAGCGAGTAGTTCGACGCTAATATGTCGACTTGTTCCTGTGTGACCTCCTTCAAATGTCTCCTATGTAGAGGCTTTTATCTCCATGATTGTAATTTTTCAAGTTCGACCTTTGCGTAGACTTGAACTTGATCATCGTTTAGTAGCAGTGGTGTTGATGGATCAGCCTGACATACAGCTTTATGTAGCGTAGACGTTTCCGCCTGCTTCCAGAAATATTTCCGCAGATTTCATATTTGTTGGTCCAACTGCTTACTAATGTCGACTAATCCCCAACCATCCCCTATATTATTTGTGTGTGTGTGTGTGTGTGTGTGTGTGTGTGTGTGTGTGTGTGTGTACAAGGGTCGTCCGAAATGTTCTTATTCTGACAAAGAAAAGAATATTTTTAATTTTTTTTTATATTCCAACCTGACATTGGAATTCAATACATGTAAACCATTCATATTCTAGACAATGCAATTTGTCCAGAGCGAATATATCAGCTTTGGCCTTATCGTTTGTAGTAAATTTTCATGCAGCGAGTCATTTCTTCAAGTTTAGAAAGAAAAAAATATTCACTGGGAGCCAAATTCGACGCTTATCGAAACGTCGGTCGGTTTTAGAATTTCACAGAAATAATAAGAGATGTGCTTTTAAGCGCATTGTCTTAGTGAAAAAGCACTATCTTTTTGGCCAGATGCAGATTTCATGCAGATCCACGAAAATTGTAGCCATGAATTTTCCTGCAGATAAAACCGTTCTAGCATTTATTATCATACTTGAACCTCTCACCCACTGCTTAGTCATGCAATGGTAAATCCATCTTCCTCATGTTATAAAACGTCGTAAAAAAATCATCAGCACTGTCTTTAAATACAAATAAACATTCTTGCAAAGTGATCGTTCGAATCAGTCTTTGGTCACTATTAACAAATGCTTCATCCATCGGGATGTTTATAATGTCAGCATGGTTGTATACCTTCAGTCGGTGATCATTTAATATATTATGAATTTTGGAAACGATCTTGTCTGTCGTAGCGGTTTTTGAGACCATGTTTAAATTCAGCAGTCCACTTTTTTGTCATCGAAAACGAATAAGAAAAATCCTTTAAAGTAAAATCTAACTCTTGTTGTATCTCCTTGGGGGTTAAGCTACTTACAAAGTATTTTATAATAGCTAGAACTTCAATTTTATCTATTTTTCTTTAGAAAATGTAAAAAAAGTTGTTTTGCTCGATCGTCACAAACAAGCAACTAAACCCACACGTCTGAAACTTTGCAGCACTAAATTAACTAACCATACTTGACAAAGATCACAATCATTTGGTTATACTTACGTCATCTCTGTGTCAGACCAAAAACTTTTCGAACGACGCTCGTCTTATTAAAGTAGCCTTACGATTTTGAAGTACTTTTCTGTTTTTCCACATATCCACATATTTATATGTGGCAAAATTTCATTTATGCCTATACCCTTTGATGGAATTCCGAACGGCCCAATATCCAATTATTAACAATTTCCTAGTAATGGTACTTAATAATATTTATTAATAATAATACTATTTTTTAATAATATAAATATAGTCGATTCTGTCGCTTCTGTGGGATTACTTACGGCAAGTACCATATTTCCAGAGATAAAGGGGTTTGTTTTGAGCATACAGGACAACGTCGCTAACACCAGAAATTATAGAAAATATATCAATAAGGAGGCAGGCCTTACTACAGATGGTGCAGGAAATGTAACACGCAACAAGAAACTATTGATCACATACTGAGTGGCTGCAATCAACTTGCCAGCAAAAAATACCTTGAACGCCACAATTTGGTCGCGACAATAGTATACCTTGAAATACTACCGATTACTACCGATTCAAAACAACCAGTCAACCAGTGTGCTCTTTTCGAGGCTCCGGGGTGTAAAAAAAACCGTGAAAAAAATTAATATTGATTTACCTTAAAAACATTCGTACTCCCTCAGGGGAACATTGACTTATCCCAGATATCTTAGATATCAAAAGGATTAAGCTCTGTGGGGCTCCTTTCCATGTTCTCGGGTCACACGGTTGCAGTGGGGACGATGGATGTCCTGGTTTTGGTTTCCTATTATTATTCAAAAACTTTCAATTAATTAACGGTTCGAGCTGTTCCAAGCAATACAGCATTCTAAAAAGGTGATCGTTAATACCCAAAGTTTTAATATTCTTTATCAGGTTCTTTGTATCAGGATTCCAGTTGATGAGAATACAATCGGTATTGTTTCTAAGCACTTCATATTCCATTGTCTTTTCACATGTTCTTGGAGCTCCTTATACTTCAGAATTTTTTCAACATATTTTGATTTTCAACATATTTTGATTAACATTTGATTAGCAACTTGATTAGTGTTGTTTGGAATAGCTATATCTATAAAAGTTGTTTTTCTCAAAGTTTTATCAATAACAACAATATTGGGTATGTTATTATTTAATTTCTGCTCGGTAAGCACTGTTTGGCCCCAATACATTCCGTAACTATTGTTCTTCAGAACTGCTTGAGGATTGTAATTGTCGTATGGGGCGTTCTCTGATTCCTTAAGCTGCAGCTTTATTGTCAATTCTTGATGAAGGATCATCGCCACTGCTTCATGCCTTTTTTATATTATTTTGCTGCAAATGCTTTTCAGCCTCCTGTTATATGCTGGATTGTTTCGGAGACTCGGCCTCGATTATCCGTCTCACTACCGCCCTGAACTATAGACTTAAGGTAATTTCTGGCAGGTATATCTTGGTCTTGTATTGTTAGTAGGAAGCCCTCTGTCTCCAGAAACATCTGTCCAGCAGTCAGCGAGTAGTTCGACGCTAATATGTCGACTTGTTCCTGTGTGACCTCCTTCAAATGTCTCCTATGTAGAGGCTTTTATCTCCATGATTGTAATTTTTCAAGTTCGACCTTTGCGTAGACTTGAACTTGATCATCGTTTAGTAGCAGTGGTGTTGATGGATCAGCCTGACATACAGCTTTATGTAGCGTAGACGTTTCCGCCTGCTTCCAGAAATATTTCCGCAGATTTCATATTTGTTGGTCCAACTGCTTACTAATGTCGACTAATCCCCAACCATCCCCTATATTAATATTTGTATCACAAACATGATTCATCGATCATCTCAGCCTAGGCTGATCGGGTTTATAATACCAAGATGAGAGCAGTTCAGCTCCTCCCATTCAGCTTAGAATCGTGGTAAGTTTGTAAAAGAACTGCTCGTTATCCCACTGTGGTAATCGATTTTGAAACATCAAGCATTTCCAGGATATTGGAAAAGGTTTTGCTTGCTAGGCCTTCCTAACACCTCCACTTTCTGGATTTTTCAATTATTTTTCAGATCAAATGTAAGATTTTCATACTTCGTGACCTTTTCCATTTCAGTTTTTCTGATTGTGAGAGAGTGGTATCGCAATGTCAATTATGAAGGCTCTCCACTGCTTTTTGATAATTAGAACAATATCCGGCTTATTATAGTCAACCGTTTGATCTGTTAATTACAATAGATGTGATCTACAGGTGTATCTCAGTAAAGAATGGTATCGGCTCACCAAGTACGGGGGAAGGCGTGTACTTTTAATATGGTGGAGGTATCTTATCAAATAGCGAGTGCTTTAAAGCGATTTGCTGGTGTATAATTTTCACCGGCTAATTATGCCTGCCTATGTAAGCATTATGGACAAGGACTGGACACCCTCCAATAAAGTGTTCAATTGTTTCTCCCACACCACCGCACTTCCTGCACTTGTCGACAACATCCATGATACTACACATGTCTTTCATAATTTTTTGTTCTTACTACCTTATTTTGAATAGAATATACTATCCCCTATATTAATATTATTAATAATGTTATTATTTTGAGTCGATAAATTCAATAAAAAGTGCATGGGTTACGGGAAAATACCAAAACTCCGAAAATGCTAGGGTTAAAATATATCTTAATATAGAAGTATCGCAATGAGACAACATAGAAAATTCTTCGCAGACTGTATATTTGACATTTTTGGGTTTGAGCTATCTCCATGCCAAACAAACTGTTCAACAAAAAGACGTACAAAAACGTTTCAAAACAAAAGACCATTATCCACCATCATTAATATGACTAGCAGCCAAGGGGATAAAATTTCCTATTTATTTTCGATTAAAAACCTATGTTTGTTGTTTGTTAATATTATACTTTAAGAAAAACGATTAAAAAAAAAGAAGTTTTAATGCAACATTGTTTTGTTAATAACTTCCGTTTATTTGTGATTCGAAAATGTTAAAAAATCATAGGCTAAATTTGAACGGGAATATATGAAATGTGATCCACATTCTCCCAAGAACAATACACACACATGTTTCTATGTACGAGCACAAGATATGTATAACATATACAAGTTTATTTTGTAAGGGTATGCATACAGATAATATGCTATTTTAATTTCCTTATCTATGGAAATATGTATATATTTATTATAGTAGTGTTATTAATTATAATTTGGTAGTAGCCTAGCAGTGTTACCATGGAAAACAATTGTTGCTTCGAAACCTGATGCAAAGTAAGTAAATAGAGTAATGAAATCAATTTTTTGATTCAATTGAAAGTATAATTCTACATTGTCTCCTTTAAAGCAGTTGTCATTGAGACAAGATGCTGCTGAATGCTGGAACTCAGATACTGGAATCGCATTCAGCTGGTCGGTTAAGGCCTTTTTAATGTCCGCCAATATCCCAAAATGGTATCTTTTGAGGTGAATTTTCAATCCTGGGAAAGGGGAAATGTCACCAGGACTTGACTCTGGTGAATAAGGAGGCTGTGAAGGCAGAGCGGTTTTTTGCTTGACAAAACCTCGATGGTATATAAAAACCCAAGACTCGTCATCAGTAATGACGATATCTTTTGAGGTGAATTTTCAATCCTGGGAAAGGGAAAATGTCACCAGGACTCGACTCTGGTGAATAAGCGGGATGTGAAGCCATAGCGATTTTTTACACGTTACACAGTAATGAACGATGGAAAAAAATGAGAATGATTTTCAATACCCAATCATTGTCATATCATATCATTCATACCAAATTCAATAGTCAAAATTAGATGGACGGTTGCGTGAATTAAATTTAACTCTTCTCCGATCATCCTGAATATCAACCGACGAACAGAACACAGAAAATCTCGGATTCTGTGGACATTTTCATCAGTTCTTGCAATGGAAGAGCTTTCACTGCGTCTTCAATCAAGTTTCGGCCTTTTGAGAATACCTTAAATCACCTGAAAACCTGGGGTCTTGATAAAACACTGATTTCATGGACTTGTTGAAGTGTTGCATAACTGGTTCAAATTAATATTGAAGACTCATCAGATGTTGATCCACTACCTCCAAAGGGGAAGCCAACAATATTGATTGATCGAACGCAACGCTACCAGTCTCATTACATTATTTGTTAGCACACCATATTGGAGGGATATCCCCACATTAGATTGATTCAATATATTGATCAGGTTAGAGGCGAAAGTTGAAGGAAATCAAGCCGCACTAACGGGCTATAGCACCACAGGAAGAAGAGGAATAATTAATTATAATATTATTATACATTTTAATTGTTTATGATAGAAATATTTATATAAGATTTAATCTTTCTAATAAATAAGTAGTGTTAGTAGCAATATCGACAATTATTTCTTTAAACTCACAAACAATTGGACATCCCATAGTAATCAGTTTAAAAGATTTCGCACAAAGATTGAACAAAGATCTCATAGTGGATCAAAATTTCTACAAATTCCAAGAAAAAGAAAATTATTTTTTTTATTTTGAAGAGTTCAACCAATCTTACTTAGACTTAAAAAAAGCTGGAAAATCATTGGGTGATTTTTTATCAAAAAAATATTTAATTTAAAAAATACGAGCGCTGTATGATAAGTACCTGACCTAGGCCAGAGATGGCGCTGCAAGTATTTAGAAAAGTGATATTTTTTTATAAACAACAATACTGTCAAACTGTCAAATCGTTGCAGCCATTTAAATAGAACAACTTTTGCGATTTTACAATGGAAAAAATTGAATATCCAGCAGTGATAAAATACTTGTTTTTCAAAAAGAAAACAAATGATGAAATTTAAAGTGAGTTCAGCGAAGTTTATGCGGGCTCTGCCTCCGTTTGTAGGGTGAAAGTGCGTCAGATTCCTGAGATTTTATTCGGCATCCTTTCGGCATTTTATTATAACTCATTTGGATATGAAAAAGCTTTCCGCAAGATGGATGCCGCGATTGAACGCGGCGTTAAAACGCAATCGGAATGATTTTTGGCGTCGGTTCATAACTGTTGACGAAACATGGATTCATCACAGCACACTAGACCAAAGAACAGTCCAAGCAGTGGGTTCACGGAAGCGAATCTGCACCAAAGAAGATCGTATTTTTTAGAGGGGATACAAAAAATAGAAAAACATTGGACTAAGTGTATTGAACTGAAAGGTGATTACGTTGAAAAATAAATTTTACACATAAAAATGTTTTTTCTTGTCAAGGACAGGTACTTATCATACAACTCTCGTATCATTTAAAATATACCTGGATTTTTAACGATGGTAACGAAATCACCATTAAATTTCACTGAATCACTGAATTGTCCATGTGTGATCGATTAAATAGGGTTTAAAATGTTAAATTTTATCAACCAGTATGAGAAGGCTTGACTAGTATCCTACAATTTCGCTCTTATTTCTAAAGGAAAAGTTCGATTCCTCCTCTAAAAACCGCAGTGTATTTCAGATAACTAACACGAAATTATATGTAAAATAAGGTACTCTTATTTTTTTTTACTTTACAACAAAGAATTATATAAATATATTTGAGTATTAAAAAATATATAAATAACGTAATATTTATTCATTATTTTAATGGAGAAAAATAGCATGCATGCAAAACAGCAGCATAAAATCCAAACGAATACCAAGGGAATTACCACAATATCAACGGCAAATGTTCTGAACGTCTATCTCTAACTCAGTCGTTGAACAGAATTTCCGGAATCCGGAATGAGTCGACTATAGCTTTGTTTTCGCTTTCCAGGCACGCTGTCAAAACAACACGCCAACATGGACGACATCCTGATTGTATCATTGAAAGGTAGCGAACCGGCCAACCTCTGGGTGGAATACTTCGTCTCCTACTTTCAACAAATTAGCAAATCAGCCAACAGGAAATCATTCAAGTAAGTATAGAAATATACGTAATTTTACCTTAAATACACAATGATTTTACTAAATTTAAAATAAATATAACGTAAAGTTTTACCAACCAAGTTGTAAAGAAATACCTTTTTAATTGTTTAGTGATGCAACAGTATACATGAATCCAACACTAAGCAAGATCATGCAGTTTATGGGTAGTTTTAAGTCCACCCACTGGCAAAGACCAACGTTGAATACCTCTCGAAGGCATCCAGTATCCCCAGATTAGAACTGCTGTGATTGAGGAACGATTTCTTCTTGAATTTAACATTCTTACCTAAAACATTAGCACACATTCACATCATAAACGGAAATTGAATCCGCCAAACCATATACATTGTTTTTTATCTCTCTATCACCATATTATTCACCCACAGATTCCTTGTGCATTCTGACAAATGTTTTCACAGGTGTGAACACAGTAATTTTTTTAACAGTAATTTCTTGGGTATCCCATGTTAACTGAATGTCCTCTGGTTTCTCCGACGTTTCGATTGAATCTCATCCATCTTTTTTAAAGCGTTTACTCGACGGCGCTTCTGCATTAGCCGTCGAAACGCCGTCAAGTAAACGCTTCGAAAAAGATAGATGAGATTCCATCGAAATGTCAGCCAACTTACACGTCCCTGAGGAGCTTTTCTCTGCTAATATGTAGTCCAATATAGTTGATGATGCCATCAGTCCATTATCTTTTCTTCTTTGTGGGTGGGCATATATAATCAGTTGGTATCCACTCCAGGATTACTTTGGTCCACCTGTCGTCTCGATATATAGCCTACCTACCTCCATTTGAATTATTTTACTATATATATGCAGTTTTTTGATTTCTTTGGATTGCGTCCAATGCAAAACTGCATTGGAAAAAACTGCAATTATAAGCCATCCGTCGAGAAGTCGGCGAAAGTGTGGGTTGTTTGATTGTGGAGAAGGACTCCCTATTCTTGACGAGAGAGCATATGTCGGTATCCTGATGAGTCTAACCACCAACAGACGAAACATGTGTCCTCCAATGTGAGGGATGGGTGGGGCTTCCTCCCAGTCAAGCAACTAACGAATGTTCATATATATATATATATATATATATATATATATATATATATATATATATATATATATATATATATATATATATATATATATATATATATATATATATATTTTTATTTAGCATGCAATTTGCATTTCTCATACCGCTTGCTTTCTCAAATGCTTTCTCAAACATTTGTCATACCGCTCAACAAGTTTTTAAATTCCGACATCAAAGAAATCTGCCACCTGTGACGAAACCCAATTCGTCATTGTTGAACCGTTGACCAAACCTAACCAAGGAACTCCGTTAAGTATCTAAACAAGTGAAAATCACTAGATGCAAGGTCTCGACTGTAACATGGATGATACAGTTCTTTCCATCCAAAAGACCTGACTGACTTTTATTAAAAAACATGTGGCCCTGCATTCTCATGGAACAACATCACATCAGAAGAGAGTAGGCCACACCGCGTTGTTTTGTATGGCACGTCGGAGTTTTCCCAGCCTCTCGACATAAAATCCACAAACAAAATCCCTTTCCTGTCCCAAAGACAGTTACCATGATCTTCCGTGCTGAAATTGTCTGTTTAGCTTTCACTCTAGTTGGCGACGATGTTGTCGCCATTCCATTAACTGTTGCTTGGGATTAGGAGTCATGTGAAACACCCAAGTCTCATCTCCTGTAACGATGTAGTCTAACAATTCATCTCCTTCCTGATTGTATCAAGTCAAAAACGATAAAGCATAGCCCAATCTTTTTGTTTTGTGATCGTACGAGAAACCGTGCAAGAAAGCCGTCTTGGAATCCACCGAAAAGACAATTTGCTATTGTTCAGATTTCCCGAAAGAATGGTGTACAAAACTGATCTTGAAACTCGTAGAAATTTACTTGATAAGTTTGAAAACCTGAATCATTGGTTTCCTCGAATTTTGTTGTCCACATCACGAACAGAATCTTCAAAAATCAGAGGAGGTCAAAAAGGCGTGGCTCATTAACTTGCCCGTTCTTGAACATTCGCACTTTACTGTCATTCATAACATTATCACCGTAAATCCCACAAATCTGACGGTGAATTTCCGCTGCTACCAAGTTTCTGGCACTCAAGAATCGAATTGCAGATCGTATCTCATAGTGCGCGGGCAATTTAATTTTCTTAAACATAATAAACTTCTACAGCTCAGCACACAGACAGACAATACCGCTGGCAAAGCATGCTGTGAGTAGACGCGCAAGTGCTCAATTGTCATTCTCATTCACAAACAGACTTTATTCACAACAAAAGTGTTCATAAATATATATATTTACATATATATATATATATATATATATATATATATATATATATATATATATATATATATATATATATATATATATGCTATCTAAAGAATAACAATTTTAATTCTTCGTGCAAAAATATTTTGTCAGTTCCACTGTATTAACACTATTACTTTTAATAAAACCAATTTTATGTTATTTTTGGGTAGAATTCAAAATATTTTCCTGGAAGAAACACTGACACCCAAACTAGAAGAACCCAAATTTGTCGAAGGTGCTACTGGAGTGAAATTGCAACTGGTAGTTGTGTGTCCTGCATTTTTGGAGTTCATTGCAGAGCATCCTGACGAAGTTAGTACGGTGTCTAAAATCCTGCTTCCAGACCGAACATTATCCCTATTATTGGGTGTCACCGACAGTGATTTGAATGATACCCACAAAAAAGGTAAAGTAAAAAATAAAAATAACACAATTGAACATCAGTAAACAGTGAGTGATATTGTTTCATAGTATTGTTACCTTTGTAATGTTTCGAGAAAAACAGATTGGATTATCAAGTAATTTAATTTCTGATATCACATACAACAATATAAATAATACTACACAAAAAATACTGCTTGGTCAAATTTTTAAACCGGCGCTTTAACTTTCCGGTGGTCGCGCGAAATTTTTTGATGTGAGTGGTCTCGTAGACCGTGAGGCCAAAACAATTAATAAAACTCAAAAATCTCACACAACTCTGCATTTTATAGTATATACTTGATACACAGTTAATTTACTATAAACAAGAGCTAATTTTCACTGATATTTTAGGCGTGTATAATAATGATTAATAAATTATGTTGGAAAAATTATTTTAAACATATTGTTCACTTTCTATTCGATAAAAAAACATAATATTTTAAAATAAGTAACAATTTATATAAAATAAATTTATTATTTATATAAAACAAAAAACATTAAGTTTTCTCGTAATCCGTATTCTAGTAAATTAGACGTTAGTTTTCTTGAAACCTGGCATAACAGTCACTACATATTGCGTTAATATGTTACAAGCACAGCCCAGTACCACAACTTTTACAAAAATATTTCATTTTTCTGTTCATTTAGCAATCATAAAAACTGCATCTTCCGCGTTCTCCACATACTTCGTCATACAATTGTTCTAGGCGTTTTATTTCTTTTTCATAGTACATCTGAGTAATGTTTTTTTGTCAACTCGCATTTTGTATGACGACTATTCTTATTTTTCTTATAGTTCTGGTGAAATTATAGACAATTTAAAAAATTACGTGTACTGCCTGAGAGACCGTATCTGCAAATAACTGTTAATAACTTTACAAGAAATACACCCTTCCACATAACATTCAATACTAACATTCCACAATGACTTTTAAGAAGGTATTGGGAGGGGCAAAGGGTTTTGGCGGAGGGTTTTTTTTTAATATTAGCAATTTTAGCAATTCATTACACCCGGTTTCACAGTCCATAGCACAACCACAAGAGGGTTAAAGTTACCAAGATTATGACCATCAAGTATTTTAATGATTATCATTTAATTCCAATGATAATGGAATCGTCACCAGGGAAAATATAACTCCTTAAAGCTAATTAAAAATGAAGATATTTTGCTCCATACAGTGTGAGATTCTAACATGAAATAAAAAAAATATATGAAAAACCGTTCAGAGACTTCAATCGCTATTTCAAATTGGGTATTTTTTATTAGAAGTATTTATACAGGACATCCAAAGAAAAATCATCCATTACATATCATTAAAAAATTGATAACTCTTATTTATAACGATATTTTAAAGAGGTCTCAAAGAACCTAAAGATTTATTTAATGTGAAGGTCTTATTGAATATTAAAATTTTTTATCAAAAAAATAACCAAGATTTACCTTGTTCTCACTTTACCTTGTTCTTACGTTACCTTGTTCTCACTTTTAGCACCTCAATATTCGCCGATGAATTAATTTTGCTTTTGGAATAACCACACAAATAAACCAAGAGGATGAGATCTGTTGATTTTGCTGATCATATCAGTAGTCTCCCATGCATTTGCCTAGAAAAACGATCATCAAAATAATGACAAATGAATCTGATTGAAATCACATATTTCTATTGAGGGCACCCATTTCTAGAAAATAAAGGAATTGTTTAACGCAAAAGTATTGTTTAACGCAAAACTATCTATGGACATTATATTTGGTGTCCTCTCTTCACATTACCATTTAACATTAATGTAAAACGTTGAAAGTAACGTTTAAACGTAAAAGTTGATTCACTTACGAAAGTGTGTTTCTTAATTTGTAGTAAAGGGTATCTCAGAATGATTTTCGTTTTTAATACATAAAAAAATAAAACATCAGAATTAATTCAAACTTGTTTAATTGCAGTTAAATTACAGAGGAGTTTTTGAATCTTTATTTGTGAAAAACAACCATCCGTAAATGCGCACCATCCGCTTCTTCACACTCTTTTAGCCTGAAACTAAAATTTTCAATAACTCGCTGAAGCATCGCTCTTGAAATTTGCCTGTTATTCTTTGCTTTAAAATATTTAATTAGGTGGTAATTTATATTAGGTGGTAATGGGTTGAAAACCTTACTTTTTAAGTAGACCCATAGGAAAAAATCAGCAGGTGTTAAATCTGAACTCCTCGGTGGCCAGTTGATGTCCCCTCGGCGACTGATCACTTTTTCAGGAAATAAATCGTGAAGAGCTGTCATTCATAGTCGTCTTACTCACAATACTCTGAAATAATGATGATAAACCAGGATATTTCTCTCTAAATAAAATATTGTTTTGTCTTTCCCCATATCCTATCGTTATCAAGATTACATTTCAATTATCAACAGGCTCTTCTATTATTAGGCACAGTAAAAATTCCAATTACACATACGTTGAAAATCTTTAAAAGTCATTAGTTAATTGAAGTCAATATATATTATATATTATTGATGTAGTTTTTTTTGTCGAATGTGTAGAAATTTGAACGCGAAACTGAAATATACCACAAGAAGAGGTTTTCGATTAAAAAATCATCGATGATGTAACATCCCTTTTTTGGAATACCCTGTGAAACTTTTTTCCAGTTAAAAAATAGGCAACTCAAAACCATTATCGACGTGTCTCAAGCTTTTTCCAAAAGAAAAATTACATTTCATTCCTAATTTATTCGATATTAGATATCAGACAACAAGCTGTCAGCTAAGCAAGCTATCGAAAAATTGAAGCACTACAACTGGGAAATCTTATGAGAGTTACTCCTAAAAAATTTTAAAAAGATGGAAATGATATTGAAAAGATGGGTTTAAAATATTTAAATTGTAAGCGACAAGTTTTTTAATCAAAACAAATTTTTTTATTTTTAGAAGTAAAATATATTATGAAAAAAAGACTGAAACTTAAGACTAATTTTAATTCCAACATAATATTTATTATTCCAAACCTAAGTACGTATATATGTCCAAAAGTTTGGAATACTCAAACACTTCACATTTTTATTGATATATGGTTTTTCTTTTACTCGTTTATGTAATCATAATTTTATTACTACTCTTACTGGTATCAAATAAAACTCTACACCAAATGACTAATGTACGTAAAATTGATTTATTATTTTCACAAAATTGCAATGTACCAATTGCCTTCAAAAGTAATTTAAAAATCAAAAGAACAACTTTCAATAAAACTAATTATTTCAGTATAGCAGTAGTTCCTCCATGGGTCTGTATGCAGCATGTAGGCGATTTAGGCTATTAGGCAATTCTCCCATCCTTCACAAGCAGCATTTTTTAGTTCTCGCATGATAAAACGAGGATTGTTTCATTTCTTGATGAGTGTTTTCAGAATGTCCCAAGCATGTTCAATGACATTCATGTCAGGGGACTTTGCTTGCCACCCTAACTTGGTTATTCCCTCATCTTCAAAAACATATTGTACTGCTGCTGTTCGATGAGGAGGTGAGTTATCCATGAAAACAAACCCGTCGCTCACTGCGCATCGGAATAGGCGCACAACAGGATTTAAAGCTTCCTCGATGTACACAGCACCAGTGACTCTTCAGGACCAGTAGAGGTATCCATGTACCCCTCATAATAGCACCCCAAAACACCATGCTCACACCTTCAAATGGGATACGTAGTTGAGCTGTTTGTAGTCAGGCTTGTCGACCTGAAGCTCTCCAAACTAATGATCTTCGTGAACCAGAAACTAAGCCCAATTCTCGTCTCATCGGAGAACATCACATTATTCCAGTTAGAATTATGATCCACCATTTCTCAAGCATATTGCAATGTTACATTTTTTTGTTGAAGGGTTAGTTTGGGAATACGTAAAGGTTTTCTGCAATGTAAATTTACCGCTTTTGAGTCTGCGTGTTATCGTTTGTCGTGAAACATTTACCCCTTCAAACCTAACAAACTCCCTTGATATACCACTTGTAAATTCTAGAGGATTTCTTCGAGCTATCATTGATATCTGCCGGTCTTATGTAGCTGTTGTACTTTATTTTCTACCATTTCTTGGGCGATCCTTTTTGTCATTTGACGTTTACATTTTTTTATGAATTTTCGATACAGCCCTTTGGGAAACACCTACAATTTCCGCGATATCACTTTAGCGCGATTCACTTCTAGACATTTTTAAACAGATTAATTGAAAATTGAAAAAAAAACTGAAATAATGTGTAAATACCAGTATCAACGGAATGGGCAAAAATCGAAAACCCTGTATTATCAGAAAAACAATGATTTTGTTATTTTCATTTAAAAACGGTCTAACCTGAATATCCATCAGAATTTTTAGATATCCTGTTTGTAAATATTGCATACTTTTGGACATATGTGTATTTTTGGGATACACTAAAAGACTACCATATATAAGGGTATATTAAAAGGCCGCCATCTTTTGCTTGAAACCTGCATTTATTTCGTCAACCAAATAACTGTTAAATAACTCTGCCAAAAGTTGGAACACCAAAAGTCCGTTGCATCAATCGTAAAAGGCACTAATTCATTGGCGCCAAGTCTGGAGAACATACTGGAAACGAAATAACTTTCCGCTGGAGTACCAACAATGATTTATTCGAAAATCTTACAAAATGTGGTCGCGCATTGTCATGTAATGATACCTATTGATGACCTTTTCCCATCAGCTCATCATTCAGTTCAAACAAACGTTCTTTATGCTGGTTTTTAGTAACTCTTTCCTTTAATTTCAATAACTTATCGTAAACCAAATATTCCTAATTCTACAAATACAGAACAATACTTTATGATCTTGAGAATGGTGCTAATGGTTCGTTAGGACTAATCTGTTTTTTTTTTGGTTTAGCTTTAAATTACATCATCTGTCATGTGCATCACAAAAAAAAAGTATTTTTGTTCTTTTTGGCAAGCAAAAAAGTAACACACAATCGATTTAATATAGAATCTTCATATAATTCATAAGGCAATCAGTTTGCTTCTTTTTGTAACTTCCCCAGTTTGTAAGCCCTAAACATATAAATAAAGCAATAATATAAATAAAAAAGATATAAATAAACAAATATATAAGATAATACTGCATATATAAACGCCATCCGATGGAAAGTCGGCGAAAACATGGGTTGTTGACTGTGGATAGGGTCTCCCTATTTTTGATGAGAGAGTATATGTCGTTGCCCTGAAGAGTCTGAACATCAAGAGACGAAACATATGCCCTCCAACTAAAGGGGTGGATGGGGTTCGTTCGTTTTCTTTTTGAAAACGCACTTATGCTGAAGTTTGTCGAGTATTTAATGAAATACACCCGAATAAAAACATCACTAAGTCAACAGTTTCAAAAATCCAAACATTTAGAGTATACTGTGTATAAACCTGCTCCAGGGCGGATTAATATCAACCCAGTATCTACAGTTGTGTCTGTTAACATGGCCATTTAAACAGAATGTTTAAATGCTTCGTATTCTCAGCCATATGCTTTGAATCATTATGATATAAAAATAAACATTCTTCCTGACAGCGCTTTTAGCACTGAATTAACAAATTAAGGCGCAACACGTCCACATACTTTTCAGTATTCATGATCGCCTTATTAACTTCTAAATTTGCCACTCCAGTTGCTGCCATACATTCCCATTACCATTATGCTCTTCCCTCCGTAGTGTTTTTCAGTTGAGATGATAACATCTCGAACTTAAGAACTGTTTTGGATTTCTTCCAAATGAATCAGATCCGAATAAATTTAACTTAGGTTCATCACTAAAAATAACAATTTTCCAAGTCAACCGTTTTTTTTATGTAAATTTGGGCAAATGACAGACGTTTTATACTCTCATTTATAAAGCGTTTTTTAATTGCTGAGCTCCCTTTCATCGAATTTTCATGAATAACATTTCATATAGTTTGAGCACAAACTTAGAAGTTGTTGCCAGGTCCGTAGCTAAAGTTTTTACACTTCTAAACGGTAAGCTTTTTGCTTCATTGACGATATTTTCTCGTTCTCCGTCGATTAATTTTCTCGGCAGTCCAGAACGGCTTTCATTTTCCACATAACCCCTTTTTTCAACCCCTTTTGTGCTTTTCCTTCACGACGTAGTGCGCCGTAGGAAGATTCAACTTTAACAACATTCACAAATTAGTTTTCGAACCGGCAAAGGTAATTCGCTCTTTTTCGCACACATTATTTTTAGCTTAGCAACGAATGCAATTTAACTATTGAAGTCAACAGTACGTAATCTCTAATGTTTATTTCAACTCTAAGGATAAGAAGATAAAACTCTTTTCAAGCCAAAACATTTAAAACCTTATTGTAATGTTTTATTGAAATACATATTTGGATCAATTTTTTTTACCCACTGTATGTATATATATTTTTTTACCCTCTCTCTCTCTCTCTCTCTCTCTCTCTCTCTCTCTCTCTCTCTCTCTCTCTCTATATATATATATATATATATATATATATATATATATATATATATATATATATATATATATATATATATATGTTTCTAAATCATTCCGGGTGTCAATCCGTTGATTCTGCGACGTTTCGCCAACATCGTATGTATGTATATTGCGTATGTATGTATGTACGTTGACAGAATCAACGGATTGATATATAGAGAGAGACAGAGAGAGAGAGAGATATATCTCTCACTCGAAGCGGATAACTCTTGAAAATGTCAAATGCGATTTTGGCGAAACGTCGTGACTCTTCACAGAATCAACGGATCGACACCCGGAATGATTTAGAAACATTATCTACCATCCCTGAAAATATTTGATGTAACATATATATATATATATATATATATATATATATATATATATATATATATATATATATATATATATATATATATATATAAAATTAAAAAAAAGGAAGATATATAAGTTAGCACTTGTTATATTTGGAAAATCATTTATTTCTAGCACTTCCTTCTTATTTTCAATGGCAACGACAAAGTGTCGGACAAGACCAGGACGAAACATTCACCAAGGAATTCTTAGCCCAAGCTATGACAATCCTGTCGAAAATTTGGAAACAACAGAGTTCAGTTATCGCCCAAGAAAAAACCTGCTTCTCAGTGACACCAAAGAAAATTAGACAGGTAATTTGTGCAGCCCTATTTTCAATATCAATTCAACGTTAACCGAAAACAATGTATTTTAGGGTCAAACTAGTGTATTTATACTGCTTACATATCCGCTGCAAAAGGAAGACATTGTAAAAATATCAATTGAGCGCAACGGCGAACTGCAAGAGGTGAAATCGATGAAAAAGCGCAATCCGTACATAATAAAAATTACCGTGCCGGAAAATCTCACTGATGTAACCGCCATAGTCAATATTCTCGTTGAGAAAAATGGCAGCATCATCGGCAGCAGACCAATCAAATGCGAGAGCAAACTGAGAGAACTCGAACAAATCCTGCGATCTACCAATAATCCAGTAGACTTCATGTGTCAGGTAAGGATATGAAGCTCGTTATACTGCGACCTAATAAATTCTAGATTTTTCTGGATAAAATAAATACCAATATATTTTGTGGAATACATCGTAAATAAGGTTTTTCTTTTTGAATCTTTCTGTTATATTATATTACGTTATATTTTTAGTAAGGTTTGGTTTGGTAACTGTACCTTTCAAGCAATGTACTGCTGAACTTTTTGTAATAACATTAAAGAAATTGAAATAATAATTTAATCTTCTTTATCAAATAAAACAATTGAAAGTAATATGAAGAATGTGAATAATATTTTTACCCAATAATAGGAGGTGCGAAAATAAAATAATGAGGCTGGTGGTGTAGCGTTCGATATGGCAACATTATTGACTTCCCCTTTCGAAAAGAAAGTAAGCTAACATCTGATACGTCTCCATTTACGACTTTCGACTCTCCTAGAGTCACTGTAGCAATTAGTTTCGTGAACTGGATTTTCCTAGTGCCTTCTGAAAATCATTTACAATAATTTCAAACAGTGCGCAATAAAATTAATTTTTAATCCTCCACAAATAGTCAAGAATATCTCCCTTTTGATCCTGCTAATGGTTTTTCGCGCAGGTATTCGTCATCCTCCTATCAAAATCTGATGAAAGGTTGTTTAAGTAAAATTCAACTGCCCAATTATTCTGACTGTCAACCGATCATCAAAACGTACAAGATCCCGGATCACTTCCTACGATTGTATACAGAACTCCCCTGAAGAGTCGCGTTGTATCGTGGTATGCACAAGCAAAGTAAACCTGGTGTTATAAATGCAGAACAAACCCTATCACGATTAGAGATGTCCGGATCGGATCTGCTCCGACTCCCAGATTCGGATCTTTTAAAAGAGCCGTATGAACCGGTTCCTAAAATTACGATACACGGATCTCGGATCCCAGACGACTCTCGGACTCCAGACGGCTCTCGGTTCCCAGACGGCTCTCAGATTCCAGACGACTCTCGGATCCCAGACGGCTCTCGGATCCCAGACGGCTCTCGGATCCCAGACGGTTCTCGGATCCCAGACAGTTCTCGGTTCTGTTGGATCTTAGATAAGAACAAGGACAGAAAGGTTATGTTTTATAACGCAAAGAATATGGTTTGTATCTTGTGGTGTGTGTTGCCTGCATTCGTCCGCATCTATCGCGTAGAAAAAGATAGTCGTAGTCAGGTCGGACGGATCTCGGATCGCAGGTCTTTTTTAGATCCGTTGATCTGTGAACCGTGAGAGAAAAGATCAGTGGATCCGTAATGCAAAATAAACCGTTCGAAGTCGCCGTACTGCGGCTTAAAATTTGCAATCTATTAGTGTTTTATATACCTAAATATATAAATATATAGAATAATACACATAATAATTAAAGACATATCACAATAAGTACATCAAATTTAAAAATTTTAATTTTTAAACAATTACATATTTACATGTAAAAATATGATTTCAATTATCTTTTTAGTTTTCATTCGACTTCATTTCGTTTTCTGTCACAATTTGACCAATTTTACTGAAAATTCTTTCATATTTTTGGACAAATTCATATAGTCTTGGATAATTTTTTTTTTTGAAACCACCATTTTAAGGGGTCCTGTTACTGTTTTTAGGATTTTGTGTAAACTTTAAAATTTCTTTGTAACAACTTAAAGTACATAGTAGTTCCTTATATTCCATTTTCATTGAGAAACTGGAGCACTAATTATCAAACACAAAATAACTAATCGAATATCCGAATATTTATAATTTACTATAGAAATGCGCAAGTACTTTTATTTAAGGTTAGGCATGCGTCTAACGTGTTCAATATAATAAGAAAGAAAGAGCGAAAATATTGAACTGTATGTGTCGTAGACTCTGTGCATTCTTTTAAAAACGTACCGAGAATTGATCATTTGAAAAGCCCGCTTAAAAGGATTGTCAAAATTATTTGTATCGCTAAGTTAGCACAACTGTCCTCTATACTGTCGCGGAGTTTGAACGTCATCTGTGATTTAGTTTGTGCTCGATTTTGTCAGTTCATCTCAAGTGTGTTTTGCGATTTTTACAATGGATAAAAACATCGAACAAAGAATTTGTCTTAAATTTGGCATTGCAAAAGAAATTTCGTTTGACGAGTCGCTGAAAATGTTGCAGAAGGCTTACGGCGAATACGGCTGATCTTTCTGTGACTCACGAATCAATTCTTAGCATTTTAAGCGATTGTTTGGGCATGAAACGCGTTGCCGCTCGACTAGTGCCGAAAGACCTGAATTTTCTTCAGAAACTCAATCGCGTAAAGGTCGCTGAAGACATGCTAGAACAAGTCAATTCCGAACCCACATTCATAGAACACATTGTAACTGATGATGAGACATGGGTATACGAGTTTGACATGCAAACTAGTTAACAAGCTTCGGAATGGAGCCTTTCAACTGAACCGATACCGAAAAAACCACGTCAAAGTCGATCAAAAGTTAAGATGATATTAACTGTTTTCTTTGATTATCGGGGTGTTGTGCACTAGGAATTCAGAAGCCTGCCAGAAGGTCAGACGGTAAATAAAGAATATTGTCTGAGTGTTATGCGGAGTTTGAGAGAGTCAATCGAAAACACCATCGAACGATGGACAAACACCATCGAACAACCACCACGGTATTCACCTGATATGGCTCTGGCCGACTTCATTCTGTTTCCAGAACTCAAATTATCACTTCGAAGAACCCGATTTCAGTTGATAGAAGATATAAAAGAGAATTCGCGGCGAGAACTGAAGTCGATTCCGGAAAATGCATTTAAAAAATGTTTTGACAATTGGATTATTCGTTGGCATAAGTGTATTATTTCAGAAGGGGCTTACTTTTTAAGGTGATACAATAAATTTTGATAAATAATAAACATTTTGTGTTTTATTGGCCAAACAGCAATCCCCTCCAAACAGCATTCCACATCGAACGTTACGCCACCAGACTTATTACTTATTAGACTTTATTAGACTTATTTTATTTATACACCTCGTATTTAGATGGTTTTTTTGATCTTGTCTATAGCATATGATGAAAACAGTCCTTTTCGTACCTTTGATTCCAATCTGGATTCGATAATGCTTCAATATATTTATTTACAGAGGTCATTCGAAAAATTCTTAGCCTGAAGCAGACATTGCGCAAGTATGAATAAGGCATGATTCTTGTTAGGAGGGGTATAGCTAAGTATCAGATGCGTAAATTGAGACTTCGATATTTAAAAGCGATTCTGCTGAATTTCTTCGATGTTATATAACAGTAAATGAAAAATAAAAAATAATAAGAGATGAAACAGCACTCCAAGCAGTAGGTTTGGAAAAGTTGGTTGGACTTTTCCATATGCAGAAAAAGTCTTGACTACGGTTTTCTGCGATTCTCGTGGTGTAGTGCTCAAAAACTATCTAGCAAAAGGCAGAATAATTACCGGGGAGTATTACGCTTTACTACTGGATAACTGAGGAATATAATGCGCCTGCACAAACAACTCGAATTGTTGCTGCAAAACTTCATGATCTACTCTTCGAAATCCTTCCACATTCCTCGTCACCATCAGATTTGACTCCCAGTGATTACTTTCTCTTCCTAAGCCTGACGAAATTCATTTCAAATAATGAAATCAAAATGTATTGATATACTAGGCTAATTGAAAAGTTCGCGGAGCAGAAATGATAAAACAAGTTTATAATTGAAAAAATTACTTCATTCTTATATTCTCCTATATTCTCCCTTAAGCTCAATACATTTTTTCCAGCGGTTCTCCAATTCATTTATTCCATCTCCGAAGTGATTTTCTGGAAGCCCTTCAAAATACTCATCTACGGCTACTATAATTCTTCATTTGATGAAAAACGCTTGCCACGTAGGAATTGTTTAGGGTTTGGGAACAGACGTGTGCAACTTTTTCAATTTTTCCATTGCAAGAACACCTCTGTGCGCCCGTACATTGTCTTGATGAAAAATCTTTTTTTTCTCCACTAAACCAGATCTTTTCTCACGAATTTTTCATCCTATTGATCCAAAAAGTTTGAATAACTCTGTCCTGTTATTGTTTTACTGGTTTGAAGGTAATCAATTAACAAAATGCCTTTTGCATCCCAAAAAATTGATGCCATAACATTTTTGGTCGATTTTGACCACTTTGAATTGTTCGAAGCTGAACAACTCGGTTCAGTCCACTCTGCGATTTGTTGGCCCAATTCAGGATCACAGTGATAAATTCAAGTATCATCCATAGATAAAAAACGACGTTTAAAATCTATTTTATTCTTTCGAACAAGATCCAGATGTTAGTTAGAAAGTTTTACTCGAAGTCGTTTTTGATCAGAATTTAACAAATGTGTCACCCATCTTGTACATAGCTTTCTCAAGCCCAATTCCTTTTTCAACATATTAAACACCCATTCAGTTGAAATATCCATGGCCTTGGTAATTTCAATCAAAGTCAATGGTTTATCATCCATAACTATATCATCTATAGAAAGTAGTAGTTGCACTTATTGTCCAGCACGAGGATCATCATCCAGACTTGCACGACTACATTGAAACACTGATAACACACAAAATAACACTGATACGGTTACTTTAAGCTGCTGTTTTTGTACGAATGAATTAACAGATCGACTTGGAACTTCACATATGTTCATATGAAAGATGAAACTTCAAAATGTAGTAGATTATATAGTTCTTTTACTGTTCTATAGGTGTCGCTCCGCGAATTTTTCAATTAGACGGTATATCGCAAGATAAAACTGCGTTCAAAAATATAACAATCTAAAAATCTTGTCTGATCTTTGTCAGGCTGAGAACGTTTCAAATTACCCTCCTACGCATCTTACAAAAATGTTTCCGCAATCTTTGACAAACGTTTAAAGTCATAGAACAAATATAAAAAATATAATATTTTTTGAAAGAAAACAATGTATGGTTAATATATTTTTATAGTTCCTAAGCAATAATCTGACAGTTAATTATTACCACTTTCAATAAATGGTCAAAATCCATTAGAACCTATTACTAATGGAGTTACCCGCTGACAATTTACCAGTTACAATTAAGGCTATGCTGAATTAACATCAAGGTCATTGTTTTTTCAGACACTGGGTTTTAGTCCTGCTGATCGAGAACACCTCGATAACTGGTTAGTACACAGTTTCCAAAAGAATTTACCACCAAATTTCAATCTGCTCTCTAATAACACTACACCTTTTGCAGCAACGATTCAAGTTCACAAACACAGTAAGTCTCATTATTTTCCCCTTTAGGTTCTTTTAAACTTACTCTGTTTTTTTTTGTTTTAGGCAATGAAGAATTTCCCACTTTGCTTCATTTCGCTGCTAAATTCGGCTTGGAAAAGTTAGCAGTGCAATTATTGGATTGTCCCGGAGCTGACGTAGCTTATGAAGTGAGAAATATATTTGATATGACACCACCAGAAATCGCTGAAGCTAATGGTCACAATGATTTGTCTAATTTACTAAGAGGTTACATGAAAATGAACGAAGTAACTACCGTATACGCCAAATTGAAGGAAATCAGTCTTCAGGAAAAAACAGACGAAGGTAACATCCAAACTTTTCATCCCTCTATTGGAATATTTTGTGTGAAAACCTAAATTCATAAACATTTGCACTAAACACCAAATTACTTGTGTTTTATTACTCGACGCGCGTTTCGCTAACCAAGTTAGCATCATCACGAGATAATTCCTTTAGTTTTCCTAAAATTTATTATTTCTTCTAGATGAAGAAGGATACTTGAAACCAAAAGAAATAGTAGAACAGTTTTACAAAATGTGTCCTCCACCACGTCCAGTTAATCCAGAACTGACCAGAATTTCCCCCACCCCAATTACACCATCCAGTGAATGTGGTAGTTCTTTATATCTAGCCATGGACAGGACAGCCATTGCCCTTTCTCGAGAAGACCTCCACAAGAAATCCGATGACTTAGAACATAAAAAACCGCTGCACAGACACCATTCTCGGGATCCTTCACCCAATCACAAGAAAAATCGACCAAAGATAGAATTTGTCGAAGACAAAGTCCAAAAAGAACTGGCTGAAATAATCATGGACTTTAAAAACAACGTTCACTCATTGCCGCAAGTCGAAAAACTGGTAGAAGACTGGAAAAATCGTAATGATGTACAGAAATCCTTCAAGGAAAAGAGGGAACAGTTATCGGAGATGCGTCAACGGTATGAGAAAATCCAGCAGGAAATTAAAGCGGCGACAAAGAAGCCCACTCCGTTCGAGAGAGTGCGAAGATTATTTTCACGAAATAATAAGAATGGTAGTGAAGAAAAAACTGAAGAGATGACCACATTGGCGGTGATTTCGGGACCAGCCATAGCTCTGAATCAAAGTTCAAGGCCAATTAGTAGTTTAAGTACTTCGTCGAGTGGTTCCAGCGGAAGAATGAGTACAATAAGCGGATGCAGCGTTGGTGATAGTGGTACTCATTCAGACAACGAAGAAAGAAAGGTATTATTTAAAATTGCGATTGATAAAATCAATATTAATGCATTCATATTTTATATAGATAATACTTGGAAGCAGCCACAATGATGCCGACTTCAAGGATGATCTTACTAAAGCCATTTTAGAGTTAAATTACACCCCAGTACCTGTACCAAAGCCAGTAAAATTTTCGGGAATGCATCACTTTGAGACCATAGAAGAAAACAAACCGTCTATCAGGCCAGACTCACTTCCATTAGAAAATGACCAGTTTTATATTCAGTTTCCACCAAATGGTCAACCAATTGCTGGTAAGTAACAACAATAACAATAATAATAACAAAATTCATATTTTTAATGGTTGGGTTTAATTTTTCCAATATGTCTTCGTTTTCAGTTTTAGTAAGCCTGATACTTAAATAGTTTTTAAATGAAATATTTTTTATCGTAAATCGATTTATTTTTCAAGTCAATTTTTCAGTCTCCTTTTAGCTCGGTACTCTTCACCCAATTATGTTCTAATTTTTTAGATCGTCCAGCTTTTTGGATTTTTAGACAGCTTGTCAAACTCTGCATAATAGTCCCCTGTTTCGGCAATGGTCTCTCGTGCTGTGAATATCTTTCCAATAAGCCATTGTTTCATGTTTAAAAAGAGAAAGAAGTCGAAGGAGGCCAATTCCCGAAAATAAGGTGAATTCAGCACCCATTCATTGCGCAAGATGATCAGTTTCATACTTGCAACAGCGGACGAATGGACGGAAACATTATCGTGATAAAACAACACTTGTTTTTATGTTTCTTGAAATTTCACCAATAATACCCTCCTATGATCAGACGATGATGATAATACCTTGTGAATCCCAGAAAATAGTGGCAAGTTTCATCAACATAACGAATCGCCGCAGAAACTTCTTCGAGTTGCGCCTATACGTACCATACTTGATTCCGTGTTTGCATTGAACAAACCCGACACTCATCGCGCTGATCGAGCTTTCTCATGCCCAAATGTTCGTATAGAATGTTCCGTATGCGTTCATGATACGATATCATGGATTTTGTTGACCATTTCCTCAGTAGTGCCCTAAATATGGCGTCCTGAGCGGAGAACGTCACTCGTGCTGGTGTGGTCACATTAAAACTCATTAAACCACTTATGAATCATAAAATGTAAAGGAACATAGACCCCATCAGACTTTTTGAACTTTTCTTCGATTTGCGAGATGGTTTTTCCATACAAAAAGTAATTTTTATATATTATTTAATTGGCTCACTGTGTAAACGCAACAACTGTCAGGGGCCCGGGCACATATCAATCGGTAACCCCGCGTTTAGGAATTTAGTCGGTATGAAGCGTTCCTCGGTAGCAGACCGTGCGTTATGTGTACGAGAATTTTCATCTCAACGGTCATATAAATAAACGGTCATATAATAAGAACTATCATTACTGGAGTGCAACGAACCCGAAACACAAGCATCAAAAACTCCCACATTCGCCTAAAATCACTGTATGGGCTGCAATGTAAGCGGGAAGAATATTCGACTCGTCCTTTTTTAAAGACAGAAGGGGATGCGTAATTACCGTCAATTCAGAGCGTTCTGTGGAAAGGTTGGACAATTTTTTGGTACCTGAACTGTAAAACTTTGCTGGTTATAATCAAAGAACATGGTTTCAGCAGAACGGAGCAACGTCACACACTTCCAATACGTCTCTACCACGAGTTACTGGAGGTCCAGGAGAGGTGACATAAATTGGCCTCCACACAGTCCTGAAATCGAAAGTTTACGTCAATAAACTGGATTTTTTGGTGCAGTTAAAAGAAAATATCCGACACGAAATGGCAGTCATTCCAGAGATTATGTGCCGAGCCGTCATAAGGGATTTTGTGGTTCATCTGTATGAGTACCGTGAGCGTAAAAATTTACATATGGATGACATTATTTTTAAAAAGTAATTTCCTGAAATGTGTATTACAATAATTCATATATTTTTTTTTTGATGGGCCTCTCTATTTTATTTATATCACTATATCAAACAGAGACTTTATTTTGGGAAACCTTGTATAAAAACTCAGATATGTCTGTGAAGACAATAATATTTATATAATTTTAACCCCAAAATGAAAAACTTTTAATCTGTGTCATGCCGGTTCTGAGTTATGTATAAGTCCTTCACAAAAACATCAGAGAAAAAACTACGCATCACACAACATAAAATTGAAAGGTCGATGCTAGACATTACACAAAGAAATAATGTCCTAAATGAAGAAATCCAAAGAAGCACCAAGGTGGACTGTGTTATAGAGAGGATAGCTAAATTGAAGTGACGGTGGGCTGACCACGTGGCGAGACTGAGTGGACGACAGATGGACGAAGAGGATCATCGAATGGAGAGCGAGATCAGACAGGATAAGTCTGAGAACTTACATTAAACCTACCCGATGGACAAATGATCTAAAACGAATCAAAACAAGCTGAGTTACAACTGCTCAAAATAGAGAACCGTGAAAACATCTGGAGCAGGCCTATGTTCGACATCGGAGGTTGATTGATGGTGATGATGATGATGTAAATTGTAGTGACATGGTCTGCAAAGAAGCTTACAATACCAGCAAGCTCGCATACTTTCAGTCGGCGATGGTTTAATACGACATTGTCGATTTTTGTTGGTCGTAACGGTTTTTGAGACTCCCTAAATTTCATCAACCTCAATAGATATACGACCACATTTAAATTCAGCAAACAACTTTGTTACCATCCAAAATGGAGAGGAAAATTCCTTTAAAGAAGAGTTTAACTCTATTTTGTATGTGCCAGGATTAAACCCCTTAAAACAAAGTACTTTGTAACAGCACGAACTTCAATTTTATGCATTTTTAAACACTCATAGTCATTTGGACATAGTTACGCCATCTCCGTGTCAGACCAAGAACTTTTAGAACGAATATAGCATACCTATTTGACTGTGAAAAATATTTGTTGTTGATGGATTCCGCTTAATAAGGCTAAACCTAAAAAACTCCCTTTATTTGATACAAGCAAAAGCTCAAACGATTCAGTCAAGGAGCTATAGGTTTGAGGTATGATATTTTCATGTGACGAAACTTTTATAAAACATTTTGAAAACTTCCTTTCCTCTAGCGATAAGGACAAATTGTTTTGTTTCCTAATTGTAAAATTATAAGTATCCCTTTTTTTCAAGGTTTAACTGATGGAAAAGAATCCAGAGATTCATTGGGTTCTCCGAAAAATCAGTATATGAACTTCCCCGCAGCTCCAGACAATCACGAATACATCAACTACAAGGCTCCTGCATCTACATGATTAATTCCGTAATCGAAACTGGACGATACAGATCTCAAGGCAAAAGGGTTGTTCATTCGACAAGTCCAAGAGCGGTTGTGCGCAAGCCCAAATGTATATTTATCAATTTCCCATTATTTTTAAATGGAACAAGTTGGCTAGGCTTGATTTTGTGTTTTATTTAAATCGAAAAAATGATAACTGTTAATTTCTACAAATATATTTATCATTAGTTTGTGTTTTATAATATAGGACGTACCTTATTTATTTATTTTTTGTTCGATGTGTGTAATGCATTTTAGTTTTTATATATATATTTTGTACATTTTTATAAAAATAAATTACGTGTTGTAAAGTACCGAAGTGATTTTATTGCATATGCAACATTGTTTTACTGAGAACTATTTTATCGGTAATAATAAAAAAAAATCAACCATTTAAAAACAGGTTTAATAACTTTGAGAAAAGTTCTACTGAGAACTATACAATACCAACAAACTCGCGTACCTTCAATCGGCGAACATTTTAAGGGGGGAACTCGCTATAGAAGTTTCAAAAAATCCATTTTGTTTTCATATTTCGAAAATATAATATATTGAGAGTATACTGGCAAGAGGAAAAATAAAAATATGAACTATTTACGGACTTATCGCACATACAGTCGAACGCGCAGGAGCCCGCATATCGCCACCCAGACAGCTAAATCAGCATTTTGGCCTATGAGATGCGCAAACGACAGATTGAGTGGGTCACTGTCTAACAGAGATAGAGAACGAAAAGTTCTGCGAATGTACAATACTTAACCGATGTTAGCACGATGAATGCACTGCTTCGAATGAGCTCTGAGGCGTTACGCAGTGCAGGGTACAGCGCATCCAAACCTTAAATGTTGAGCTGTAAATATCGGCAGGTAAAAACCGGGCTATTCAATTACAATATGTTCTTATCTATTACCATTTCTTAAGGATATTTTTATTTCCAATATTTCTAGTAGGTCTATTTTTTTACTTTTCTTTTGCCATCATCATCCATTAAGGTAAACATTTGTGTCCTTTTATTTGTCAGCTTGTATTTAGCTTTGTTTATTCCCTTGTTTTCTTCTAGTATTTTTTGCTCTAGTTGCATGTTGAACCGACGCCTTTCCTCTCTAATACGTTTTCTTATAGTTTTGCAAAGCTCAACGTAATCGACCCTACCAAACGGACTGCCTGCATTCTTCATTGTCCGCCGTTACTTAATTAAATCAATGGTCTCATTGGAGATTTTTGACTGTTTGAAACTTTTTTCTGCTCGTGCTATTTCAGCAGCCATTTCAAACACATTGTTGATGATTTTTTCATACTGGTCTGTTATTTCCATCTCTTCTGGGTCTTGCAACATACTGGTCTGTTATTTCCATCTCTTCTGGGTCTTGCAACAGGGCAATGCGATTCGACAAAACAATATCAAAATCGCTGCCCCTCTGCAGCAGCTTCCCAGACTTCACTTTGCCCTTTTTCGATCTTACCATTCTTGTTCGTTCTCTTTAGCAGTTTATTCTAATCTTTGCTCATACCATTCTATGGTCACTTCCAACATTAAAAAGGTTAAAGACAGTACAATGCCAAATATTGTTTTATCGTTTGACATGGTGTAGTCAATTTCGCTTGTGAGACCAGATGGACTTTTCCATGTCCATTTTCTGCTGATATTTTTCTTATAGAACGAGTTCATAATGTACAGTTCTTGTCCTTCAGCAAAATCAACCAGTCTGTCATATCTATTGTCCCGCTCACCACTTTTATATGGGCCGGTTACAGTTTCACCGTTCTTGCTTTTTCAATTCTAGCATTAAAGTCACCCATCAAGATTTTGTACCAGCATTTCTCGTTGTCTAAAACATCAACATAAAACATCATCATAAAATATCTCAGTTTCCTCATCAACATAGCTTATAGTTGGTGCAAAAGCTTGGACGATTTGAAGCTTAAACTTTTTACTCAGCTGAATGAGAGAACGCACTAAAATCAATGTTTACAATGCCACAATAAGTTCCACCCTTCTGTATGGAGCTGAAACATGGCTCCTGTATCTGAAGCAAATAAAATAACTTGGGAGATTTCATCAAGGCTGATTCCGGAAAATCTTGAGAATAAAATGGCAAGATTATCGGACCAATGTGGAGGTACTTGATCGAGCCAGCAGTTTGAGCTTAGAATCCCAGATCATGAAAGCTGAGCTGAGATAGTTAGGTCATTGCCAGAGGATGTAGGATACCAGGATGCCGAAGCAGACCCTCTATGACGAATTACAGAATTAAAAGTGAAATCTGGGATGTGTCCGAATGGGAAAAGACATCAAACGACAAAACCAAATGGCGTGAGATGACAAACCGAGCTGTGCAACTCCATGAGGAAGATAATCACCAAAACGCCGCAGCCAAAAGGCAGGCGCGAAAAACCAAACAGACTTAACCGCTTGTGCCAATTCTGTATCATCCTGACCTTGAATGTCCAGCATGCGGAAGAACATGTAGATCTAAGCTGGGTTATCTGACCCATAATACTTCAACAATGGGTTAACAAAACTAATAGCCATGGCTGAGGTTATACTCCTATCGGGTTGACAGCCATTATACAGACCAGGATTGTCAAACACCCTAAAACAAAATACTTTATTACATCTCGAACTTCAATTTTATGCATTTTTAAAACAGTGACATCATTAACAAGCAACTAAATTATAGTTGACAAATAACATAGTCATTTAGTTATAGTTACGCCATCTTTGTATGCACTTTTAGAAACCCTCGTCTAATATAACATGCATATTTGATTGCGAAAAAGATTTTTTGTTTATGGATTCCAAATAATTTGACAATCACGAATATATCAACTACAAGGCTCATGCATCTACATGATTAATTCGGTAATCAAAACTGGACAAGTCCAAGAGCGGTTGTGCCGTGTAGTCAAATTCGACAAATCCAAGAGCGGTTGTGCGCATGCCCAAATATGCACTTATCACTTGCTCATTATTTTTAAATGGAATAAGTTGGCTAGGCTTGATTTTGTTTTTTTTTATTTAAATCGAAAAATAAAAATGATAACAGTCTAGTTCTACAAAAGTATTTATCACTAGTTTGTTTTATATTATAGGACATACCTTATTTTTTGTTCAATGTGTGTAATGCATTGTAGTTTTTATATATATTCTAAACATTTTTATAAAAATAAATTACGTGTTGTAAAGTATGGACGTGATTTTATTGCATATGCAGCATTGTTTACTGAGAACTATTTTGTCGGTAATAATGAAAAAATCAGCAATTTAAAAACAGGTTTAATAACTCTGAGCAAAGTGATTAAGAGAAATCCAATTAAGAAAACAATATTAATAAACATCGTTAGACAGCTATTGCTTGAAATATAGTAACGCAATCATAGGATTATTAACATCATCACAATGAAATATAACACTTTTAAAAATTTTTGAACTGTGTGGAAAGTAGATTCAAGGTTATTTTTCACATTTGTTTGTTTCATTTCACCATTTTATTATATTATATATTAGGAATACCCATGCTGTCATTTTTTTCAAATTTTAAAAACATTGCCATCTACTGGCAATAATATAACTTTATTTAATGTAACTTATATTCTAGTTAAATATATTAATAGTGTGCTTATTGTTCGGTTTTGAAAAAATTAGGTGAACCCGACAAGAACGAAAGAGCAAAGTATTGATAACGTCCATATTAGACATTTAACACTATAACATTGGAAAGCTTAACAAGGGCGCTAATTCTTCTAATGTTGTTTATCCTGGTGCCTTAGATAGCAGAACATATCAGCGTTAGTTTAAACAATGAAATGATTTCAATCATTTCAAGACCTGCTGCCTTTGATAATGATCTGTGGATGGCTAAAACTGAAGCTAATCCCTAACAAACCATCCAGGAATTAACCATAAAACTTGAAACTTCATGGTACACTATGCTAGTATAGTGGTATCAAAAAGTGTAAAGAGAAAGAATGTGAATGACATATCAACTGTCAGTTGTGTAACCATATGCAGAGCTTTTGCCTAGGTTAGGCAGAGATCTTTTTCATCCAGTAATAAATTCTTGCTGGAAATGAAAAATGGATTCTATACAGTATCCGGGGTTTGCTGACCGGGGTTTTCGGCAGTTGATGACCATGGTTCGGAACCCACGTTTAGCTGTAAGTCCAGTCGCTAAATAGCCTTCTCAGTTGCTGATGCGCCTCTGACCCCAAAACTTTACTTTTAACCTCCATTTTTTAAAAATGTCAAATTTTGACAACGGAAAAATCTTGATGTTTATCTAATATCATTTACAACTCACTTTATTAATGACACATAACGAAGTTCCTTAATTGTTAAATTCCTCAACTGTAGAGAGAGCTTTATTATAGTATAATTCAGATCTTAAAATATGCCAGACCAACGAACTACATTTTACGAAGTAATATCTAGCAGGGAGTCCCACCATACAACTCGAGAGACACTAAATATTTTAGTGTCTTAGTCATGTTTCCAGAAAACCAGTTTTCCGGCTTTGGACACATCATCTGGTCCCCAAGGTTATTCGATCTAACAGCCTCTGGCTTTTTGCTGACAATCTCAAACCGAGTGTCAATCCTGTGCATATTTCTGTTTTATCCAGGGATACACATATTTTTTTAATAAAACAAAAAATTATCAAAACACAAACAAATATTGTTCCTTCATATTAAAATGTACGAGGGTCATTCGAAAATGTATCTGCCTGTAGATTTAGGACGTTAAAACCATTCAAAGTCCTCAAGTATATTGCTACTTGCCCAACTCTGCTAAATAAACGGTTGTTTCCGCTCTAACATCATTATTTGAAATTTATTTTAATCCAATGAAAGATTTTTTCAAGCTTGGAAAAAGGCAGTAATCACTGCGAGCCAAATCTGGAAAATACGGTGTATCTGAAAGCACTTGGGGTTTTGCAGCAATAACACGAAATATTGTTCTATCATGGTGAACAAACATTTTCTTGTCGAAACTTTCTTGTCTTTTCTTATTCGTACGCCATCCCTGTGTCAATCCTAGAACTTTTCGAATGAACCCAAAAAATTCCTCCTATTATCCAAAAATAACGAACAAGTAAAAAAAAACTACAAAAACATACTGTTTTTGAGAATGTTGAGGATTTCCGAGATTTGTTGCGAAGGTTTATTGCAAATGCATATGTTGTTTTCCAACATATGTCATTTTACAATATAGGTTTACTTTCAGTTACTAATTACTAAATGGTTTAAAAATGAGTCAAACATTTGTAGTGCTAACAATGAAGAATATAGGGAGATAATTTCTCTTCATTGAATTCTTGTTGTATCCTAATATATACCTTCCTAATATTTGAAGATACTTCAATCTCTTTATATACTGGGATACGTTTGGGTGGGGGCAAAGCCTATTATTTCTTCAATTTATCGGTTAGTTAAAAAAAGTCTTCGGTTAGTAGGGTTTTTAAGGTTTCATCATTAAAACCGGAATGGCATCCCGTATGTGGGTCAACTTTCAAATTAGAATTCCCGCATACGAAATTTTGAAGACCATCTTTGTATAGCCGTGACTCCAACAACACTTTGCTCAAATCATCATTATTATTCAGCGTTACAGGCCTTGAAGGCCCTTGTTTTTTAATATCCTTTTATACTGCTAAGTATCGGTTTATTGGGTTGCCTATTTTACGATAACTCTTCTAAATATCAACTGTGACCAACGTTGCTTAACTTCTATTATCGAGAATTCATTATTGACGTGGTGTGGCTCGTGCTTGAGGCGATTTTATTCTAACGCTGAATGTTATTATTTTGTAGCAACAATTGCATTACTACGTTTTTACTACGCGACATGCAATGCTTTAAATGTTCTATCAACCTCCATATTTTTATTTGGTTAATTTTGAAACATTTCAATGCCACTTATATTTACAAATACGATAACAACGGATAATACATACACAAAGAAAACAAATGGTAAATTTGAACTGAATAAGTAGCCATTATGCAATGTCGTAAATAACATTAAAAATATGACAGAAATTATATAATCTCTTAGTTAACGTAACTAAATTACCTTTGATAAAATAAATTACTTATTTGTTACTGAGCACTAATTGAAGCCATTTTCTCGCTCTCTTATAATTATTCTTAAAGGAAATGTAATTATTAAGTTAAGAGTTAAAAGATCTGTTTATAGTTTTACAAGAAATTGATTCATATATTCATTAAATGCATAGACAGTTGCTGAAAAAAGTCTTCTACAAAAATTTCAGTCGCATTTGAAATTCATTATAACGTTATCCAAGAGATTTCAATCAAAAATACGAAAACTTTCATCCCTTACTATGAAAATTACTAATAAAGTTTTTTAATACAAATAAAAACACATTACAATTAAAAATATTTCTGATCATACACTGTTGAAAATGAAAATAACTATTTTTAGAAGCAACATCTTGCGATATGTCTCTACTTTGATAATGATCAATTATCAAAGAGAAATATACAAAACCTTGTTCGTATTCTTCAGTTGCACGTAGTCTGTCGAATGGTAAAGGTCATCAAGAACTTCAATATGAGTATGTCCGCCTTAGTTGAAAATAGGGTCATTATATTATTTAATATTTCTATTTTTAGGCAAGTTTTACGTGACTGTTATAGCAGTTTTGATTGCCATCAGCCTTGTAGTGGCTGTTGACAGTAAGTTTTAGAAATGAAGTGCCTTTAATGCGTACGTTTTATCTATTCTGATATGATAGTTGATCATAATATCTTATTAGTATTATTACAAACATTACAATTTTTAAAAATATAATGCATAGACAATCAACAAATTATTCTTTAGATAATTGCCCCCTATCAAGCAAGATGACATCATGTTCACCTAAATGCAAGGACGACTCGGAATGTTTTGGTAAGAAGTGTTGCCCAAATATTTGCAATGCTAAATCTTGCGTGCCTGATCATTTGAGGGACCCTAATAGTAAATATGATGGATATAAAAACCAAAATTCAAGTAGGTCAACTAATATATGAAAAGTTATAAAAAATATATATATATATATATATATATATATATATATATATATATATATATATATATATATATATATATATATATATATATATGAAAACTGTTGGACTATTCTTTTTTAGAATCAGGCACAGGAAGCTATTGTGGTAACGTAAAATGCAACTCATATGAGAAATGTGAAATGGATAGATCTACCAAGAAACAACGTTGTATTCGCCAGTAAAATCAATGTTTTTTTGTCCTCAAACAACTATTCTGTAAAATATATTTTGATCTTATACGATTACTGACATATTACACTGTATATCTTTAAAATATTTATTCCACATGTTATCAAGTACAATTTCCTGAAAAATGTTCACAGTTCTTTTCTTTATTGTATATAAGCTGTATATTACATACATCACAAAGCAATTAAAAATAAACAAAATGCCTAATAATATAGTTATGTCATTAATTTTGAACCCAATGCCCTAGAGGATTTTTCCATTTTTTTCTGATTCTGTTCCCACAGACGCCTTTCTCTATCTAGCCTTTTTTGTTCCCTCAAAATTCGTTGAGCTTCATGATCCAGCAATTGCTCTCCATCCCAACCAGTGTTTTCATCCCATTCTCCTAATTCTGAAGAAGGCTAAAAATCAACTAAATTAAAAGGGATACATAAATATTATAACTGAATAAGTACAATAATATTTACTGTATCATCCAAGACATTCAGTCTGTTGTTCAAACTTCTTGCATTAATGTTATCTCTCTTATTCCTAATCAGTACTTTTGTTTGTTTAGTAATATGGGGCGTCATATCTTCGAAAAAGTTCAGTTGATCTTCCATGTTTTCCTCAGGTTCAGGAGAGTGTGCTTTAAAAGTTTGTTGACGATAAAGATCAATGTAATCTTGAACAGTTTTTGGTTTGTTGTCGGTCAGCGAATCATTACCCCACTCAGACCAATCTTGAACATCGTTGACTGATTCAATGCAAGAAACTACATGCGTTAAAGGGACTGATTCAGAACAGCTTCGTTTCCTTTTTCGTATACAACATAATGCCCTTCGAAATAAATTAATAAAAAACAAACAAAAAAATTTCAGTTTAGAAAATAACCAAGCAAAAATCATATTTTATTAATTAACAACACTGAATACATATTTTATAATGTCTCAATCCCTTAAATTTAAAGGCAATTATAAACCTCCGGCAAAGATAAAAACAAACATAGGTTATGTCAACTAGAGTGGTTGTCAGGATATAATTGACTGTTATGGTTTGTAATATCGAGAACCTAAATATCTCAAAATAATCAATATAAGCTTTTAATTCCATGATTGTATAACCTTAAAAAATGTTTTCTAATAAAATACTAAAAGTGTCTAGCCCTTTTGCAATAATTCAAAGGAATGTAGGAAAATTTAAATACAACTGGTATAATGAAGGAATTCAATATCCCGGTTTTAAATATTATCCCAGGTATTAATTTTATTTTCTTGTAAAAATTTCCATTAATAATTGTTATTAACTTTAGGCGTGCTGATTTCGAAGATCCTCCTTATGAACCCTCCAAATTGTTTAGAGTATCACGAATTACAGTTTTAAAAGGTTTATCTTCTTGGGAAAAAGACATTTTAAAGGGTTTTAGATTAGATGGAAAGGTATATTAATTGCCATAGGTTTTTTTTACGATATTTTCGTAATAGTTTTTATATTTCAGAAAAATGGTTATACTATCGTCAAGAATATTCCTGAAAATAATGCTCGTTTGTGGAAAATTAAGCATCTGATTCAAATTATTCCCATCACATATCCCGATGGATTTCCTAAAGAAAATGATAGAACTTATTTAAATGAAAATGGACAGTTGCGAATAATTAAAACCATTAAGCCAATAGAAAAGCAGTTACAACTGACTGAAGAGTTTTCTAAATTACCTGAGAGAATGGATGGAGATACATTACGAAGGAACTTAAGGAAAAAATGGTTAAATGGTTTTGAAACTGTATTATAAAGAGATGTAAAAATAAAGAATAACATTATATTAGAATGTGAATTTTATTCTACAAATAAATTAATTGATTAAATAATATTTAGTGCCATTTCTTCCTATAAGGTAGTTTTATTAATTTTCGGCAGATGTCGCTCTTGAGAAACAACACTGTGTAATGTCAGTTGTCGTTTGTCATAATTCTTTTCGAAGTTTTGTTAAGGTTGTAGGTAGGTTAATGTGAACAACTTTATATTTTCCCAGAAATTCACAACCATCTTTGAATAAAAATACATTTTTAGCATCCAGAAGGAAAATCTATGATATTTACTATATTTTGTGGTTAATATTTTTATTGGAATAATTTGGAAAATCAAAAGTTATTCCGAAATTGGATTTGAGGTTAATATTGACAGGACTATTGCAATAATTCCAGGTTTCCACGATGGGAGCTTACAAGTACATTCAAGAACTGTATAGAAAGAAACAAAGTGATGTTCTTCGATTCTTATTGAGAGTTAGAGTATGGCAGTATCGTCAACTTACTAAACTTCATAGAGCTCCTAGACCAAGCCGCCCCGACAAAGCACGGAGACTAGGATACAGGGCCAAACAAGGTTTGTTATTAAAAAATGTCATATTCTCTCTGAGTGAAAAAGCACCGTCGATCAGTTTTCAATTGTTTACAGTAATTGTTTAGCTTTTGCAATGGTGCAAAACAATATGCATTGGCCAGCATGTTTTTAACTCTTATTGTTAAAAACTATCTAGAACTCTGCAACATTTGTATACTGTATTTTTTTAATTAGTCTTTATTATGATGAGTGTTTAAGTTTATAAATTTTTTAAGGTTTTGTTATCTTCCGAATCCGTGTCAGACGTGGTGGTCGCAAACGCCCAGTTCCCAAAGGTGCTACTTATGGTAAACCCAAGAGTCATGGTGTAAATGAATTGAAACCTGTTCGCAATCTTCAATCAATCGCTGAAGAACGTGTAGGAAGACGTTGTGGTGGATTGAGGGTCTTGAACTCTTACTGGGTTGGTCAGGACTCTTCATACAAATACTATGAAGTTATCTTAATCGATCCTTCTCACAATGTAAGAACTTTAATTATCTTTATTTTGATTCAGTTGAATGGTTTTTATAAAATTTTTAGGCAATTAGACGTGACCCTAAAGTTAACTGGATAGTGAATGCTGTACATAAACATCGTGAACTCCGTGGAAAGACTTCTGTTGGCAGATCATCCCGTGGTTTGGGCAAGGGACACAGATTCTCTCAAACCAAGGGTGGTTCCAGAAGAGCAGCTTGGCTCAGAAGGAACTCCCTTCAACTGCGCAGAAAGCGTTAAGTTATGTATTTTTTATCTTTTGATTATAAGAATAAAAACAGTAAAAAACTATTTTGTGTGTTTATTTAATATCTAAAACATTTGACATTAATCCTGCTGAATATGTTTTGTAATATTTCATTTGATTCTAGTCTGACATACATTTTTTGCCACTTTAATTATAATTACATTCTTCAAAGATTTGAAAACTGATTTAATTTTGTGAATTTAAATCTATAATAAAATTTGCTTCTTTTTTCAATACATTTAACAGTATTTACATATATAAACATTTAAATATCAGTTCAGTTAAAAAATGATCTGTTAAATATATGATCTATTTTCTTCTTAAAAAGATGAAAATTAGTTGAAGTCTCAGGTAAACAGTACCTAAAGTAAACTTTGATGCTTCAACTCCTACGCGGAACATAGGGCTTCAATAAAAACACCCTGTCTGGTTTTGCACAAGAAAACTGACTTCATACCAGGACATATTTACTCTTAATTCATCATGAACACTTTCTCTTTGAGCCAGTTTCCCAACATCTCTTTTCGTCATCTTCCTGTGGTGCTACAGCCTGTACCTCCTTCATCCTCCACCCGGATCGATCTCCAGCAGCCCCTTGCCAGTTTTTGATGTGCAGTGGTTCTTCAGCATTTCTTGTATTGTCCTGCCATTGTGTCTTAGATCTACCTCTTTTTCTCTTACTCCCTACTCGCCTGTCCATGATTTTCCGTGGTATTCAGTTTTCTGACATTCTGGCCACCTGTTCCGCCTATCTTTGTCGCTGAACCGTTACAGTCTACAATATCCAGATACTGGTACAGTTTTTTTAAGTTCCCAGTTATATCTTGATCGGTATCAAAAATTCATCTTATTCACAGTACTCTTCTTTCAAATTTCGTAAGCATCTCTTCTGTTTTCTTTGTGAGGCTCCACGTCATGCATCCATAAGTGACTACTGGGCGAATGAGTGTTTTGTAGATCCTAACGTTTGTGTTCTTTTGAATAACCCTCACCAACACCTCTTTTACCCTGCCCTGCCCTGATTTCAGTTCAATGTCATTTTCGTTTCGAATCTGGTCCGACCAGAACACAAGGAGTATTTTTAAGATATGAAGTTTATTTGTTATTTTCCACGTTTCACATCCTTAGAGCAAGACAGCCTCCACCTAAGTACCCGTGCTCCAAAATTTCCTTGAGATTTTTGTATTCGCTCCTGACATCATGATCTGCATGAATTGCATCTCCATTCTTTGTGAGAATGCTACCCTAGTATATAAATCTCTCCACATCTTCTGTCGATGCCGAAAAAACCGAAAAAAATACAATTTCTAGATTAATTCTCAGCGATTTGGACTTTGTTGAATTGATTTTCTGGCCTACTTTCTCGGTTTCCATTACAAGTCTGTTGTAGGTGGCAAGCTCAGACTAAAGACCAACCAATATTAGTGGTGCCAATTCCACACCAGTTTATTGGCGCAACAAATAATGACGCCAATAGCCATTTTCTCAAAAATTTAATTTTATGTACTTGTTCAGTTATAAAAATGGTGTTAATTGTAATTCATAGAGCTAGTATTAAAGTTGTTTAAATATTGAGTGTAGAATCGGCAAGCAATATAGAAAAGAAGACAACAAAAACATACATGTTGTGTTCGTAATTGGATTTCACATAGAACGGCTTAAGGTGCATCAAATTGTTTAATTCAAAAATTGACTAATGAAGATCAGAACACATATTTTAAACATTGAAAGATAACACGCATAATCAGTTAATTTATCTATTAAATCTCATAGAAACAATATACAAAAATCAGACACCCCTATGTAGAACACCATTTTAACACATTTAAAATTATAAATAACAGTGACATTTCTTGCCCTACTTCTATGTTCAACTTTATTTTCATGATATATTCTGTTGTGTTCTAAGATTCCGAATAGTACGTATTTTGGCATTGCCAGAATTTATATCAAAATTTAGGATTGAATCAGAAATGGTTTCTATAATTGCTCTTAAAGCTTCATCTCTTTTATACCTATCTATATAATCCACTATTTTATTATATCATAAACATCGAATAGGCCATTTAGTAGGTATTGGCAGGTATTTGGTAGGTATAGTAGGTACAGTAGGCCATTTTTTGGCTAGGGTCGACATTTTTAGCACAACACTTTTTGACAAATACATTTATTTTTGTTTATAAATACCAGAACTGGCACCAGAAAGCAGACCAAGATTTAACTTTATTGGCGCATTGATTAGCGGCATAATTAAATTGGCATTAGTCGATTTACCACTTTTTCCACATGCAAAAAAACTGGCGCCACTAATCTTTACACGTGGAAATCCAGATTAATCCATCAATTTATAAAAAAAGCTACCTATTCGTTTTCTTCAATATCATAGCACAAGTTATATGCTGCGTATATTAAGTTGCATAACCAATTACTTCACAACTATACACAATCGGTTTATAGCTGAAAAACCGGAAAACCCAAAGAACTTAGTAGGCTTTTGACTGAATAAAATTCAGATGTGCCTAATGAGCACGCACTGCCAATCTCTGAGGGTCTCATTTGAAGATTTCCTCGTCATGATACAAAAAGAACAGAACTAAAATAAATTCCTTCACGTTGTTGTATGTTCTATTTGCATGCACTAGATGTTAATTGCAATCATTTGAGCTCTAACAAAAACTGAACAATAAACCAAGAAATAAATCACCATAGAAAATATAGAATATTTTAATGATATCATTACTGTTTGAATATACAAATGGAGCTAACATTACCTCAAATATATTTCATGCATAGAGTACCGTCTGTGCACTGTATGAAACCGTAATGACTGTAATATTTTGTGTCCCATTTAATTTATGCATCATCAAAATACCATCACTATCAATCCTAGCCTCGATTTTGCCCTCATTTTTTTTAACAAGTTGCCTACCACGAGATGCCTCTTTGACATTAAAAGTTTCTTTTTCAAATCTCTGGAAGAGTTTTTTGCACGCTGAATCATCTACAGCCTAAACTTTATATACATTATTATTATTATTTTTAATTGATTCAAAAACTGATAAACTACTATACAGAATCTAATAATAGTTATTTGAGATATTAATGATTATTAAACAGACCTGTGCGTAAAATATGAAAGAAACATTAAAAATAGAAGCAGTAATTAATAGTCGGAGAGGAAACAAAATATTTTTATAGCCCATGTGGGATTCGAACCCACGACCTCCGGATTTGTTAATACAGTTCGGCGCTCTAACCAACTAAGCTAACGGGCCTGTTGTTATCAATCGTACTTATTGTTATAAACGAGATAAAATTCGATATTTTATTGGAAGTAATATATTTCTTAGATGGCCAAACCATTAATAAATTAAAAAAGAACAAACGCTCCTGTGTTCTGCATTTAATGATGTAATATAATGTTGCACTAATTATTATATGAAGGTGCAAGATTTTTGTTATGTAGTACATTAGAAAATGTTAACCAAGCAACAACACTGTTGAGAATCCATATATGTATGTGGTTTGGTTTTGTCATGGTGGAACAAAAACGCCCTTGTCTGTTAACCAAATTTAGTCCTCCTTGTCATTTAATTGTGTTTAATTGTATTAAAGTTACAAATTATAAACAGTACTAAGGGTCAGCAAATTTTTATCGCGATATCCAAGTAGTGAGCTACTTGATCAGTCCAAGTTGTCGAAAATATTTCGAAACCATAATGACACCAATATTTAATGTTCTATTTATCATAAGCATCATCAAATTGCAATCATCGGTATTAAAATCCTGGATTCTGCTCACAAAATATGATAAACCATTTGAGCAGCAATGGCAGCAACCATTTTTATCAATTGTTTGTTGAATTTTGCGAAAAATATAAAAAACCCATTTAGAATTAAAATTGAAATTATTATATTAATAGTTCAAAACGAAACAAAAGGTTTATATAGCCCATGAGGGATTCGTACCCACGACCTTTGGATTTGTTAAAACAGTTCGGCGATTTAACCAACTAAACTAACGGGCCTGTTGTTATCAGTTGTTCTTATCACTATAAATGAGCTGGAATTTGATGTTTTATAAGAAGTAATATATTTCCTACATTGTCAAAGCCTAAAATTAGTTAGAAAAGTGGGACAAACGCTATTAAGTTTTGCATTTAATGATATCATTAAATGTTGCACTGATTATAGTCTGACGGTGCAAGATCTACGCAGTTAGTTAGGAACTAGTAGCCTAACTTCAACGCTTTTTGTTAACAGTACACACATGTAGTTTGGTTTTGTCTTAGTGGAACAAACACCCTTATTGTAAATGAAATATATTCTCTGCTTGTCATTTTAATTGCGTTCAAGTCACAAATTGCAAACAGCAACAAGACTCAGCAAATCATCTCCTTTATTTTATGAGACATCTCAGTAACAAGCTACTTGAACAGTTCAAACTTTCTCAAATATTTCGAAACCATAATGGCACCATTATTTAGTGTTCCTTTATCTATTGTATCAATCCTGACCTTGATTTTGCCAGGTCCTGTGGTGACGAGTCGTCCAGTACGAGATGCCTCTTTAACGCTAAAAGTTTCCATTTAAAATCTTCGGATGTACTTTTTGCTTTTTGAATCATCTACTGCCTAAACTTTATATACGTCATTTTTTTTAACTAATTAAAAAAACTGATAAATTGCTATACATAAACTAATGATTCTAAGAAGAACAGGAATATTTGTATCCATATTGGTTTGTTAATCCAAAATGACAGTTTGCAAGATATAATTTTAGATTAAGTTGTATAAAATATTCGTTTGATATTCCCATTTCAGTTATTAGTAGTTCATTCCATAATTTTCGTTTTGACTATTAGTCTAGACTAGCAAACGTATCGAAATCATCATGACACCAATGTTTGATGTATCACCTATCTCATGTGCAGTCAATATCATTCTTAGCTTTAGTTTTATTTATGTCTTTGGTAAAAATTCGTGCAATACGAGATATATTTTGAACATCAAGAGTTTCCGTTTTGAATTTTCCAAACCACAATATTAAATCATCTACAGCATCAATTTTATTCACGATAGGATTATGTTTATGAAGATACTTATAATATTAAAGTGAAAATATTTTTAAGAGATTAATGAAGAGACCACAACATAATTACAAAGCAAAACAAAACAATCTAATATATTTATAGTTTCACAGTAACAAAATATACGCAGCCTATGTAGATTTCGAGCTCACAACTTCCGGGTTTGATAACACTAGTTCGGCTTTATAACCAATTGTAAACATCTAGATTGATAGTGTCCACTATATTTTACAGTGTTTTGGGTATGAAAAAAGTTTTTCGCTTGAAAACGCTGTGTTAGTGGTCATCAAAAGATACAATCTAATGAATACTTCTTCAAGGCTGTTTAGACTTATTTAAACGTAATTATGCTGAGTTTTTTCAAAGTTTCATAACAGCGAATGAAATGAAGGTAGATACGAAGCAGCAGTAAAACCTGTGAGTGTACTAGCAGTAAAAAAAGCATCAAAGAAAGTGAAAATGGTTCCATCTGCAGGAAAAGTTATAGTTACAGTTTTCTGGGATACTCGTGGTATGGTGGTCAAATACTACGTTGCAAAATGTAGGATCAATTGAAGAGTACTATTTAGACTAAACGTATACATCAGTCCTAAATTAAAGTGATCTTAATGTGTCTGCATCATTCACGTCTCGGGTTGTTGCTGTAAAACTTCATGACCTACTTTTCGAAGTAATTCCACCGCATATTTACTGGATATGGTCTCCAGCAATTACTTATTCCCAAACCTGAAGAAATCGTTCGCTGGATGAAGATTCACTTCAAATGATGATGATTATTTTGAAGAGTTGAATAAATCGCGTTATACTGAGGGTATTAAAAAAATCAACATTGTTGATTTAAATGTATGACTAGGTTAAAAAGAATCTGAAAAATCTTCAGTTTTCTTTGTCAGGTCGAGAACTTTTTGAACGATTTCGTCTTTGGCTTTGCAGATAAGCATGGAATCGATTGTCAAATTTTAAATAAATCAAATAACACAACGTTGTACCTCGATATTCCTGTTGTAATTTTGCATCTTAAACTCAAAATATGGAGTACACAAATTGTTATCTACTATTTGCGGAAAACGTTGGAATCAAATCCCGCGTATACCGAGGCTCTACTCTACTAGAAGTTCCTAAATGAGTACACTTAACAACAGTTGGTTTAAAAATAAAATAAACGTTTACAAATAAAATATAATTCTTGGATTAGGTCCATTTCAACTTCTTCTCGGCCATTTCGAAAACGATTAAACTACTCAAAAACACGTACACTGGATGAACATTCATTGCCATACACTTCTTTCAATAAATTATACGTTTTACTAGCGGATTTTCCAAGTTTCAAGTGAAATTTCACAACAATTCGTTGCTCTATTGTTACACTATATATAAAAACAACTCTAAAGCTGGGTCAACACCAATAAAATTTTATGTGTGTGTTGAATTTATTGGAACAATTTGTTTGAATTATCTTGAGGACAGTAGATAGTTCGGGTGCGTGCTGTGCGGCGACAATATTTTTCCAGCTTTAAGCTGGGTCCACATAATGATGTGGATAAATTTGCGTTGAGCGGGCTGTATGTGTTCTGCCTGTGTGGCAATGTAAACGCTCTGACACACAAATATTGTCGCCGCACAGCACCCTCACGAACCATCTGTTGTCCACCAGATAATTCAAACATACTGTTCCAGTAAATTCAACACACAAGCAAAATTTTATTGGTGTGGGTCCAGCTTAATGCGAAAGAGGGCTACGGTTATATGGATTTATTTACAGAAGCGAGAGGTATTGCATTCGAATGAGAAGGCTTCACGCTAAATAGTTGTTGGTCGCTCTTTTTGCATATTGGGGTATTAAACTATGTCAATTGCAATATAATCAGTAGTGATGGTTGTTAATCTAGATGGCACATAAAACAGGATGGATTATTATGCAACCCAATATACAGCTACATTATAATAATATACAGCTGAATTTTGTAGTTCCAAAACATCAGGGTTCTAACTGACGCTCGTGAAAGTAAGCAAAACAATATATAATACTAACAATAAATTAGTTCCAAGATACCTCTTTTTTCACTAAATACAAAAATTACCTGGATAATTAACATTAAATCTAAATTTTAATATAACAAGGATTTAATGAATTAAATAGGTACATTGAGATCTATAGAAAAGCTAAGGAGAGAAAACGAAAAACGAGAACTCCATTAACTGTGTTCAACAAATTTATTTGTAGAATATCTGTTCCTATACTTTTATAAAAATTTACTACCAAAAAAATTTATATATAAAATTGTTGCATCAAGAGGCAGGCTTAAAATATTTCCTACATTTCTCGTTGAATACCTTCAGAGATCTTTCCCTTATCAGATCTTCTACTGAAAGTTCTACTTGCAACATTCTCAGCTAAAAATTATTTTAATTTATGTATGTTTGATTTACTTTGAAAAAACAGAACTCACTTTTGTTTGTTCTGCTCTTAAAGTTTTTGATAATTTAATATCGTCAGCCTTAGTTTCTCTTTCACTTTTAAGTCTTTTAACATTATCAGTTGCATAGGATATACAGTTCCTTATAAATTTTTCTCTTTTTTCATGACCTTCTTGAATTTGATCATATATGGTCCTACATGCAGCTGATTCATCGGCATGGAAGGAATTAGTAGGAACTCCAGAATTTATTGTGTTTACTATAATATCGTCAGCTTTTCTCATAGATTTCAGGGCATCCTGAAAAAAGCGTAATAGAGAGGAAATAACAACCGAAGGAGAAAAGATGCAGTTTTTACCTGAAATTCACTAAAATCGGCACATTCCATGATAACTGTTAGCATTCCTTAATAAAATCTACTATTTTTCATAAAATATCTATCCTTAATATAAATTTAAAAAAAACTGCATAACCTATAAAAGTTAGTGAAAAATGGCACGAGAGTTTCAAAATCACAGCGCACTCTATCGGGTATATTTTTTAATAAATGCAAACGGTTTTTTTTGCTTAAATACTAATAATTTAAAATACTTATTGTGATCTCAAAAATATTATAGTTAAATTTAATATTTTATTTTAGTTAGTATGAGCTTATTTGTTTTTTATTTTGGGATATATATGAAATATTAATATCGAAGGCCTCTTAATTGTGAATATCAATCATTTTTATGTCGCCATTTTGTTTCAGTTTCTTTTGCGGTATCATATAAGTAAGATGGGTACGGTTTCTCACATGTTTTGTTTATTTGCTTCTATATTAAAGGTGAATATAATAATATTATATGATGATCGGCTTTTCTTTCTATTTTTCCAATAGTTTTATTGATTTAATATCTATAGGCCCTTCCTGTTTGGTTATATTTTTACGTCACTAATGCAGCGACTTGGTTCAGAAATTATTTAAATTTTAACCTTTGTTTTGTTTTATGTTCAAAACGTATTATCATTGTTTTCACATGCTAGACTGATACTTGTTGCTAAAGGCTTGTCTCTTTTTGTTTAATAACTAATGCTGCCTTTGCATTTTCTTATGTAGTTAATGTAGTTTTAGTTATGTAGTTTAATTTTTTCTAACCTAAATACGTATTCAATTTATAGTTGCCAAATTAATTATATGCACATTAACATTTGCAGATATCCAAATCATCTGACTAAAATATCAGCTATTTATACTTTCAGATATCCACCATGGCCAAAGCATACTCCTGAAAATCTTCACAGCAATAACACTAGCTAGTAATTATTTAATACAATTTTATTGATATTTTAAGAAAATAATACTATTAATTAATTAATCAGTTATTTATAAGTAAAACATTAACTCAATACTGAAAAATCTAAATTTAGTTTTGCTAATTTTAATACTGCTGCTGCCTGCTAAAACAATGGCTACTCAGGAGGACCGATCATTGTCTGCTGGAATGTCATTACCAAAATGGGTGAAGAATAAAATGTCAGACAGGTGAGTGATATCTATCTATACATTTAGTTTCATGGTGTAATATTTAAAATTTCCATAATGTTGAGTGTTGAGTAATATTTTGCTCTATTGCAACAAAGTATGAAATAGTGCGGAGTTTTTTTAGGCATACTTAAATTACTCGACAAATATCTAACAGAAGAAAAGTGTGTCAACTATTTTAGAATGACCTAGTTAATATATGTTACATTTATTGTTTTGGGATTGATCTTTTTGAGTCATTTTTTAAAATTCTACGTCAACAGATCACACGCTCTATTATCAAATGTAATTTTTACAAAATGTTTATTTTTTTATCTGTGTTGATGTCAAACAAAAACAAAATAAAGTTTTACGTCAAAATCGTGTGACTGTTATTTATGTGTCAGGTAACTTTTTTGTTTAATATGTTTGTGTTGTTCAGAAAGTAATATTTTTTTGTATGAAAGCTGAAGGAAGGAAGCTTTTTTTAGTTCAAGAATATTCATTGTCAATCATCGTTGAGGTAAAATAAATGATTTTTTAATATTTTTTTGGATACCAAATTATTGTCATTGTTGTCAAATGAATATGTTTGTTCATACCTGTATCAGGGCTTAATATTATTTAACTTGTTTTAAATGCCACACATTTATCATTAATTCAGCTGGTGATAGAACATATTAAGTTAAATTGACTGGACTCACTTAAAATGCTAATGTACTAGTCCTCCAAACTAACTGGAATCCTAATATGTTCATATTGATTTTAAATTTTGGTGAAAAACATCATTGGGACACTCCTCATAAATCGCCTACACCCAGGGGGGCGTAGCCATCATGTGACTTTACGACAGTTATAAATAACTTTTTAACTGGTTATCTCTGAAACAAAAAAAAAATAGTTAAGTGTATATTTACCTGAACTCCTGTCTTGGTACCATTGCTGTGTGCTGAGTTGCCTTTGGCCGCTGAATGTTACTTTACAGCTTTTCATTTTCTTGTTTCTTCTTGCTAGAGTTCTGTTTTGCTTTAGCCTTGTTGGTTTTCATCTTTTCTGATTTTTCTTTGGAACTTCCTTAGTGAAGTTCAATTGGTTTCTTTGTGATCTTCTGTGTTTCTTCTTGCTAGAGTTCTGTTTTGCTTTGGCCTTGTTGGTTTTTATCCTTTCTGATTTTTCTTTGGAACATCCTTAGTGAAGTTCAATTGGTTTCTCTGTGATCTTCTGTGGATTTGCATGTTATTCATATATCATGGTATTCTCATATCTATTATGGTGTAACAAAATCTTTTTCAGTTTTCACTTTTCAGTTCAGTTCAGTTTTGGTTATTCGCTGTTTAAAAAAATGTATTCCTGAAGCCACCTTTCTTATTATTTGCAAACACCAGTTAACGGTAGTGTGGGATTCTAATTCTCCTGAAAGTTTCCTAGTGCTTGTTGGATCTGCAGTCACAACTGCTCTTTAAGCGTCGGCATCGAGAGATTGTTGACGACCTGATCTTGTCGAAGAACTGAACTGAACGGATTGATACGGCACCTTCCGTTTTAAAATAAAGTCTTAAAATTGCCCCAATTTTGCGACTTATTTCATTCATTTTAATGTTTTTGTTAAAAACCGTTGACTGAATATTTTGCTATGGAGTCAGTTTAATATTGAAGAAGGAATGTTTATTTTTCAGAGCAAAAAGTTGAAATCGGATTATAACTCTGAGGAGTATTAACCTTTATTTATAAAAGAAAGGAAAAACTCAAATACTTTTGTTACATGCTAATAGTATCATCTAATCGTTCTTAAGGGGGGAAATAAGTTTAGGACTACGTTTTTTAGTGATTTGCATGATTTTTTGACAAGAAAGGAATATATATATATATATATATATATATATATATATATATATATATATATATATATATATATATATATATATATATATGCAGAAGTGATCCTTTTACATAAAAAAGGAGCACAGGAAGATTTAAAGAACTACCGTCCAATAAGCCTCCTATCAGTGATGTACAAAGTTTTCACTAAGATAATTTCTAAAAGAATATTAAAAAAACTGAATGACGCACAACCAAGAGAACAAGCAGGATTCAGAAGTGGATTCAGTACAATGGATCACATCCAGGTTGTACAGCAGGTCATAGAAAGGCACAACGAATACACCATGCCACTGTGCTTGGCTTTTATCGACTACGAAAAAGCATTTGATTCCATCTCAAAGCATGCGATAATGGATGCACTGCTTGGCCAAGGTGTAGAGAGAGCCTATGTAAACCTATTAGAATCGATATATGACGGAGCTACAGCCACAATTAACCTTGATGATCTTGAAGTGGGAATTAATATAGAACGAGGTGTACGGCAGGGTGACGCAATATCGCCTATTCTTTTCTCGGCTGGCCTTGAAGAAGTATTCCGTAAACTGGATTGGGAACAGGATGGGGTAAAGATCAATGGTGCAAACTTAAACCATCTTAGATTTGCAGATGATATTATTCTCATTTCACAAGACCCAGAGGAGCTGCAAAGACGCATACAAGAACTGCAAAGGGCTGGCGAACCATTTGGCTTGAAAATAAACCTGAAAAAGAGTCAGGTTATGTTCAATAACTTCGCTCAGGACAGAAGAATTTCAGTTTTAGGAAGGGATTTAGAGATTGTGGACAGCTTTGTATATCTTGGGCAGAGGATTTCCATGGAGGGGAATACCGCCCGGGAGGTGGAACGGCGTGTTAAATGTGGCTGGCAGGCATTTGGTAGGCTCAACATAGTGTTTAAGAGCAGACTCCCACTTTGCCTGAAAAGAAAAGTATTCGATCAGTGCGTTCTACCCGTTATGACATACGGAAGTGAAACCTGGACACTCACATCGCAAACAATTCAAAGACTTCGGGTGGCACAGAGGGGAATGGAAAGATGTATGCTTGGCATTACAAGACGAGACAGAAAGTCCTGCGCATGGATCAGGGAACAAACAAAAGTCTGTGACATCATTGGAAGAGTAAAACAGTTGAAATGGAGATGGGCAGGCCATATAGCGAGGCGATGGGACGACAGATGGACCAAGGCAATCCTGGAGTTGATACCGCTTGATCGCAAACGTCCGTGAAGAAGACCGAAAGCACGATGGACTGATGACATCGTTAAGTATATTGGACCCGAGTGGCAGAGGAAAGCCCAGGACCGTGAAGGTTGGAAGCATGCTGAAGAGGCCTTCATCCTGCAGTGGATCGATACGGGATGATGATGATATATATATATATATATATATATATATATATATATATATATATATATATATATATATATATATATATATATATATATAATTTATTGAAACATTGAGTTGAGTCAAACAGTCGAGTTGAAACTTTCTATTACCTAATCTTTATATATCGGAAGAATTTCTTTCTGGACATCAGGATGCAATGGAGTCGGATATGCTTCAGGCCTCGTTTCAAGAGCTTCAGGTTTGTTTCTATTTATACCCGCTCGACAATTGTCATGTTTTGGATTGCTATCTGTCGATATCATATGATGATAAGTTGCCATTATTGCCTTCTTCATGTCTTCGACGCTATTAACATTTCTTCTAATCACTAAAGCCTCCGTCAATTTTTCTTATCCGCCCAATTTTTTTTTATCTTTCCTGACGCTTCGGAGTCGAGTTTCCATCCGTTTCTGCGCGTGACCTGGGCATTCTCTTTTGATAACTGTCAGTATATTACCATAAGGATTTAATTTGATAACTGCAGAAAATATTTTTAAATTTGCATTGCCGATATAATTACCGTATTTCACTCCATATAATTCCTCTGATCTTGAAAACATCATTTAAACAGATCTACTTCCCTCAGATCCTTCATGCATTTTTGTGCAAGTTTCTTCGTCATGATTCTCTTGCCAAGCTAGATATTCTGGTGAAGTTTTCGACCTGTTCCTTCACATTGCATACACATGACAGTAACTACTCCGAACAACGAGATCAATGACTTTTCCACACTAATATGATATAAGAGTTGTTACTCCATATAATGATTTGAATCCTCGTTTCTTCCAGGTTCCATTACCAGATACTTTTAAATTCAGAATAGGTCATTCGTATTTTTTATTTTCTTTTTTTTCTTCTATAGCTTTCTTACAGAAAAGTTCACTCAGTGAGGATGGTTGCGGTATTTTCTTGATGGAAATTCATATAAAATTGTATAAATAAAACAAAGTTGTCTAATTTCCACTTATATTTTTTTCTAAAACACAACGCGTTTCGCTACACTGTAGCTTCTTCGAATGGTTGACAAAGAATGTTCTTCAATTCCTTGTCAATCATCCGAAGAAACTACAGTGTAGCGAAACGCGTTATGTTTTAGGGAAAAATATAAGTGGAAATTAGACAATTTTGTTTTAATTATACAAAAGTTTCTTCGCACCGGCGTGGATATGATTGTACATTGCGTTATAAGTATCTTCAGATAATTGCAAAATAAATTTAATCCTTCTCTGCCAACCCCCAAGAGTCGAATGATAAACATAATCCTACGATTTATCTCAAATCCAGTATTGATGAAAGGACCTGATTGGATGTGTTTCGATCCACACTTACAATTCATAACGAGCTTGAACCCGAGGCCACGTATTCCAGTTTTTGCAAATTTCACGTCCTGCTTGCAATTTCGACAAATAAGAATATCCGACAAAGCTGTGAATCCGCTAAACAATTCAATAATTCTATAACAATGTAAAGGATTAACAATCACATTTTCACTAGTGGCATCCGAAAGTTTTTTTGCGTTGATAACTTTCTTTACCTTCGTCACATTTACTTAATTCACTATTAGAATACTGATTTCCGTGGAAGGATCTTTTATGTGGTCTACTAGTGCGAGTAGAAGTACCATGTTCTTTTTTCGGATACGTTGACATTTTGTCTCCAAACTTGAAATACATGTTACGAAAGTCGGTGCCAAACTAATCATAAAACCGACGCTTTGTCAAAACGACGCCAAAACTTCTAGTACCTTCCACCCATGGTCTCTATTGTGAAAATATACCTAAGAACATCTAACGACGCCCCCTTCCTTTCCAAATATACCTCAGTAGTTCATAAATGACTATCTGAGTGACCGCTCCGTTTTACATTCCACACACACGCTCCGACACTTAAGCGGCCTGCGACGGTTGCGACCTGCAACTTGGTTGCCAACTTGTTTGCCACAGAACATGCAACCTTGCCAGCAACATCAGTTTATAAAAAGAAGTTGCCGTATAAACTATTTTGTTGTGTGTACAATTGAGATTCTAATTATTTTACTACTTATTAGGGTTTCAAAATGACACATACGCTGCAACATGGTTGCCAACATTAGGCTCCTACTAAAAATTAACACTTTTTAATTCCATTGCAACATAGTATTGCAACTGCAACTTGCCCACAGACGTTTAACTTTGTTTGCAACATGGCAAGTTGACAACATGATTGGCCACCAAGTTGCAGGTCTAGGGGTCGCTTTAATGAGGGACGCTCACTTAACCGCTCATAACATCAGAACGAATTGATTTTTTTTTGTTTGAAACTTTGGGAACATATTTTTGAATAGTATTATTAACAATTTATGGAAAAACAAATTTTGAGTTAGCTAAACCTATTTCCCCCCTTAAGTTGCTCTAATCTGTTTAAATCGCTTTCTAAACAGTATCCATAAATCATGGATTTATTGCATTGCTCTGCATACTATTGCATTGTTGTAAACAATAAATGTTCCAAAATCCAATTAGAAAAAGCTTCAATGGTCTCTGTAGCAAAATTTCACTACTTACTACTACTATTGCATTTAATGGCATTTAGGACTGAGACATTTTGACCTGACTGCCATTTGATCACTTTCCATTAATTTGCCAGTTTTTGGCGTTGCATTTTACGCTTAGTTACTCTGAAGCATCAAAACTATATAATAAATATTATTCACTTAAAGTTTTAAAGTAATGACTTGAATTAGACTAAGATAATGTTACATAAACATTATATTTTCTTATCTGTTTTTTACGCTATATAATTTATTTTCAGTAAATTGCAAAATTATTTGGGACATTTTGAAGTAATTAGGTTATCATTATTTTAAACAAAAAAGTAGAAATATGTTGAGGGCTAAAATAAATTATTTCTGATTTATTAGAGTTTTAAAGTTAGATCAATAAAATTGGACGTTATTTATTAGAATATTATCTATTTATTTCTTATGTATTGAAACCTTTAATATTTGATAATGCTTCACAAATGAACTTTGTGTTTTTTGTTTTAGTTTTAGATAATGATGCCAATTTCATGGCATCATGCAATACATACAAATGTGTATCAATTTATCGATAAGTTCTCGTTTGGTAGTGATGACTTCCGCCACTATTTACCTCTTACTCAATTCCTAAATATTTTCTATTGCGTTCAAGTGCGATGAATTACCTAGCCAAGGCAAAACCTTGATATTTTTTCAGCTAGGAATCCGGTTACACCTCTGGCTTTATGACACGGTTCTAAATCTTGCATGAAAAACATATTTCTTACCAGTAGGAACCATTCAATGACCTGAGGCAACAAATGATTTTCCAAGATGCGTTGGTATTGATGTTATCTTATTGGACCATCGATGATGTAGACGTTCTAGGCAAGCTGCAGATATCCCCGATCACACTGTTACGCTTACAGGGTGGTTCACCCTTTCCACAAGCGAAGTTTTTTCCGAAATTGTTCTTTTGGAAACTGTGACATCTTTATCAACAGAAAATTAATAAGAAAATTGTCTTCTTATTTCTATTTTTGAAATACATGCCCCTAATTTCATAGTCACTACGGTGTGTTGTGATCATATTCTCCCATTTTTACCTTGACGGCTTGTTTAGAAAGGCAGCTTTAGGTCAGTTATTTTTTTATCCGGTTGGCTTCTACCGACTTAGACAAGCATGCAATTGAAACTAGTTTCTCAAGAAAAAAAACTTAACATTTCAATTTTTTTCAATGGATTTTAGATGCGCCAGAATGTTTTACATGACACACCCTCAGTTTTATAGGAAAGAGGAAACTTAACAGAGGAAAACATAAACAAGCATTTTATTATTATTATATAATTTATATTATGAGATAAACAAGCATTTTAATATGTAGTGGTCTTTTCACCACCAGTTAAATCAAAAATTCTTTTTACCAATGAATCGTGCAACTATTTTGTTTATTGCGAATAAACCTGTCTTGCAAAGCACCCTCCATTTTTAATGATAGTCCGATCTGGAGAGATAGCAGGCCAGTGCAATTTTGAATAATTTTTTTTTCGAACCATCCCGTTATAATTGTTGATGAATGAATGGAGGCGTTATCTTATTGAAACTCTAGCGAAACTTTACTCATATTATTAAAATATAACTTTTGTTCTAGTAAATTTATATATTCTTGCGAGTTAATTCAATGAGAAAGAATCATTAAATATGTTTTTTCTAGCCAATACTCGCTCAACCATGATACTTCCTCCTCTCGATATCTCGAGATCATAAAAATTTATCTTCCCTTTTGAGATAATGAAATTAAAAATAAAAACCATCAGGCCCATGCAACTTTTCAGCGAGAGCCATTTGTATAATTTGTGGTAAGTATTTAATGCTGGTTTCCTTTTCAATTTTCTTCTTACAATATTGTAAGACTTAAAATAATCTTTGGACATCCTTAACTCTTTGGATACATCGAGTAATTGCTCTTCCATTCGTACATGAATTCGATGCAATTCTCAGAACGAGTCTTTTTTTCTTCTTGAGAGAGTAGGTTGTCTTCCAGTTCTGAAAAATACTTTTTTTTCCATAATGAATGACAATTTTTTAAATTTTTTTCTATACAAATCCACAAGATTAGACTGATTAGATTAAATTATTAGATTAGATTAGACAAGATTAGACTAAACTGATAAATACTCTAGAGCAAAGCTCTCCACGGCCCGCGGGTTGAATCAACTACGGCCCGCGGGTCAAATCCGGCCCGCCACTGTCATCAACCCGGCCCGCGACTAGTGAATTTAGCAAGCCTATGCTCTTTTAGGGCGCGTAATCGGCGACTATTTTAGAAATTATAGATAATGGCAGGAGAATTAACACGGTTTTAGCCGTTGGAACTTACTGTAGTAATAATTATGGCCCTCAGGCTGGAAAGTTTGGAGACCCCTGCTCTAGAGGATTAAGAAATCTTAAAGATAAACAACTGTGTCTAACATTTTGACGCCCAAAACAAAACGTTTTTAGTAATAATTATTTTATATTATGATCAAGATCAAATTTGATTTGTTCCCTTTTACGATATTTAAATTAAACGTGTTACAATAAGAGCGTAATATTTGATTTGCGTGCCATTTTGGTTGTCATGATTCGATAGGTCAAGAATTGTGACATATCGATAAGAGACAGATAGGAGTTAATAAACATAAAGCGGTACGTAGTACCCCAACGCTTCCTTATTGTTAAACATTACTGTTGAAATGGTGAAAGTTTGGTTACTACGATTCGTAAAGTGTGTCCGATTTTCGGTAGAAATAATGTTCCAAATTTATCAACTGTGAAAAGAATAATCGAAAAATTCGAAAGTACTGTTTCAGTTATTGATGTGAAAAACACGACACGAGCTCGTACTGGTCATGCAGAACAAAATATCACGGCCGTTCGTGAGAATATGGCCGAGAGTCTAGGGTTTTCGATTCGTCATCGTGCACAAGAATTGGACATTTCAACAGCCACACTTCACCGTATTCTTACTAAAGATTTGCATCTCCATGCTTACAAAGTCTAATTGATTGAACAACTTCTGCCAACAGAGCATGCACAGCGAAGAGGGTTCACCGATTGAATCATTGGACAACAAGAAGCGAATGTCGATTTTGTGGACAAAATCATCTTCAGCGACGAGGCCCATTTTTACCTCGATGGCTTTGTTAATAGGCACAATTGTCGCATTTGGGACTCAGAAAATCCACGAATGGTTCATGAAAAACAAATTCATCCCCAATTTATCATGTTTGGCGTGCATTGAGGTACGGAGGAACCATTTTTCTGTGAAAACGGGGCAGGTAATGAATTAACCCAGTTCCTTGTCCCTCAATTGGAAGATATTGCTCTTGAAGGCATTTGGTTTTAGCAGGACGCTGCCACTTGCCAAACCGCCCGTGAAACCTTTTCCTGGTCGTGTCATTTTCTGTTTTGGTGATCACAATTGACTGCCACGATCTTGCGCGATTAACATCTATGGATTTTTTTTGTGGGGGGCTTTCTGAAGTCTCAGCCAACAAGCACATAAGCACTGGAGCTCGAAAATTAATGCTGTATCAACGAAATACCGCCACATTTATTTTATTCGCCAGCATAGTACACATTTCGCCAGCATAGTACGCGTGTGCCACCAAGGCTGTGGTGATCATTTACTGGATGTGTTGTTCCATACATAATTTCCAAAGGTCTATAGTATAAATAAATAAATACTTCAATATTTTGCTACAGAAAACTATGTTTTACTTCAAATTCACATCTTGCACTCCCTTTATAATAAATACTAAAACGCAATAATGCAACTTCATTATATTTCAATGTTTTGAAATTTGTATGTTGGATCTAACATTTGGGACTGAGTGTAAATATATTCACGTTTAGACATATTTTCGTTAGTAAAACTGCTGAGTTAAGCTCACTTCAACAAACGTTTTTATGATTATAAGATTTGAACGACAATTAACCATAATTTTTGAGAGATAAGGAATATTGTAAGAGAACATTTTTAGAAATAATACTTAAAATTACTAGCCATAAAAACTATATAAAAATGTATATTGGATATGTTCGGTCTAAAAATTCGTTTAAACATACATTTTTAAAAGTACTTGTTGTCCCTAGTGATTTAGTAACGCACTTTAATACACCCAAAAAAAAGTAACTGCTACACCCACTTTCTCTGAAATTTCAATAGTAATGTAAATAGTGTTCGTGTCCAATACATATGAGCATGGCCGTTTATTTTTTTGGATTTTAAAACAATATCAGATTTATTTCAAGGTTGATTTTATCGCAATCACTCATTAGTCACTTAGATATTGTGTCGCGTGGAATTAAATACTGGTATCTACCAGTTCAATGAAGAAACGATTTAAGTTAATGTCAGAGGGCATATTTTTTATAAATCCAATTAGCGAACCTAAAGTCCGAGCACGCATGAAATAAAAATAAACATTTAGTTACTGTTCCAATTAATTGACAGATATTTAAAACTATAGGAATTGTATGTTTGGCAATAATAAGGATATTATAAAAGGTTACGTAATACAAAAATATTAAACATTGGTGTCTGCAAAATTCGAGGCCAATTTGAAACCAGCATGACTCCAGGAATTTACCAAAAAAATTATTTGGACCTCCTTAAGTTTTATTGATTAATGAAGTCTTTTTACGCTTTTATTCTATCTTTTACACTATGTCAAATTTTATTCTCTTTTTCAAGGGGGAAAATACGCTAGTTCACAAAAAAATACATATATTATCCGTTAGATTTTCTGGAATAAGTAATTTTTTTTTAAGAAAGTAAGTTTTGTTTATTTGATTCCAATGACTATATTATTAGCATATATGGGGAAATAATAATAGATCCTTAAAATACCATTCTCGTAGTAAGATGGTGGAAATATCATGATTTTGGTGTGTCTTCGGTTGTGACTGAAAATGTAGTAATTATTGATGAGATTCTAGACATTACTGACATATTGCATAGATTCTGACATATTGCGTGAAAATCTGTTCAAAATCGTTTCGAAATTTGGTACTAAGGATGTCGTTAGATTCCAGAAAGACAACGACCCAAAGCACACAGCAAAGGTCATGGAAGAATGGTTGATCTACAATATCAGAAGAAAGTGGATTACAGCTCCCCATTCACCGAGTATTAATCCTATTGGGAACATAGATAACATTTATTGCATCAAAAATTGAGAAAAACCTTTATATTAATTAATTATTTTTATATTATTTTTGCTTATATTAAAACCCATCCAAATATCGACCACGATCGACGTTTAACTTCAGTTATCTAGAAATGAAGTTTGATCAAAAAACCCTTGTGCAAAATGTACAAATATAAACTGGTTAAAAACTCTGTTACTCTCAGAATGGATGAATATATAAAGAAAGAGCAAAAAAAGTTGAATCAATACCGAGACGGTTGTCAGATATTAATGCATACAGTACAAAATACTGAAACCTTTTTTGGACATTTTTTATAAAGTGTTTTGGAGTTCACATACATTTTTTCTGTTCGAAATCTGTTCTTTGTAGTTTGTATTGATATAATATTCAAATCGAAAAATCGGTTTGTTCAAGTATTTTTTTCCCTCACTAGTTCTTTTTTTACTAGGCTAAAATGAAAAGTTCGCGGAGAGACATTTTGAAGCACATTTTGAAGTTTCATCCTTCATATGAATATATGTGAAGTTTCAAGTGGATCTGTCAATTCATTCGTACAAAAATAGCAGCTTGAAGTAAACAATCAGTGTTATTTTTTAAAATGGAAAATCGTGCAGTGATAAAAATTCTTTCTAAAAAAAGATTTAAAGGCAATGGAAATTCATAGTGAAATGGTAAATGTATTAAGGGAGTCTGCTCTTTCAAAAACAATGGTTTGTAACAAGTCTGGATGATGATCCTCGTTCTGGACGCCCAATAGGTGTAACTACTCAACAAATAATTGATTCTATACATGATATGGTTATTGATGACAGACAATTGACTTTGAGTGAAATTGCTAAGGGCATGGACATCTCAACTAAACGGGTGTTTCATATTTTGAAAAAAGGAATTGGGCTTGAGAAAGATATGTGCGAGATGGGTGCCGGCATTTGTTAAATTCTCATCATTGTTGAATTATTTCGAGTAAAACGTTCTAACCAACATTTGTATCTTTTTCGATAGAATAAAATAGATTTTAAATGTCGTTTTGTAACTATGGATGAGATTTGGGTTTACCACTATGATCCTGAACAGCGACAACAAACCGTAGGGTACACTGAACCCGATTGTTTAGCTCGAAAGCAGCCAAAGTGTCGACCAAGTGCCAGCCAATAATCGACCAAAAAGCTTATGGCATCAATGTTTTGGGATGCAAAAGGCATTTTGTTAATTAATTACCTTCGAGGCGGCAAAACAATAACAGGACAGTGCTACTCAAACCTTTTTGATCAATTGGATAGAAAAATTCGTGAGAAAAGACCTGATTTAGCGAAGAAAAAAAATTTTTTTCATCAAGACAACGCACCGCTTCACAGAGGTGTTCTTGCAATGGTCAAATTGAAGGAGTTACACTACGAATTGTTGGAACCTCCACCATATTTACCAGATCTACCCCCTTTGACTTTTATCTGTTCCTGAGCTTAAAAAAAATCTTTCTTGGCAAACGTTTTTCATCAAATGAAGAAGTTATAGCAGCCCTAGATGAGTATTTTGAAGGATTTTCAGAAAATCACTTCAGAGATGGAATAAATAAATTTGAGAACCCCTGGAAAAAATGTGTTGAGCTTAAGGGAGAATATACGGTAGCATAAAGTCATTTTTTCAACTATAAACTTGTTTTATCATTTCCGCTCCGCGAACTTTTCTATTAGTCTAGTGTATTCCAATATTATTCATTTTTTATGCCCTAATGATAAATCTAATCGATAAATCTATAATACATCTACGAACATTTTGACTTATAATTATTGCTTGGATACAATAGGATTATTTACCAACTGGCCCCTTACGCTTTAACGTGGGCTCCGAACCATGGTGAACAGCTATTGATTAACCCCAATCTGCACCAGCCGCGGGCCATCAACCCTTTGTTTGTGTTTCACCTTCAGTTTCTCGAAAAGCCTATTGACTGGTGAGTGACAAACTTCGAAGATCTTTCAAAAGGCATCCAGCCTTAGCCACTCTGGTTACAGGCGTGACTGAGAAGCGATTCCTTGTCAGATTTTACATTCATGCCTTTTTAAACGTAAGTGTAGTTTTAAAAAATACAAAATGCAGTAGAAGAATGCTTCAATAAAATATTCTTGTTCTATTTTCCGTTTTAATCCGACTAATATGTTGCGAACTTAGCTTAATAATAGGGTGTCGTCATTTCAATAAAAAAACTTAAATAATTTGTTTTCAGTGATTCGCATCTATCTTTACTAAAATTATTGAAACGATGCATGTTCTGGATTGCTACGCCGTTCACTAAGGTGTGTTATCCCAAACGTTGAGGCCAATGACGTTTCCTGGCATTTTATAGTGTTTTTCAATACGTCTGGGATATTTTCAGAGCAGACGCAGCGTCTCTCATAGTTTGTCGTGAATCCAGATGTCATACAATACATTTTGCTTCGTTGGGATGACGAGCTCGAGTTGCATCTTGAACCGAGTATGTATATTTAATTGAGGTAGCAATACTTTATGGAAATTCATTTTAACTAAAATAACTAAAACTTAAGTCTAAATTTTCGCTATATTAGAAAATGACAATTGTCGACACGCAGTGCCTTCAGATACGCGATTATTTCATTCACTCATAACATTGTTTAGGGTGATTTTTTAGCGTGTCCGAACTTTAAATTCAAATAAAACATTAACCGAATTAGATGCATTGAAACTATTTATTTTATGTAAAATGACATTCAATGGCATTGTTTGAAAACAATTTTGGGCAAATGTCCGCCGCGGTTACTTCTGACAAAGCGTATTCTCTCAATCCCATTTCCGATCACTTTTTAAAGCAACTCGGATCTTATGTCCGCAATTGTCCGAATTATGAATTATGATGGCTTCCAAGGCGTTAATACTTACTGCTTTAGCGGCATAGACCAAAGATTAAATAACCCCAAAGAATATAATCTAAAGGCATTAAATCATATGACCTTTGTGGCCAATTAACAGATCCATTCCTCGAAATAATTTCCCCACCGAATTGTTCCCTCAATAAATCGATTGTTGCTTTGGCTGTATGACATGTGGAGTCGTCCTGTTGGTACCACATCTCCTCTAGATCAATACTATTCTAATTCGGAATTAAATAATCAATGATCATCGTTCTGTAACGATCCTCCTTAACGGTAACGGCTTGTTTTTTAAATAAATACCGCCCAAAGATGCCGTCGGCGTACAATCCGCACCATACGATGCATTTTTCTGGATACAGCGGTAATTGTTGGATCATTTGCGGATTATTTCTACTCTATATGCGGCAATTATATTTGTTAACGTAACCATTTAGCCAAAAATGAGCTTCGTCGCTGAACAAAATTTTGCTGTTAAATTCTGATTGATTGAAAGTCCATACACCGAACGTAGGACGTAAACAATGGTCTTGCGGCTTGAGTTCTTGGACAAGCTGCATCTTGTAAGGCGATTTTTTCGCAAAAATATTATACGTAGTCGACTTCTGCGAACGGCGACGAGTTGATAAATTTGGACCTTCATCACACTACCAGCAACAACGGCGATATTTTATTCGGAACGCACAGTTCGTGTCTTGTTTTTCTTTTAACCCATTACCAAGTGATCTATTTATAAATCACAACAAAAATTAATAGATATAAGAAAAAACATGTTTAATATCTTTGCCTACAGATATGTCAATATTTAAGATCCGTTTAATATCAAAATCCAATTTGCAAATCATTTTTAATAGAAGTAATTTATTTATATCTTATTTATTAATATTATTGACGTATGAGCCCTGGTGGACCACGCGAAGTACAGTTAGAGGCGTTTGTTGTTTTTAGCCTTCCTTTGCACCCATACTAATTTCATTCTTTCGCTATGAGCTTTTTTCCTTTCGTCAGACCAACTTGTTTCAGTCTTCCTACATTTTTCTCTCTGTCCAACCTTCCAAACGTTAACCTTGTGTCTGAAACAGCCTCTATCCTGAATTTCACTTTTGCTGATCTTAGGTCCTCTTTAATTGCAGCAATCCATTTAATTATTTCTACTTTAGCTCTACACCTATTTTCATAAAATTCAACTATTTGTCTAGTTAGTCTACTCGGATTCATCCGTTTTATGTGTCCGTAAAACTTAAGTCTTCTTTTTCCCATATCGCTATGTATAGCTCTGTATTGTTTGATTTCTTGGTTTTCTCGAAGTCGGTATGTTGTGCTATTTATTTGTTTCGGGCCTGAGATTTTTCTTATGATTTTTCTTTCCTTCTTTTCAATGTCCTCGATGTCTCTCTTTCTATTCAAAATGAGCGTTTCTGCCCCATATAAACATTCTGGCTTAATAACTGTGTTGTAATGTTTCAGTTTTGTGTTTTTAGATATGCATTTTTTGTTGTAAATATTTTGTATAAGTCTCAATGCCGTTTCCATTTTTTGACATATACCCTTGTTGGTCGCTTTTTCCAACCCATTTTCCATGATTATTTCACCCAAATATTTGAATTGAGAGACTCGTCTGATGTTGCCATATTTTGTTTTTAGAAATGGTGTTCTTATCTGTTGCAGGTCATGTATTGTGTCTTTTCAAAGGAAATTTGGAGTCCTACCTTTTCTGCTGTTTCTTTTAGGATTCGAATCTGTTTTTGCGCCCTTAATATATCTTGAGCCAAAATTGCTAGATCATCAGCAAACGCCAGACAATCAATTTTGATGTTGGTTCTTCCCAGTTTAATGGGCTGGTCAATATTTACGGCCGACTTTTTTTCACACCACTCCTGTATCACTTTTTCTAGAACACAGTTAAATAAGAGTGGCGAGAGTCCATCCCCTTGTCTCACTCCAGTTCTTTCGAAGGGCTCTGAGATCAGTCCTGAGTCACTCATGAATTTAACTTTGTACCTACCTTCTGTTAGTTAATGTTGCTTTAATAACTGCCAACGTTTTCAGATCTACTCCTTGTTCTTTCAAGATTTGGAATAAAGATTCGCGGTAAATAGAATCATATGCTTTTTTGAAATCCACAAATGTACAGACGAGATTTTTATTGTACAGTTTTTGATGTCTTAACATCAACTTTAGATTCAGGATCTGTTCAGGGCAGGATCTGCCCGGTCGAAAACCTGCTTGATATTCACCAATTTTAGGTTCTAACTGTCCCTGTGCTCTGCCTAGTAGACATTGAGATAGAATCTTGTAACAATCTGGGAGAAGAGATATCCCTCTCTAGTTGTTTACATCCGTTCTATCTCCTTTCTTGTGTAGTGGATGGATTAGAGCATCTTTCTAATCTTCCGGAATCCGTTGGGTTGGCCAAACTTCTTGTAGAATTTTGGTTATTTCCTTGATTGTACCTGGACCAGCGGATTTCAAAAGTTCAGCAGTGATTCCAACTTCACCAGAATCTTTGTTATTTTTAAGTCGCTCGATTTGCCTAATTATTTCATCTTCATTCGGTGGTAATGAATCTGGGTTTGTTTGTTTAGGGTTTAGTGTTGGTAATTTGTTTACGGACTCAGGATAGTTTAGTAGTTGGTCAAAATATTTCGCAAGTTCTTTGCAATTGTCTTTGTTGTTTAGAGCTAATTGTCCGTTTTACTTTTGGAAGCAAATACTGTGCGGTTGATAGCCTGATAATTTAGTTTTAAATGTTTTGTAAAAGTTTCGGGTGTTATTTTTTTGGAAATCTTTTTCTATTTCATTAAGTTGATTGTTTTCATATTTTCTTTTAATTTGTCTAATTAGCTTCGATGTTTCTTTTCTTACTTCCAAAAAGATGTTATAATGTATTGCTGTTTTTTTGACTCTTCCAATCTTTGAATGCTCTACTTCGGCTTAATACTGCTTGCTTGCAAACTTCATCCCTCCACGGATGTTTTGTACGTTTTTGTAACGGGACCAAATTTAAGGCTGTGTTAATAATTTTTTGTTTCAATTCTTGCCACTGCTGTGCTGGTTGTTTATCAAGCTCTTCTGTTAGGGTTGGTTTTATTTTCGTAGGGTCGAACTTTGGTATTAGCAGTTTTTTTTGAATATGTTTTTGAGGTTTTAAGCTAAGTTTGATTCTAGTCAAGTAGTGATCTGTGTCTATGTTAGCTCCTTTCCTGCCTTGAACATTAAAAATCTCTTTATAATTGGGGTACTTAATGACAACATGGTCAATTTGAAATTCACTCATGTACGAGTTTGAGCACTTCCAACTTTTCTTTCTCTTTTCTTTTCTTTTTGTTATTTCTCGTTTTGGTCTTTTGTTTTGTTATTTTCTTCTTAATATCTCTTATTTATTATATTTATTCATATTTGAACCAAAAAAAATGTGCCGATGGCACCAATATATACTTTTATTTATTATTCAGAATAACTTTGCATTTAATTAATATTTTTTATACCTATAAGTGTCTAATATGTGTAATTTTACTTCGTTATTAGCTAATTTACAAAAGTATTTACGGTTTTCGATTATTAGGAGATAATATATTTCTAATTTAGATTTAGACCACTGGGCGTAAACGTTATTCATAACACTGCAATGCGACCCAGCGTCGCCCGTCGCACCCTTTGTGTAAATTGTTTTCTTCCCTATTACCAAAATTAAATCGTAGTTGTTATTTTGTACAATTTGTTTATGATTTACTTATGCATTTTTCTGTAAATAAATATTTTCATTTATAAGTAGTTACTGTTTTTGTCCAATGATCTTTATAGATCACCACTTTTCTGAAAAAATACTGAGAAAAGATTTTTTTGTTATAATTTTTATATTGTTTGTTTGGCATTTTGAGCACACATATAGAAGGGTTTGTCAAAGTTAAAAAAAACTTACCTGGACATTAACGGGTTAACATCGAGCAGCGTGAAATGCGTTCGGAATTTGTCGATAATTCGGCGAATACATCGGTCGGTTGGGCGGTTATGTGTACCATAAAAGACTCTATAAGTTTGTCGTACATAACACTAATTTTGATAATAAATTTCGACAATTTGCAAGCTGTGTTCTGATGTTAAACGTTTCATGATGATTTGCCAAACTATACTGAATAATTTTGACACTATAGGCGCGCAAACTCGTTTGACAGCGATTCCTATCGGAATTTTGGACACTAAAAAAAATCACCCGTTACTTTGGTGTCTGAAGAAGGCACTGCAGTAGCGGCTCGAGAGGGAGGGCGTTGGTGGGCCGCCCTCCAACATTTACCACAGTAAACAATTTTTCAGAGTAAAACACCATATTTTATTTCCGTCCAGTCCTGTATAGGGTTCCAATAGCACGAAAAGTAAAAAGAAGGAACTGGAAAGCAAACAAAAAATCTTCAGCAGCACTATTTTCTTCTACGCCTTCCCACTTTAAAAACCCATTAGCCGCCACTGAGGCACTGTGTGTTGAAACAATTGTCATACTATTTTCTAAAACAGTAGAAATTGTTGTCATAAGTCGACAATTGTTTTAATAAATGATTCAGATGATATTTGCCTTTGTGAACGATATGAAAATGGTTGATTTGTCCACATGGGTCGATCAAAAAGCTCTTGGCCTGACACAGAGGTGGCGCAAGTATGACCAAGCAACTATGATATTTGTCAAATATGGTTCGTTAGATGGCTTGGTGTGAAGTTTCAGACACGAACATTTCATTGCTTGTTTATTTTTATCTCTACAGGTCGTGTACACTACCATTTTGCATGATGTTTTGGGAATGAAAAATGTTCCACAAAAACAGCCAATAACGTATTGGAATGGATAATTCCTTACGAGTATTTACACTTATTTACATGCGGTTCTGCTGAATATCTTCGACGTTTTATAACTCTAAATGAAACATGGATTTACTTTACACTCCAGATGTGAAGCAGCAGTCTAAACACAGTGGGATCAGGTGCAAGTGCGTCAAAAAAAGCGAAAGTGGTCCCAATTGTCGGGAAAGTTATGACCACGACTTTTTGGGATTCTTGGGGGTCATACGCATACACACACCTCTCAAATTGCTTCTGTAAAGCTTGGACACTTGCACAGAACCTGCACACACGTCTCAAATTGTTGCTATAAAACTTAATGTCCTACGCATCGAAGTACTTCAACGTGCGCCTAATTCGCCATATTTGGCTCCTAGTGATTATCCCTTCCCGAATCTGAGGAAATGCCTCGCTGGACGAAAATTCACTTCAAATGATGAGAACAAAACTAATCGGAACGTGGTTGGTCTAAATGTATTGAATTGCAAGATTAAAAAAAAAAAATGTGTTTTTTTTGGCCAGGGCGAGAATTTTTCGAACTATTCTCGTGCTATCCAAAATATTATCATGGAGAACGTCAATGGTTTCTAGAAATCACACAATTTCAAAAAATAGCTCTCTTAGGATTCTTATCGCCCGTAACATATTTTCTTTTACCTTTAAACTTAGCTACGCGCTTTTTAATGGTTCATTATGGACAATGATCTCATTACGTTAGTGATATGTCACCATAGATTTTTTTAGCAGAAAATTCTTGAACTCTTGAATTCTTGAACACATTTGAAATTCTTGAATTCTTGAACACATTTTTTTTAATTCGATGTATGTAATGTGATGTATTCGTTAGTACTAAGAGGTCAAAAAACGAGATTATTTACTTACCATCCTAACTCTAGTACATAAAAAAATTGTTTTAAGGGGTGGGGCAAGTGTTATGATTTGCAAACAGACGTGCAAGTATTTATTATCGATAAATACAAGCTAAAAGAACACAGTGAAATTGTTATAATTTACATTAAAAATATCAATTATTACAATTCGACGTGAATTTAAAGGAATTTCTCCACCCAGTTTACGCCGAATTTTGAGAAGTAACTTTACATTGTTCAAGTCCTGTCGCCTATTGGTAATAATAAGTGATTAGAATATTGTAATGCCATCATAAACCACTTCCATCAAATATGTATATTTATGCAAAACTAATAATGAGCGATTAAGCTCATTTTTATCAAAGTGGCCAAACAGAATACCTGTTTCTGGACAAGATAGGATCCCTGCCACATTCAAACGCTATTACATTCAGTTAAAATTACAGTATGGTGCGGTATTCTTGCTCAAAACATCTTATTTTTATTAGCTCCTAGTGAGTTCTGCAATCTATCCAGTGGGCAATAAGATTTCGGTATGATACAGGTGAACGACATGTAGAGTATCACTCCAGTGAGTGATCTTTAAAATTTAATCTAAATCTAAGTTATTTGTCTATAGCTCGTACAAAATAAACAGTTGCACGTCATTAAGCACGCGATCAACATTTTGACTACTCTGTTGCCAGATTGCCATTAAACATCATAACCTTACTTTAGCGAATCATTTTTACAATTTAAACTTTAATAATAATAAAAAAATCATCTCTAAATTAAATGCAAAAGTACTAAACAGAAAAAACAATGAAATATCTGCATGCACTTATTTTCATTAATTAGAATCTGAAAAGTATGATCGTATTCTTCCATATATTAGGAGTAACAGAGTGAAGTGCCTCATGCCACATGTTTATACAGTCTTGTTGTGTATTACCATTTCGACTCGTGTGTTTATTATAGTAATTTTTACAATTCCCCATATAAGTTCAAATGAATTGAAAATGCAGTATTATGGGGGAATACGTAAAACTGTGTGCCTATATTGTTTTGCTAAGTTGTGTACTAAATATTTCCGTGCTGGTTTATTTCTGAAAAGTATCAACTTAGGAAATATATCAAAATAATACATTTGGTTGTGGTACGTATTCAGCTACAATTCTTAATAGTTCAGTTTTAAACATTTCTATTGAAAATGCTATATTATTATTAGTTAACCCATCTTGAATGCCAGCTTTAATCCATGAACTGTTTGGAATCTTGTTTAATAACATGCTATGATATGGAGCATTATCCTTAAAAATTAAATATGGCTCACTTAAGTTTTTTAATAATTGGTTTTCAAACCATTTCAAGAAATTTTCCTGATTCATTTCACCATGGTAATCAGTAAACTCATTTTTTTAACGAAAATATGGTCTCTGTATCCTCAATAAATCCATTTCACTGCCAGCATGAAGTATGATGTATCTAAAATAAAAATTTTCAGTCATAACTTTTCATATTTTTTGCATATTTATTTAACTTATCTTTTGCCATCAACTTTGGTGGTTTTTACACACCTTGTGATATTGTTATCTTGCCATGAATGACTTACAGTACCATTGAAAAATCCAGGTTCTCTCCTAACTAAGAAGACAAATTTGTACAAGGCTTTTCTTTTCTTCATACAACCTCTCAAAAAATCTATACCTTTTAGGGCAATATTTTTTCGATTTAAAACCTACTTCTTTCAATACGTTGCATGACATACAGCATCTGTCAAACAGTTTTTCTTTTAATTGCTCATGTAAGGAAATCAAAGTTACATGTTGTTCTGAAAATGAAAATAACTTAAACTGTGATACCCATATGTATAAACTACATATGGGTTTAAGAACAGTATTTTCTGCAATTCTTAGGTTACGAATACTTACTGTGTTCATACATGATATATATGGTGTCACGAATAGAACTTGTATCCAAAGCTGCAGTATTGGTAACCCTTTCAGTAAAACTAAGCTTTCTATTTTAAAACTTCATTGTTTTTCAATTTTTATGAAATAGTACTAACAGTGGACATACTCAACTTTAAGGCTGCTGCAACACGCTACAAAAAATATTCTAGTTTCTATAATACATATGACTTAAATTAAACATCCAATTATTAGCAATTTACTTAACATACCTCTCTAATAGCCACAAAGGGTAACAATGGACTCGTTCTTGATCAAAATAGTATCTGTAGTAGAGATGAGATGCTACAAACTCTTGACAACGACTATTTAAATGATTTCTCATTTAACGGGCGTGCCTCTGACAACTATAACACTGGTAATTTTTAAAAGAACTGTTTTCGATCCTAAGGTCGAAGGTGTTTTCGGTCCTCCAAACGTACCAATAAATATCAACAAGAAAAATTTGAATCTCGACAACGTCGCATATGCTGCCAATCGAATACAGCTCTATATTTGGAATGTATTGAGGACATTCCATTTGATTATTTTATTATTTAATTTATGCAGGGGAACTGTTTTAGTTTTATATAGGCTATCTGTGAGTTTGTATGCATTTGTATTAAAATCTAGGCTTATCTGAGTAGTATCTTTAGTCACTATGGCAGCCGACGTTTTAATATGAGCATTTCACTGACGAAAACATAATTGTACTATATTTTTTTGAAGACGATAGTCCAAATGCAGTTACAGTCAACTATGAATGCTATAGACACACACTATTTCATACTTTTTAGAAGAGCAAGGGCTGGAGAATATGTGGTTCTGGCAAGATGATGTCTTAGCGCTCACTTTATGTGAAATAATCAAAAATTTGAGGGACATATTCCCTAGTCGTTAAATTTCTCGAAAAGGAGATTTATTGCAGTTGCTTAGAGCTCCTGATTTAACGGTTCTGGATTATTTTTTGGGACTGGACTGGACCCAATGGACTGGACTAATTTATTGACGGCGCTGGATTATTTTTTATGCGGATTTTTCAAAAAAAAAGGTTTCCATAAATAAGCCCCAAACCATATAGCAATCTAAGGATAACATCCGCGCTGAAACCTGTATTAACATTAGATATCTTGATAATGAGTTAATAAGGGAATAAAGTTGCATTGTTGCTTGCTAATGGCTCACATTTGATTAATACACCTTTCAAAAATGAATTACTCTTGCCCATCTATAATCCTGAGGAAATTCTGACTTGTAAATTTCTTTTCCACTTCATATCAAAGAACACGATAGTCATGTTTACATACACAAGCTTATTTACACCGATAAGTGCTGTTTCTAAATACACATGAAGTAACATTAATTAGCAAATAAATACGTTAAGTTCAGAGGTGAACCGTTAAATAATAATTACAATCACACGACATTTTGTGTGAATTTCTTTGATTTTGGTAATGGTTTCGACCTTCATCGTCAATAAGGCTATTGTCCCGTAAATATTAGTCGTCGTTTGGAATAAAATTAACTGGATCTAACCGGATTTAAGTTGTACTTCTGTCAAGCGAAGAGAAAAATTGATGTCTTGACCACTTATCTAATTAACTTGTTTTAATAGACTTTGCGGCTTTTACGTTCGGTGAAATGTCGAGGTCTACAAGGTTTTCTTTTCTGTATTTAATCGCTGTTTTGTTTTGGTTTCCATGCCATATCAGCTGATGAACTAACTTGAACTTTACGCTGGCTTTTTTTTCCGACTATCACAATATAAAGAAACTTTTAAAGCTGCTAAATTTAATGCACATTGTTTTTTCTAAGGAAATCATATAATAAGTGGTAATGACGAGGAAATCACATGCGAATTGACCTTTTCTTTAGTATATTTGGAATGTTGCCAGCGCTTGATATATTTAGAGAGAAATATAAACATTTTTATTTTAAAAAATCTGCGATTCTATTGATGATGATATTCTGAGAGTGATGAATGCAGAACTGCATCTATTCTTCGGTGAGCGAGTGTAGAGTAAAGCGAAAAAATCAGAAAGTGTTTAAAAACTTGTTTAACAGGTTTATTTCAGACAGTAATAAACCTGTATCTGAATCCCAAAGTAGAAAGGTGAATTAAACTTGTATATCAAATTTTCTCAACTGTACGTTAAAAAAAATAATTACAAGGCTAAGAAACTAGAGTTTCTTAGCATTGTAAAGAGTTTCTAACTTCTTAACGTAATATGTCAGCTAGAATTACATTTCTTTAGAAGCTCTAGCAGATCCTTAATTCAATTTTGCGCTGCAGCTCTGGCCAGTGCCTCTTCCTTCTCATCATATATTGGATTTCACAGGCTGTATAAACGTCTGGATTCTATTCATATTTCAAGAGCAAGGGGCCCAGTTTGTCGCCTTCGTATTTGCCCTCTTTTCCTTCTCCAATTCACCCGTTGCCATTTTCTGTTTTTTTCGTTTGACTTTTCTCTTCGCAATGACAAAAGCTCTTTTTCCCAATTGTTTTCAAGTCATTGGTCTGAATATCTGAGTATCTGAGTCTGAATATCGGTCTGTTGATTACTGTTGATTATTCATGCATGAAAATTACACCAACAATCTGCATTGTTAGCACTGGCGCTCTCAGTCTTTTTCGACTCTTGGAGAACTCTTCATCGCCACATCTTCTGTATATCAGGATTCAGAAGCCCCCACATTGTCTAAATCTCGATCCACGTGGAATTGGCATATGGAATTATAATTATTAACTATAAGGGTTCTGTCTCCATCCTAAAAGTTAAAATTCGTTACCTGATCTAGCTGGAGTGGAATCTATTGGAGGTTGGCAACAAATTCGCTAGATAAAACAGTTTTATCATCAATATCACCTTCACTCTCTAAATCGAAGCAGTTTATGCTCATAGAATGAGTCTGTGGGCATAAATAGCTCATATCACTCATTCATTCATATATCTTATGAAAGTAAGTATCCATCCTGTACTTTCTGTGGTGTTTTCTTATCAGTCTCCCATACTTCTTCCCCACCTCCCTGGTTAACATCCTTTTTTTACTCTCGTAGGTTTCGTCTTGGATATGAGTTTTCGGATTTTATTAGGGATTCTTTTCAAAATACTCCAAAATAGTGATATCTTACGTCCTCTTAGTGTTCCTCTTTCTTCGCTCTTTATTCTAATACATTTTTATTTTTTGTGTTTTGTCGCAAATTTATCGTATCTTTTTTAAATTGTTTTACATTCTATATGAGCTGATTTTTACCTTTATATATATAATATATATATATATATATATATATATATAGTATATATTATATATATATATATATATATATTTTATATATATTTATATAATATATATATATATATATTTATATATTTTTATAAATATATATATATATATATATATATATATATATATATATATATATATATATATATATATATATATATTTATATATATATATTATATAAATATAATATATATATTATATAAATATTATATAAATATAATATATATAAATATATATATATTATATATTTATATATATTTATATATATATATATATATATTATATATTATATATATATATATATATATATATATAATATATATATTATATATATATATATATATATATAATATATATATATATATATATATATATATATATATAAATATATTATATATAATATATATATATATATATTATATATATATATATATATATTATATATATATATATAATATATATATATTATATATATATATATAAATATATAATATATATATATTTATATATATTATATTTATATAATATTTATATAATATATATATTATATTTATATAATATATATATATATATATATATATATATATATATATATATATATATATATATATATATATATATATATGTATATATATATATAATCTCGCATATAATCTTTCAAAACATTTCTCCAGGTATATTTTGTTTTTTTTATACCAGGTATGTAAATATGAAACCGGAATTTTTGTATAGAAAATACACGTTTATTGTATGAAAATGGTAAAAAATATTTTATTCGAAGTGTTGTCCATCGTTAGCTATACATTTTTCCCACCTGTCTGACAATTTTGTGGATACTATGCCGAAAAAACTGTTGCTTTTTTTGAGGCAAACACCAGTCTTCGAGCCATTTTCGTAAGAAGGCGTTGCTCAGTAAGTACGTGGCTCATCGATGTAAATAAGCAGTAATTGGAAGCGCCGGATCGGACTAAACGCCTCAATCGTTTCCTTGACCAGTTTTGCTGTGTATGATGGTGCATTATCATGAAACAAAATCATTTTCTGTTGCGTTTTTTTTGATATTTTGGTTGTTTTTCATGCAAAACTTTATTCATATCGATCATTTGTTGTCGGTAGCGTTCAGTATTAATGGTTTCGCCAGGTTTTAGCACATCATAATAGATCACCTCGTTCTGATCCCACCAAACACAGAGTATCATCTTCCGTCCATAGCGATTTGGCCTTGCAGTCGATGTCGATGATTCGCCTGAAGTTACCCATGATCTTTTACTCTTAGGATTCTCAAAATATATCCACTTTTCATCGCTAGTCACAATTTGATGGAGAAATGACTTTCTTTTATATCTGGCGAGCAGCATTTCGTAAGTGGTCTTTCGGTTTTCCTGTTGTCTTTATTCAGTTCATGTGGAACCCATTTTCCCATCTTTTGGATCTTTCCCATAACTTTCAAACGTATAGAGACCACTTCTCATGGAACATTTAATGCATCCGCCAGCTGTTGCGTTTGAGCGTCATCCTCATCCAACAATGTTTGCAATTCGCTGTCTTCAAATTTTTTCGGTAGTCTTCCATGTTGTTAGTTTTTCAGAATCGACTCTTTTAAATTTTTTAAACTATTCAAAGCACTGTGATTTACCAGCATGCTCACCGTAAGCTTCGACAAGCATTCGATGCAGGGTAACAGAAAAATCAATGCTGTCCGCAAATCGTAGTTTCCAGGCACAAAATTCGTATTGTTCAAGGCTATTACAAACTATGCTGTTGTATGAAACTTGTATTGTTGTGAGTTGAAAATTTTTGTGAGATGTCAACGAGGAAATGGTGCCAGTGACGCGGTTTGACGGTAACTACATTGACAGCTAGCACAGCATTGACAGCATTGAATTTGCCCATTGGCAAATTCCGGTTTCATATTTACAGACCTGGTAGATATTTTTTTATACATTGCGTAAAATATTGTTTCTTCGTTTGTACTAATTGTTTGTGTTACTAAATATCTGCTGGTTTGCTGTAGTGGCCTCAAATCTAATAGAATCTTTAGACCTGACTAACAAATAATTTAATAACCTTTCTGGCTTTACACTTCGTGATACTAGGGCAGCGGGATTTTCTAGTACTTATATCTTATTATCAAAGTTAATTAAATATCCAATTTTAGTTCTTTTATAGAAACAAATAATTTCTTTTAACAAAAAAAAAACAATTAGGCTGTTGTTACTTGGGAATTTAATCACATGAAAATATGAACGGAATTTGAGACAAATAGTATAAACTTGTTTTAAATATATGTTTTCATATATTTACAATTTCTTTGCCAATATTTCACAGGTCATAACATACTTGAATCCAATATTTGATATTTCCCATTTTGTTGATGGGCTGGGTAGTGGTAGGCAATCATTCAATGTCATTTTATAGAATATGTTCCTTAATATGGTACGACTATTCATGACGTTAGTACACGTACGGACTCTGTCGAGAAATGCTATAAGGTTGAACAGACAATCTGCAGAAGGAATGTATTTTGTCATGTTCTATTAATAATATAGTATTAATCTATTATTTAATAACACTTACGGTTTAGGAGGAAGTTGGATAATTTTAAAATTTCGTTTTAAATTATCGGTCGGTTATTTTAACTTTTTTCACTTGATATTGAACTACAGTACGGTAAATTTTAAACATATTTCCGATGTACCTAAAACGCGACATTAGTTTGCCTAAAATCAGATGTTAAATTAAGTCTGCCGTTTTAAGATTCAACAAAATCTAAAATTGCGATTTTGTATTCGGATAATATAAACTTTTTTTGGTGGTACCGTCTTTAACACGTGACGGTTAATACATTATATAAATATTAATATCTCCAGCAAAGTGTTCAAATAAATGTATTTTTCGCGTTAAAATAAATTCGATTGTTAAATATTTAAAAAGGACTAAAAATATCTCATCACTTCTACGAAACGCGTCGATGAAAATCAATAGAAACATTATTTATGTTTTTTTTTTTGCTAAATAATATTGTATAATTTTATTTTGGTTTTCTGTTAATTATGATTACTTCTAACATTTGACGGAGTTATCAGTTAGTTTATGATAGTACAAGATGAAAACGCGTAACTTCATTATTATCTGGCACTCTGTTTTATTTAATTGGTGCGAATGAAATTTCATAGTGAATATTTAAAGCTATAGCTGCTAGTTACTTTAGTTAAATCTTTAAGTTGGCCCTTGGTCCCTTACTTCATGAAGTGAACCCTGTATTGAGGCATGAAATACAAAACTATTTCAATATTTTGATTTATGGGAATGCTTCGAGTTTTATGTCAGGCACTCATCTAAACTATGCGTCTAGAGTTTCTTGAATAATAAAAAATAAAATATTAGACATTATGAATTAGTCATTGTTGTTATTGGATCTTTCTTGTATGGACTTAGTATAGGACGAACTACGCCCAAGACTTAAAGGAAATTCAGTCTTAAATTTAATAAAATTTTGGGATTATCTATAAAGCAAAGCAAAGAACGGCTTATAAATAATATAGGAAACTGACCAAGCTTGGGATTAAATTTGTAGGTTAAAAGTACTTTCTTCTTCGATATTGTTTAAGTATACAATTATAATAAATAATGGTATATTTTGCTTTTATATTTCCCTTGTATGTTCAACGATATTATGCTAATATGCTAATAAAATTTTCTAGAAATATCTATTATTTTCTGGGTGTTTGACTCGGCCACTCTAAATCTTTTTTTTTTTTAATTTCTTCTAGAAACTTTCGGTCATTTCTAGTTTTTTCATATTACTCGTGTTATTCTTTCTATAAAGTTCTGATTATTTTTATTTCTTTTGACCGGCTTCTAGAATATTCTAAACCTTTCTTGACGCTGCCACGTTAAAGTTTTTACTTTTTTGGAAAATACTGATTTAGTTCATAGCACGAGAGATAATTTAAACCGATTATTTCCTGTTTGTTGTTAATAATTTAGAGATAAGCGATGTAATGACTTGATCTAGGAAAACATTATAAGTATTTCAAAAAACTAGTCATCGAAATGTTTTTTGATATTGCTAGATTATTGTACCTATAGTTTAATTATTTAAAGCTCATTCAGAGAAACAATGATTGCACGTCATCAAAATCTATGACGCACTCACGTTACAATATTGCCACATCACCAAAATACCCAGACTTTGGCATTTGTATGATTGATAAAACTGTAAATGAAAAAGTAACACGAAAAGTTTTTTGTTTAACAGTTTTAATCAAAAATATGTTTCGAAACTTCTGCTTGTCAACATAGGGGCTTTTCATTTAGTTCACACAAAGTTTAATTATTCTGTGTCACTAAAACAACTTTCAGCATCTGAATCGCTGTTCAAGTAAATTATTAAAGGATTAACTTCTAGTCTATTAAATACTCTTTCGCGATTCGACCATCTTTGAATCTTTTCTTCTGTATGTCTGATGCTGTTCATCCAAATCTGTGGTGTGTGTAACTGTTGACAAAGCTTCTTTCTACATATCCAAACAGTTATCAATTGTTCTTCCATCTTGACCTATATGATGATTGTAATAATTTTTGGCCACCCCTCATATCAATTCTGTAGGATTGAATATGCAATGATAAGGGGGAAGACGTAATACTTTGTGGCCATACTTTTCCACCATATGATCTGCCACATATTCTTTTTTAGGCTTGTTCCTGAAAAGAACATTATGAAACACAAACCTGTCCCTTTAATTACTGCTTACCGAATAACGATTTGCAGCAGTTCACTTTTCAACATAGTGTTTTCAAAAGGAAGATTATGTTCCCTCAGCCATTCTGCTATTTTTGGTTTTGCCCATGCACTAGTTGGAGGTTTATCCATCAGTGTACTGTGATATGGTGCATTATCCATGACAATAACTGATGGCTTCTCCAAGATTTTCAACAGCTGGGTATCAAACCAAAACGGAAAGTTATCTTGATTCACTTCTCCATGATAATCGCCTTTTGTTTTAGAAGAGAAGACTAATTCGGCCTCTGGAATAAAGCCATTCTTGTTGTATTACGTAGTATTACGTATAGCACTCACATTTTTCCATCAACTTTTGTAGTCTTCACACTCCTCTTGTTATCATCTTGCCATGAGTGACTCAAAGTACCATTTTGAAATATCCAAGTTTCATCCAAAAAAACAAAATCAAACAGAGGTTCGTCTTTTATATTTTGATACATCTTCAAAAATTGAATTCGTTTAAAGGCAATATCTGGAAGTTCCATCCGGCCCCTACATGGATTATCTTTACTCCATTTGAAACCAAATCCTTTTAGAAGTGCATGAAGCGAAGTTTTACATCCGTCAAAGAGCTGCATGTTCTTTAGCTTTTCATGAATACTTTCAAGATTAACCGTTTATTCTGCAATAGTTCAATAAAATTTGATAAAAATACAATATTACCGTGTAAATCTATTCACTTTTTTCATACATTTCATAGATTTGATTGCGAATTGATCCCACATCAAAATAATCTAGATTAGTTACTCGTTTTGGATGTTGACGCTTTTTCTTCGGTGATTTTAACATTTCGTTATTCTTCAACTTTTTCGAAATTGCACTAACTGTACCAATACTAATATTTAGTGCAGCTGAAACTCGCTAAAAAAATCCAATTAACCATGCGACCTACTAAGTTATTAATACATACCTCTCTCACAGCGTTTAATGGCAAAAGAGGAGCCCCATTTTCTCGTTCCTGTTCAAAATAACTGATAAGTGACGAGACAAGTTGCTTACACTGATCGCTTAACAGTTTTGGCATTTTTTTGCGATTATAATCGCAGATTTTTTACTACAGAACTCACAAAAACAGAAACTAAATCAGAAAACAACAAAGAATACAGTAAAAATAATTCAGAAACGTTTGAAGGCACAACTCAAAAACGATCAAAACATGAAAATGACAGATTCTACGAAAAACTTGTGTAAGGTCGGCAACACTGTCCAGAACCACAAACCTAAATGTTATCTTGACAGCGAATTCACAGAATGTAATCCGCCGGCTCACCGTATTTTTATCCTATTCTAATAGGATTAGAGAAAGAAGGAAACAGAGTGCTTTGAACTTTAAATGATTTTTTCTTTCTTATGGATTTAAATTGGCAATAGATTTGTTTAGATTGATGACGTGCAATTATTGTTTCTTTGAATGAGCTATAGATACGGATCCTGATGTGTCACCAGCCTTTATATTGGAGAATATTTTTTACCACTATAACCATATAAACCATGGAAAGCCAATTTGAATGCGTAATATATGCCTCAGAATAGGGTCATTGAGCCCTTTTGCGTGTCGACACCATTTTGTGTTATTTCTGACTGCTGATTTAATGGTATAATTTTGGGATATTTATACTAAATTTGGTTATCATACATTTGTGGTACTGCTCTAAGTGATACCAACTAACACATTATGTCCACATTACGCCTCCAGCAAAGCCTGTAAATATTTGTGTTTTTATACCTATACAAAATGGATTTTTAAATATTTTTAATCGAATTTCAAAAATATCACATTTCTTCCTAGAAAAGTGACGATTAAAGTTTTCTTGTGTCAAGCAGGATGCTGCTAGGACTTAGTTGTATTGGTTTACAAGGTATACTAATATGTATGTGAATACTGATACAAGAACACTTTGATTAATAATATCTCGTTTGGTGCTATTGACATTTAACATTAATTACACTGACCTACAAAATATTTTTTTATGTTTTCTTCACTTTATGAATCAAATTTGACTAATATTGGTTTGAGAATTACATCTAGTTTCTGTTATATACAATAGGTGGAAATATTTTATTTTAACGGATAAAGAGAAAACGATACATTTTAACTACATATGTTATCAACGTTAAATATTCATTTAATTTTTTTTAATGACAGTTAACATTGTAAGAGTTTAAAATTGATGGGACCTGGCACGTTGTTGGGTCTTAAGAGAATCATGCCGTGGCTTCAGGAGATCGTTTTTTTTAGCTTGCCTCTTGTGAGAACTCCACAACTAGGAGGGAAAAATCAGGGTAATGGGATGTGTAAGGCTTGTTGGGTTCTTTTTCCACACCGTCTTGATTTTCTACTTCAGGCTCATAATTTTGGGATGAAGTAGGAACTGCTAAACTATCTGTATGTAGAATAGGTCGAATAACCGATGGAAGATTTGGGTATTGAACTGTCCCTCTTTTCTTCATTGAAAATCCTGTATTTTAAGGTGGAGTCAAGCAGAAATAGCAGTCATCTCTATGGTTTGTAGGCTCCTGTCAATATAGGCATTCCTTTTTTAGCCATTCTCGTAGTATAACGGTACAAGAGTTGCAATATATATGTGGAGCCCATGACTTACCCTAGTCCCCTACCTTCATAATAAAATAACGGTGATAGGCAGTCTTCATAACAGGCGTCAGATCGCAATTCTGCGACGATAATGATAAAAATAAGGACGATAAAAATGTACATATTTTTGACGCATTTTGGTTTAACCAATTTTACACATCAAAATCAGAAATACTGCACTAATTACAATAGAAACAATATCAAACTCATAGTCACAGCAACAGTAATTATATTTATAACTTACAAACGGCTGGAGAATGTTCTATTTTGTCAGTTGACAGGTGGGACAACACCCGAAAAGAAAATTTCCCCCAAACTGAAAATGTAGACTATAAAAAATGGCATGTCACTGTATCTCCAAAGGAAGCGCCAATCGGTCATTTTTATGGTGATTTTTGAATTCAGTAGGTGAAAATACATAAGAATCAGGTAGTTTTTGAGCAACAAAAAATTACATTGTTGGTCAGTGTTACCTGTCTTTGCCCAATTCATTAATAAGAGCCTCCTGCAATTGCTCCTGTAGTGAAGCGTAATACTCCTCGGTGATGGTCTTGCCTTTTGCTAAGTTTGACAACTACTATTTCAAATATTTCCATAAAAATGTCAAAAAAATAATGGAAATTGATTGTTAGAATGCTATATAACTTAGCTTTTTATGGCTGTATTAATAATGATCAATATAATAACGTACTAAATTATTCATTATTTTACCCGAAATAAACCCTATATATACATATTATAATTTGTAGCAGATCTAAAAATAAATGCATGTGCAAGGAAATAGATACATAGAAAAAAGCAAAGAAAAAAAAACATACAAGAATACAATCCCTGTTTTCGTTTGTCTATATCTAATATTAATTTAATCCTATCATTCTTACTGGATTTTTTTAGTGCAAAGTTTATGCAGTGAAAAAAATCCTGAATATTTTTTATGCATTATCACTAGACACATTTGAGGATCGATTTTTTTAATGCTGCATTATTACAAACTGATTGTCAACAAAATTTTACCACAATTATAACAAAATATAAAGTTCAATAAATAATAGTTTATGAAATGATTTTGAATGTTCCTGAAAATGCCAAAAAATGTATATTGTATTTTGTATTGTTTCCATTATTATCTATGACAGTTTGCAACCATCTCGGCATTGTTTCTACTGATATTTTATATATGTTTATATATATATATATATATATATATATATATATATATATATATATATATATATATATATATTATATATATATATATATATATATATATATATATATATATATATATATATATATATATATATATATATATATATATATATATATATATATATATATATATATATATATATATATATATATATATATATATATATATATATATATATATATATATATATATATATATATATATATATAGGATATTAACAGTATTTAAACAATTTGTATTTGTATTCATGGTTCTTTTCATTTTGTGTGTTCTCAATTGTCAACCTTCTTCTGGCATTGTGGATCAGCTGTTCTTCCGTAAGGGTGTCTTCTAGTCGTTGCCTTGCTAGAATCTGAATATATTCCTGATACATAATTTCGAGGCGCTTTTGAACACATTTTCTCGCAGTATGTCTAGATACTTCCGAGCATTTAGAATACTTTCAACGATTACTTAATGATCCAGTTCAAGACATACACCCTCAGACTATGATCTTTCCTGTACCATGTTTTGCTGTGGGAATGATAGGTCGAGGATCCAGCACCGGCGTATTTTTTCTTCACTTGGTTTTATGGTTATCAGAATCAAATAAATAAATCTTGCTTTCGTTACTGAAAATGACGGATTTCTAATGGGTAATTTACGCACTTTTTAGCGAACTAGAGGTTTTCCCACCTGTTTTTCTTACTGACGAAGGGTTTCTTCCGGGCACTTCTCTCTCTATATTCGTAATTATGTAAATAATTTCTTAACAACCTTAGGTTTAACTTAGTTCACCTTAGTTCCTTCCAGAATTTTTCATATTTTTTAATTTTTCTTGAATTCTAACTGATGGTGCTTTCGTTCGTATTTTTCTGCTTTCATTTTTAATGTAGCCAATTTTTCATGCATTTTTACTATGTACTGTAGATAAAAACATTAAGAATTATATTTTTAACTATTTGTCGCAATTATGTCATTTATTTTTGAAAATCGTAATTACGATACAAAGGCATCTCTCGACTTTTTCGAGCTATTATAACATTTTATTCAACAATACATTAGCATTCAGCCCTTACTTTATATCTGGTTAAATGGATTAAATTTGTTTGTTTTTGTGTATTGAACTTAATTGTTATCTCTTAAGCGGATCGAATCAACAAAACCAGCTGTTCAAATATTTTTTTCCATGAAAAATTAATACTTTATTAATTACTTTTTACTTTATTTTATGGTCTTTACTTTATGTTCTAATAATGGTAGAGTTTTATGAAAAATAATTTGTAGTTTGTGCAATAACAGCTGCAATATAGAAAACTGGTTTGTTCAAATACTTTTTGTACACTGTATATAGTAAAATAAGCAAAATAAAAAAAAATAATGAAAACAATTCATTTTCTGCTCGGCTCTATCTAATATTAATTTAATCTTATCATTGTTATTGAAAAAGTTTTGAAAAATATAGTGTTTATGCTGTGTTTATGTGATAAAAAAGAAAGAACAGAAAGAAAAGATAATAAGGAAAGTTTCTGATAACACAGGTCAACAAATTTAAACTGTTTTGAGGTAGCATTGATGAAAATAGGTGTATGTGAAGTATATGCAATATAAATGTATATAATAAGCTAATGATAATAAATAAATATGATAACCTAATATTTATTTAATATAAACATGTAAAACGTGATAAATCTATGCAAAGACATTACTGAGGATTATGTGAATAAAAATATATTACATGAAATGTCATACAGCGACAAACACTTTCACTTTTTCCTGTTGTGTTCTGTAGCATCATCTCCTTTTAAAAACCAGCAGTAGTGGTCCAACATAGATCCAGCGTCCCTGGTATCTTGGTTCCATCTTCCTGATGTCCTGGTGAAACTTCTCTCGTTGTTCGTCGCTTACTGCACCCAAATTTTCCGGAAAAAAATCCAAATGGGACTGTAAAAAGAGCATTTTTAAGGATCTGCGACAGCCTAGTATTTTATAGTCTTTCAAGAGCTCATCTATGAGGTTTTTATAGTTTTCATATTTCTTGTTGCCCAGAAATCCTTTCACTATACTTATAAAACACTTCCAAGCTGCCAATTCCTTTTCATTTAATTTTACTTGAAAACGGAAATCACCTAGAAGCTTCCTTATTTGAGGTCCAATAAATATACCTTCTTTTAGTTTTGCATCACTATATTGAGGTAATATTTCCTTTAGGTACTTGAAACCATTACCTTCTTTATCTACGGGTTTGACAAAGTTTTTTATTAGTCCAAGCTTAATGTGGAGAGGCGGAAGAACCTTTTTTGGGTTAACAAGGGGGACATATTTTATGTTTGAAGTACCAGGTTCAAAAGAAGTTCTATGAGGCCAATTTTTCTTAGTGTAATGTTCTTTTGTTGTCCTACTGTTCTATAGACACAAAAAACAGCAATACTTTGTACCAAAGTACTCTTTACCTTTGTACTCCAATGTCCGGTACAAATAATGTTAATAATCCCATGATATAAAGGAGAAGCAGGTCCTTGTAAAGGTGTAATAACTACCTAAATGAAACGTAAAAAGAGCATTCTCATCAATGTTACAAAGATCATGTCAACCTGTGTAATTTTTTATATATTATCACTAGTTATATTTCGGATTTGTTTTGAAAAATTGTATGTTTCGATGCATTTCTGAGTTTATGCACTTAAATATATATTTGGTATCATTACATGCTAATATTGCTAGTGTGTTATTTGGATAATGTATTCGTTTATGGTACCATATCTAACAGGTACCGACTATTAAATTGTGCAAATATAGACATCTTTAATAATGTGTGCACTCATTTGCATTTTCCGACTGACGTAGATAATACTTTTGCATAAATTCAATTTAGTAAATACATATCTATGCGGCTGCTATACAATGGTACAGTGAAAAGTCATCTGACATTATAATTTTTTTTTTTTTGATGGAATATCGATTTATTTTTCTGCAAATAGAGCTGCGTTGAAAATATACGTCTGTTTCGACGAAGATTTCTTTACTTGATGTTAATTTCCTTCCACCAAGCCATTTCTTCATGTTAGGAAAGAGAAAAAAGTCGGAGGGGGCCAAGTCCGGAGAATAGGATGGATGCGGCATCAATTCGTAGCACGAATTGGCCAATTTAGCTGGCGCAATTTAGCGCAAGGGCGGACGAATGATCGGGTTCTTCGTTCAATTTGATCAGTAATACAGCATAATACCTTCTATGATCGTCTTTTCCGTATCTAAATAGTCGATGAAGATGATGCCTTGCATATTTCAGAAAACAGTGGCCATGGCCTTTATGGTCGATGAAAACGCCTTCGCCTTTTTCGGGGCTCGTTCGCCAGGTAAAATCCACTGTTTTGACCGTTTCTTCGGTTCTAGAGTGTAGTGATGGATCAAAGTTTCTTACACTGTCACGAATTGCAACAGAAACTCATTCAACTTGCTCTTGTACATTTAATCACTGCTTTGAAATGGTTACGCGATTCCGATTTTTGTCCGCAGTGAGCAAACCATCGTGCTGATAGCTTTCTTTTGCCCAAATATTCGTGTGAGATGTCCGTACGCGTTCGTCCGAAATGTTCATCTCAACAGTCTTACTAAACTTCAATTTGGTCAACACCATTTTCTTAGTACGAAAACTTTGCCGTGGTGTCCTAAGCGCGGAACGTCAGCCGTGCCGGTTCGTCCTTGTCGAACTTAATTAACCATGAAATTTGAAGCAACAGATTCCCGATAAAACTTTTTCAACTTTTTTTCGGTTTGCGAGATGGTTTTATCATGCCAAAGTAGTGTTTAATATGAAATTTCATGATTCTAAAAATACGATATTCTTTGGGGCAGATTCGCCTCGGAAAACCCACTATTTGAACTGTTCTTTAGTCTCTGGTGTGCTATGTGATGAGTCCATGTTTTGTCAACAGTTATGAACCGACGTAAAAAATCGTTCAAATTGCATTTTAACATCGCTAAACACCATTTTCTTAGTACGAAAACTTTGCCGTGGTGTCCTAAGCGCGGAACGTCACCCGTGCCGGTTCGTCCTTGTCGAACTTAATTAACCATGAAATTTGAAGCAACAGATTCCCGATAAAACTTTTTCAACTTTTTTTCGGTTTGCGAGATGGTTTTATCATGCCAAAGTAGTGTTTAATATGAAATTTCATGATTCTAAAAATACGATCTTCTTTGGGGCAGATTCGTCTCGGAAAACCCACTATTTGAACTGTTCTTTAGTCTCTGGTGTGCTATGTGATGAGTCCATGTTTTGTCAACAGTTATGAACCGACGTAAAAAATCATTCAAATTGCATTTTAACATCGCTAAACATTCTTTTGAAGTTGACACACGTGTGTGTTTATTGTCGAGCAATCGCTGCACTCATCTTGCGGAAAATTTTTTCATATCCAAATTAGTTGTTCCAAATGAAATATTCTGCATTCGTTCAATTGATATGCCCACAGTCTCAGCAATCTCACGCCTTTTCACTCGTTTATCACGATATCGTGGATTTTTTCAATAATTTTTGAAGTGGTAACCTCATTTGGACGAGCTGGAGATCTTCATCAAAAATACTTGTACGGCCACGTTTGAATTCACCTGTCCAATATTTTATGGTTGATAACGAATGTGCGGAGTCCCCATAAACTTCGCTGAGCTCTGTTTTAATCTCATCATTTTTCTTTTTCAAAAACAAGTATTTTATCAATGCTCTATCACTCTATTGAATTTTTTCCATTATTCTAAAATCACAAAAGTTGTTCTAATTAATTGACTGCCATTCACAAACTAAACCACGCAGCGACTTGATAGTTTAACAGTATTGTTGTGAAAGGTTATATTTACGAAAGATATCACTTTTTAAATACTAGCAGCGCCATCTCTGGTTTAGGCCAGATGGTTATCATACAACCTTCGTAGCAAAAATATTGAATTTATCTGGTTTCGACGACGGTCGAAATAAAACTAAATGTCATATTGGCTTGAAATTCATGGAGCGTTACTAGAAATAAAGCTACTTTTAACAAATGCAACCATCTTTGTTATCGTAGGGCATCTATAGGAAAATTATCTGACTTTTCTCTGTCTCGTGAAACAATATATTTATTTTAAGTACAAATATATAGTATACTTTATTATATGGAAAATATGGTTGCTGTTTGTTGATGGTCTTGAATATTAAGTATTAAAATCAATGTTACGTCGAAATAATTTCTTCGATCGCTTTGATTTATTTTAGACCTCGAGACTTCTAGAAAATTCGGGTGGTTCTACGCGATGCCAAATCGAATCATCTCGATAACTGGCGGGCCTTTCTGTACGCTTTTGTCCGCTGTCGATACTGTTAAATCCTTTTTAGAACTGAAGAAAACTTATTAATTTTCTCATTTAGATCAAATATAAGGGTAAAAGTTTTTCGTTTGCATCGTTTTCTCTTGCAACGGATACAAGACATCGTGATTTGTCAAGATTTATCTTTATGGGCGCATATCTTAGTGGCGCAACTAAACTAACGCCAGTGGATTTAACACGATTTAACACGCCAGTGGATTTAACTCACACCAAATATCGTTTTGAAAACTTCTCGACGCACGTTTCGCTAACCATGTTAGCATCATCAGGAGATGATTCAATCTAGATCTAGATTTAATTTCTAGATAATAGATTGATATAGATAAGATTGAAAAGATTTAATAGATTGATTTATTATTATATTTATGGATTAGATCTAGACTAAATTGTCTCCTGATGATGCTAATATGGTTGACGAAACATGCGTTGAAAACTTTTCAAAAACTGATTAGGTGTTTATTGGTAAATATTTTCGAGTTTAGTGTTTCACACCGAAGGTTCTAATAGAAGAATTGATCAACATTTCCTCATGCGAAAAACTGGTGCCAGTGAACTGGCGCTACTAATCTTTGCATCTGTACTGAACAAAGTCATAACTATGAATGTTCTTCTTTGTAATCAATGTGTATGTTTTTCAACTTCACTTATGATACGCCATACTGATTTCTTTTTTCTTTTTTAGCAAGTGAGAAAATTGCAACAGTCAAACGATTTAATATTGCAATTTTAGTCAAACGCGTGTGCTACTTTCCTTTTTTTGTATCTTACTTATGTTTTGTAGACGTATAAAATACCTATATGAATAACTTTTAACTCTTTTGTAGTTGTACTTGTATTTCAGCATCCAGGTCGTTCTGTCTTCCATACTGAAATAAACATTTCTAAAACCACCCTCTTTATGTTCTAAATAGAGTTTGCTCATCTTAATCTTCAGTTTTCTTCAGTTGCTTTCAGTTTTCTTTAAGTCAAAACAATGAAGAGGTATATATGTACAAAATTACTTATTCCGCTCCATTTTATATCGATTAATGTTAAATTCTTTTGTTTATAAAGTATTACGGTATTATCTAAATTATATCTAATATATCAGGCATTAAAGATCAATTACAATCAGCTCTACTAATTTTTATATATCAATTTCAGATTACTATATGAGAACACCGGAAATTAAGCTTTATACTGGGTGCGTCAGAGAAACTGGTTTTATTCAACAAATTGGTAATTTCTTTTAACAAGCTATTGAAGAAAATATCAATTGTATTTTAAAAGATAACCTCTAAAAAGTGACCTCAGTGTCTCTGTAAACACTCTTCCAACATTACTAGTGGAATATGGGATATTTTTTGTTAAATTCTAAGTTTCAGTTACGCAATATTTTGTGTGAACTCAACGTAAACCTTGCTCCTCAAACCTCACATGCTATTAAATCTGGCGATCTTGCTAGCCACGGAATGTTTTCATTTTTAGAGATGACATGATTGATGCAACTGTCTACCGGCGTTTTTAGATATCCTGGCTGTTTGAGCATTGGTTCCATCTTACTGAAACCATTTGTCATCGTTAACAAAAAGAAACCCGGTTCATTATCGTGTCAAAAATATCTCGATCACATGAACGCTGATGTAACATTAGTTGCATTTTCAGTGGCATCCCCAGGAAACTAAGGAGGAATATTACATATCCCACTGATTTTTGTACAGTGCAAGGGTTTCTCGTTTCAAAAGTTGAAAATGTGTTTCATTAGACATATTTTGATTGAAGTTTTCCAAAATGTATAAAGTAAGAGCGATCTTGAGCTCTTAATCCATGTAGTGCCTGGATTTTGTATGGGTGGAAGTGTGAATCGTAATGCAAAATACTTCATAACTACTGTCCGAAATATTCACCGAACCTTCATGACGAGGAGCAGAACACGGTGGATTACATGGAACGGTGGCCCTGACTCTCTTTATTATGTAGACGTACGTACCGTTCTTTCTCAACTGGGAGGCTAGTTGTTTAACGCAGAACCACTTTTTTCAAAGTTTTCAACTCGTGCTTTGATAGCATGACCAGACGGTACTACAGTATGACCCCTAATATGGAATAGGCGATGAAATTAGCCCATTTACATCACTGCTTCAGGCAGGCCGCCTACCCAATATCCATCGGTAACCGCTGCCTTCACGTGTCTTAAACTAATCGGAGGGGCACCCAAAGACTAGTGAGGCTCCCCTCCCCTGTGAAACCCAAGTTAAGTGAGCTTCCTCTTTATTGATGGACGAGTGTACCGATGTAGCGATCTGTACTAATTCTCTTAATTCTGATGCAGACGCTTGTTACTAAAATATGCTTGGGATGAAGGTGGTCGAACTGGTGTTCTGTGGGCGAATGTCGAGAATGAACCGCCCACTCCGTGAACGGTTCGTTGTGTGGAGCATTGTTCCACTGATTCATGGTTACTAATGCTATTATTAGTAAATTTTTCTGATTAATGAATGTAGTAGCTTTTTCTTTCTTCAAGTTATTCAATTCTGTCCATTCACTTGAGAGTGCGATTGGTATCACATATAGAACAACTTCATTTTCTTTCTTTTTTTTTAAGATATTTTGAACGATCTAACAGATTTAATTTGATATATTGAATTTAGCCAAGTCATGTGTTTGTGGTACCTACTAATACCTTAAGTAAATATTAACACCTCCAGCAGAGTGTGCAAATATTTGCATTTTTCAAACCAGCGCAGAAAAGCAATTTTAAACAAATCGATTTTGTAAACAACTATAAAAAAACTTTTTTTTCGAAAATAACTTGTCACTCCTACGAGAAATGACGCTGAACAGGATTTACAACATCATGATTATGTTTTTTGAATATTACCGCATAATTCTGTTCTATGATTAAATTGCATGCCAGAAAAATATTTGCTTACTTGGTGTAAATTCTTGTTAATTACGATTACTCATTTTCAATTAATTGGGTTGTCGTTTACAAGGCGGTATTCTAATGGTCTTTGCGATGTTGCCATGTCTGCAGGAATGTGACCTCATTTAATTAGATTTTCTTTTTTTAGTGCCTAAACTAAAACATCGAAAGAACCCGCAGTACGAATGGCTAATTAGGTATACGATTACGAATATTCAGAAGAATTTTGTTTGCTAGACTGCATTTTTATTTTGTCATACATACGAAGGTCATATATATATATATATATATATATATATATATATATATATATATATATATATATATATATACATAGACACATATACATATATACATACATACATACATACATCAACACCAAATTACCCAGACTTTGGCTTTTGTATGATCGAAAAAATTGTAAATGAAAAACTGACACGAAAAGTTTTTCCTTTAAAAGTTTTAATCAAAAATCTACTGGTGAACCTAGTGGCTTTTCATTTAGTTCACACAAAGTTTATTTATTCACTATCACTAAAACAGCTTTCAGCATCTGAATCGCGATTCAATTATTAAATTATTAGGGGATTAACCTTTAGTTTATCAAATACTCTTTCGCCATTCGACCATCTTTCAATCTCTTCTTCTGTATGTCTGATAGTGTTCACCCAGATCTGTGATCTGGGTGAACACTATCCCAGATTTAACTGTTTATAAAGCTTCTTTCCACATATCGAAATTGTTATCAATCGTTCTTCATCTCGACCTATAGGACGATTGTAATAATTTTGGTCATCCCCCCATATCATTCTATAGGATTGAATATGCAATGATAAGGGGAAGACGTAACACTTTGTAGCCATACTCTTCAGCCATATGATCTTCCATATATTCGTTGTTAGGCTTGTTCGTAAAAAGAATATTATGAAGCACAAACCTGCCCCTTTTATTTATTGCTTACCGAATAACGATTTGCAGCAGTTTACTTTTCAACATAGTGATTTCAAAAGGAATTGCTACTGCAATACTGCAATTTTGGTTTTGTCCATGCACTAGTTGGAGGCTTATGATTCTGCAGCAGTTTTCTTCAGTGGTAACAGAAAATCAATGCTGTTCTCGTATCAATGCAAATCGTAGTTTCCAGGCACAAAATTCAATGTCCAACGCTATTACAAACGATGCGGTTGTATGAAACTTGTATTGTGATGAGTTGAAAATCTTTGTCAGATGTCAACAAGGAAATGGTGCCAATGACGCGGTTTGACGGTAACTACATTGCCAGCTAGGGCCATCTTTGGGGCAAATTCCGGTTTCATATTCACAGACCTGTGTGAATATATAAATATATAAATTGTTCAAGAACTCAGCTGAATCGTGCACTGTTACCAAACGGCATCTATCGAGCGGAGAGCTTTCTCATACTCAAAATATCGTGCAGAATGTGTGTTCTATCGAGATCTTATTATGTCAACAATATCAGCGTGAAGACTTACCAAACAAAACTTTGGCTAACAAAAAGGACGTTGTCTCACTACAGTGTTTCTGTCATTACTTGGTAAAAAAACGTTACAAGTTTAGTGAAATCTTCTAGTGAGGCTACCTTGGAGCTCGAACTTTTCACCATCTATTAAGAACTTTGCAGAATCTTAATGGTATAGGGTTTTCACTCTTTTTGGGATTCCTTTTTGGTAAAAAATCACCAAAATTAACAGAGGAGTTTCCTTCAGCTTTTTCAAAATTTGAATATCATCGTTTGTATTAACACACAAAAAACAGGACGAATGTCTGTTATAATTTAATATCTTTTATAGACTTTTGTTAGGACAAATTTGGTTAAGGTTTTTTGAATGTCTAAGTGGTCATGTCAGTTAGACTAGGTTAAATTCTAATTGCTCTTGATATATTATTTCAGGATCGTATAAAAAGCCCTTTATTCTAGTTGAGAATATTATAGAAATATTGTATGCAATTGGTAACTGCACATTTGTTAAAATGGCAGTTCCCAAGAATTTTTTCTGAGTTTATGACTGAGGTTATTTGGTGTTTGTTTACAACTTCTAAGCTATTTGAGCTCTATTATTCTCAATATATTGTTTATATATTTACCTAGAGGTCAATTAAGGTGTTTTCTTGATATTTTGGGTATTACCGCCAATATACACTTTTATAGACCAATAAAAAAGACCCCCAGTTAAGGATAAATGTAACCATAAATAAATCAGCTATTAAATATTTTAGGGTATAGCTAGCTCTTCCGTACAAATGTCTTTACAACTATAGACGGAATATTTATAAAATTGCCGCAATAATACTATTTTATCTATCCAATTTGTGATTGCATACTTTATCGAGAATTTCAGGTCCCATGCAGCTGCGAAAACAATCGACTTTTATGAAGGAAAAAACATCGCATTTGATGTTTTATCCATCGTATAGTCCTAGATCACTTTGTAATTTCTTTTTGTTCTTGGATGTAAGAAATAAATATTATAGTCGTTGATTTTTAATGAGTGAAGAGGCTGTTGAAGCTTATATAAACGAGGTTGCCTCTTCTGAGTGGCATAAGGGTTAATTGTGTGTAACAATAACAAATGTAAGTCTATTCATGCAAAAGAAGGATATTTAGAAACATTTTTGCAGCAGCCGAAATAAAATGAAAAAAAATAAAACTAAAAATAAATGAATTATTCGAGCTCACATACAGATAATTGTATCAATCTGTTGTATGCATATAACATTTTAAGGTTTTCTTTAGGACATTCATTCTGTATTCAAAATTGTTTTTTCTCCCCCAAATTTCCAATCAAAACGTGGAAGGGAATGCATAAACATTAAAAGAGTTATGTACCTTTAATTTAAATTAATATTTTGATGGATCAATTTGATATTCATAAAAATTGAGTCAAAGCCAAAAGCATCATATTTTCTTAAAAGCAAACTTTATAAAAGCCTTGTTAATGGGTATTTAGTTTCTGCATGAACTATGCTATAATAGTTATGTTTGTGTTCACGTTAGGCTGTGTCTACAGCAAAGTCAATATATTGCAGATTTATTTTTAATTCTGGCAAGATTGTGGGGTGTATCTATGTTTTGCAAGGCATATCTTGGAATTATTTCTTCAGCATTTTTCATTTTGACATTTACGAAATATATTTTCGAAACAATACACATGTATACGTATAGAGTGTCTGATATATCTTTAACAAACAAATTATAACAAAACATATTAAAATACTCTCGATATTTATGAATTGCTTCACTTTTTGAGCGTAATGGGGTGGCGTAAGAGCATCAAATCAAAATAAACAGGACAAAAATTTTGAAATCTTGCCTATTATTAAATGTATAAGGATGATAATATTTTGTTGTTGCACGTTTGTACATTGGTTTTCTATAAATAGACTTTTGTAGCTTTGGGAAGAAAATACAAATAAAAAACTACGTTCGATTTCTTACCACGAAATCAAAGTTTTTGTCATTTTTCTTTCTTTTTTCAATTGTTGTCATCTTTTGAGCAATTGTGTGATCCAATTCCGCAAACAAACCTTTCGAAGTGTAGTTGGATACTGTCATCTGATAAAGGATTTTAGCTGAGAGAGTTTTCCTGGGAATGAAAGACGAATTAATGACATCATCTGATCTCAAATCTCATTCGTTCAAAACGCATGCGTTCGATTGCTTGTTTGAAGTCCTCGAGTAAAGCTAACAAATTTTGACATTTTCTGAAAAATTGATAAAATTGAAGGGAGCTGTTATAAAGTACTTTGTTTTAGACGCCATACGAACATATGAGCAGACACATATTAAGCTAATTAAAAAGTTCGCGGAACGACACCTATAGAGCAGTAAAAGAACTATATATGTGACTATATATGTGACTATATATGTGAACTTTTAAGTCGATCTGTCAATTCAGTCGTACAAAAACAGCAGCTTAAAGTAAACGTATCAGTGTTATTTTTTAAAATGGAAAATATTGAAAATCGTGCGGAAATTCATAGCGAAATGGTGAATGTATTAGGGGAGTCTGCTCCTTCGAAAACAATGGTTTGTAAGTGGGCAGGCGAGTTTCAGCATGGTCGTACAAGCCTGGATGATGATCCTCGTTCTGGACGCCCAATAAGTGGTCAAAATCGACCAAAAATGTTATGGCATCAATTTTTTGGGATGCAAAAGGCATTTTGTTAATTTATTACCTTCAAACCGGTAAAACAATAACAGTGTTACTCAAAGTTTTTGGATCAATTCGATCCAAAAATTCGTGAGAAAAGACCTGGTTTAGCGAAGAAAGAAATATTTTTTCAAGACAATGCACCGGTTCACAAAGGTGTTGTTGCAATGACCAAATGGAAGGAGGTACACCACGAATTGTTGGAGTATCCACCATATTCAACAGATCTGGCCCCCTCTGACTTTCATCTGTTCCCATACCTCAAAAAATCCCTACGTGGCAAGCGTTTTTCATTAAATGAGGAAGTTATAGCAGCCGTAGATGAATATTTTGAAGGGCTTCCAGAAAATGACTTCAGAGATGGAATAAATGTCTATAATAAAGGTCAAATAAATTTGGAGAACCGCTGGGAAAATGTATTGAGCTTAAGGGAGAATATACGGAAGAATAAAGTAATTTTTTCAACTATAAATTTGTTTTATTATTTCAACTCAACGAACTTTTCTATTAGCCTAGTATGAATGACTGACGATTATAGAAAAAGATTTAGGTTCAATTTTAAAGGATTCTTCCCCAACGTTTTCGATGTTAAAAAAATGAGCTGCTGAATTTAAAGGTAGTCGTATATCCATTGAAAATGATGAATGCTCACCAAAAACACTTCTGGGGTTGTTGCTACAAAACTTCATGATATACGCTTCGAGATGCTTCAACATGTGCCATATTCGTCGGATTCCGCTGGACGATGGTCGCTGAAGAAATGGTTCGCTGGATGAAGATCCATTGCTAATGGTGACGGCAAATCTAAGACAATTCCTTATTTTGTAGAGTTTGAACGATTACATTATACTAAAATGATTGAAAACTTGGAAGGTTGTTGGTCTAAATCAGGGGTCTCCAAACTTTCCAGTCTTAGGGCCATACTGATTACTCCAGTTAGTTCCAGGGGCCAAAAGCGTTTTAATTTTCTATTTAGTCGCCGAGTACGCGCCCCAAACGAGCATACGCTTGCTAAATTCGCTAATCGCGGGCTGGATTGAGGTCCAAAAATATACCTAGTTGAACAATGTTTTGATACGACGTAATTTTTTTACGGTTCACTTAACCAGAGCGTTTTGGTTCATGTTCATGTGGTCATTAATTTTGGTTGGTTGTTGACAGCAGTAAAATTGTCTTAATTATAACATTTAAAATAGGTTCTTCCAGATATTATTTGTTTACTCGGCTAGTATTATTTCTAGAACAAAAATTCGGTTAATTTTTAATTGTTTATCGTTAGAACTATATTAGTATAATGTCTAATTAACAGATATGGACATTTCTAAATTAGTTATTAATTTCAATCATTATTTTTTTGCTATTTTATCCATTTGTTACGGTGGTTCTTTTTATTTTTGATCATTCATTATTATGAGGGGCCTTTCACTTTTTTTTATATCTAATTAGAAAGTATTCCTTGGGTTAGCCAACAATGTATGGTTGTTTATATGTTACTTGTAGTGTAAAATAAAATACTTTGATTATAAACAAATATTAATAAATATATTCAACGCTATATTATTATTTAATTTTTTTTATAGTTGCAAACAAGTTCATCATTTTAGTCGCTAAGTCAGTCAAAAATGTTTTTCATTTGCTACTATCTGTATATCAGATATCATATTTCATTGTTTAAGGAATATTTAAATTAAATAATGTGTCAAGTGTACAAATAAGTTCGGACCTCTCTGAATTAACCAACGATAACTTTATTTTAAGTTCAAATCTTTTTCTCGTTGCTTTGGAAATTCGTAGTAGCAATCATTAGAAAAAGTCGCATATGAAAACTTTGCCACACGACATAACTTCATAAATGTCGTAATTGAGCACGATCTAATCTGACAGTCACGTGAAGTGCTATATTCTGCTCGCTTTTCAACTAAAAAAAGTGTTTTCGGAGCGAAAGAAATGATTTGCTGGTGTCTGAGAGAAATTTTCAGACCGGTACTAGACCGGAGAGCACTAAAAAAAAGTTGAGGAGCACTAAAAAAAGTGAAGACGAGCCGTTGGATCAACTGTTGCAAGAAAATCCTTGTGAAACACAAAAGGAGCTTGCCGAACAATTTGATATCGCTCAACAAGGGATTTCCCGTCAGTTGCAGAAGCTACGAAAAATTCAGAAAGCCGGTCGTTGGATCCTGCACGTGCTTAGCCCAGAAAATAAAGGGAGAAGCTTCGACGTAGCAGTTTGTCTGCTGTCAAGGTTTAAACAGAAGGCTTTTCTGTTTAAAATCGTGACAGGTGATGAGGAGTGGGTTCTATACGATAACCCTAAAAAGAGAAAAGCATGGGTTTATCCCGGGGAACCATCAAAGTCAACTATAAAGCGGAATATTCATGCGGAAAAAGTATTAAAAGTAAAGTTTGGGGTTAGAGGCGCATCAGCAACTGAGAAGGCTATTTAGCGACTGGACCTACAGCTTAACGTGGGTTCCGAACCACGGTCATCAGCTACCGAAAACCCCGGTCAGCACCCCCCTCGGGCTATCAACCCTTGGTTTTGTGCTTAACCGAAAGTATCTCGAGAAGCCTACCGACTGGCGAGTGACCAACGTAAAAAACCTCTCAGAAGGCATCCGGCCTTACCCAGCCTCGAACTGGCGTGACTGAGGGGTGATTCCTTGTCAGATTTTACACTCTTACCTAGAAACATTCACAAGAATTTTAGAATTTTTTTTTGCCTAGTACGGGATTCGAACCCGGTCCACATTAACTGCCGTAACGTAAGGCTGACGCCTTAGATACCACAGCTAACGTGGCTCCGGAAAAAGTATTGCTATGTGTTTGGTGGGATATCAAAGGTGTGCTATATTTTGAGTTGCTAAAACCCAGGAAAACTGTAACTTCTGAGCGTTATCAAGGACAATTGATGCGTTTAAGTGACGAAATCGAACGAAAACTCGGCAGATGATACTGTTGCACGAGAATGTACGGCCCCATGCGGCGGCAGCAGCCAAATAACTTATCGACACTTTGGGCCTGGGAAGTTTTCCCTTATGCGCGCTATTCTCCAGATATGGGCCATTCAGATTTCCACCTCTTTCGTTTTCTGCAACACCATCTTGTTGATACGCACTTTCGCACAATCGAAGAGGTTCCAAATTTTATTACCAAATTTATGGAATCTAAACCACAATCGTTTTTCCGAGCAGGAATTCGTCAGCTGCCCAAGAAATTGCAGAAATGTATCGAAACTAATGGAGGTTATTTTCAAGACTGACATGTATGTTGGTTTTGTATAAATAAATATTAATTTGATGTAAAAAAGGATCAAAATTTATTTGTACACCTAATATATGGAGTTGTAGTGGGAGAGACGATCGAGGCGCGGCCATATAAAATGGTCATTTTCCTCGTTCATCTGGAGCTCGGCTGATGACGGCTGAAAGGCTAGAAACTAGTGGCATGGTGGCAGTTAGGTGAAGGCGATCGGTGGCTCCACGTGGAGAAAGAGTGAGAGATGTCTAATATTTCACTCCACTCACTCGTTAAGCTATATATATATATATATATATATATATATATATATATATATATATATATATATATATATGTATATATATATATATATATATATATATATATATATATATATATATATATATATACATATATATATATATATATATATATATATATATGTATATATATATATATATATATATATATATATATATATATATATATATATATATATATATATATATATATATATATATATATATATATATATATTAGATATGGGAGAAATGAAAAATCTTGTGTTGTCCAACATGCAATAGAACATGACCACAATATAGATATTAGTAATTTAAGACTAATTAAAAGTGTTAATAATATTATGGCTTTGGATGCATATGAAATCATTCAAATAGAAAAATGTAAGAAAATCATGAACCGAGATAAAGGACCTATTCCGTTCCGTCAACTTTTTTAATTATTAATGTATGGTTTAGTAAACTTCACGGTTCATGACTTTTACACGCTTTGTTAGGTAGGGTTTTCATATAAATAGAACAAAGTTTAGTTTTAGAATTAGATTAACTCATCTCCTGATGATGCTAACATGGTTAGCGAAACGTGCGTCGAGAAGTTAAAAAAAAGTGATTTGGTGTTTAATGGTAAATCTCTTCACGTTTAAATTTTTAATTGTTTTAACTGTAAATAAATAACATCTTTGTCAATTGGTAAAAATTTCAGTGTTTTTCAAATTTAAAAGACGTGGATTATTTACTGTATAATACATTACTTTTTTAACACGATTTAGGTTATTAAATTTACCAATAACCAGAAGTCTGCGTTTCTCATTTCCGGTTATATTTTCGCACATAAGAACAGTTATTCTTTTCTTGGAAAGTTTGCCACTTATCGAGTTTTTACATTAGAAGTAATCAGAAAAAAAAACATCACTCGCGTCATATTCGTGGGACGTTCATGTTGCTGAAACAATTTTGATATCCAATCAGTAGCATTGTCCCTATTCTCAACTGCAACTTCACTGTGAATCTTGCTATCACTTATGTTGTATCTCTTTTTAAATCTATACAGGCTCGAGTTATACAAAATGGGCTAACTTATTCGAGTATTTATGCTTTTTTGGTACGTAAACAATGTAGTAACGCGTCATCAATGTTTTTTTAAATGTGTTTGCGAATTATTTTAGTTTTCCTGGACATACTGTAAGATTGCAATATTTTATGTTTGTTTTCATTATTGTAGAAACAGTAGTCTTTTCCAAGGATCTAGTTTTGCGAAAGTCTGCACACACACACAACTTTCAATTTTTTAAATAAAGAAACTTTTTGCTCGATGGTACAGCTTATATCCATCATACTGGAATAACTTTAGCCACTTTAGTTTATCTATCCTTTTAGGAGGCGTTACATGAGTTTCGAAGGGCAAAAACGACATATTTTTCTCTAGTTTTTTTTTATTAATATACCGGCCGCGGTGGTCTGGTGGGTTAGTCGCCTGCCTGGCAATCCAAAGGTAGCTGGTTCGATTCCAGCGCTCGGATGGGTGTTTTTCTTTAATTCTTCTGCCCGTCTTACTTCCTACCCTACACACACACGTTTATACACTCACATATACACACACACGCCTACACATATCCACACCTAAATGTCTGTGATTGTTTCTAGGCAAGAGTGTAAAATCCTATAACGAATTACCGTTCAGTCACGTCAGTTAAAGGCTGGGTAAGGCCGGATGCCTTCTGAGAAGTGTTCTACGTTGGTCACTCGCCAGTCGGTAGGCTTCCTGATAGACTTATTTGTAGGCACATAACCAAGGGTTGATAGCCTAGGGGGGTGCTGGCCTGGGTTTGTCGGTAGCTGATGACCGTGGTTCGGAACCCACGTTAAGCTGTAGGCCCAGTCGGTATATAGCCTTAGATGCTGATGCGGCTCTAACCGTAAATCCTTTCCTTTTTATTAATATAATAATATTATTATTTTATTCAAACTTTAAGCATATAAAAGAACATTTGAACAATATTTTATAATATTTTCATACAAAACTTTTGAAAATTCAGCCATTGGGAAATGGTTTTCGGAGGACTCTTAAAAAAAGTATCTGTGCAGTGGTCAGGATAATTCATGATAGCCCGAAATCAAAAAACCCAATATTTCCTGTTAGTAGATGAGTATAGCTCGTGTTTGAACGAATGATTTAAAATAAATATTGAATTTTTGGCAGAGTTGTATGCAAAGCAGTACAATTTGCGGTAAAATCTAGACTATTGCCTTGTAAAATAAGTTGTAAGTAAATTTTAGTAGTCAATTTATTAATAATTTATTTATTAATTAATAGTCAATTTTATCTAGCAGAAGTGGGCAATATTTCAATAAGATCCGTGCATTAGTTTTTGAGAAATCATGTCCACTGACGAAGTTTTGAGAAAAACGCGATTAAAGTTTTTTTTTAATTTACATGGAATCGTCGATTCCAGCATCATAAAGCAAAGATCCTGTTGCAGTTACAATGTCCAGGTCATTCTTTTGCTCTTGCCTGAGACGAATTCTTACCTCTCGAGTCCCAGCCTCGGTTCTTTTCTCGTATGCGGCGTGCATCTTCTTTCCGCGCATACTCGTGGCTATTTTGACCAACTATGATAATATCCATACCGTGCAAAATAATTAATAGAGCTTGCCTTTCCCAGAAAGAGTTTTTTCTAATCGTTTTTTCTTTTTTTTTTCTTAAAAGTGTTTATAAAAAATTCCTAGGGATTAGAGAAAGAGAGATAAACAATAGCTAAGCAGCTGCTGCCCCGATATACCTGCGAAGCTACCTGCAGGTCAAGCCAAATGGGAGGAGTTTCAAAAGATTCTTTCTCTCCTAGATTTTTACTCCGATTGACTTAAAACTTTGGGAAAATATTCTTGACAGGTACTATTATATAAAAAAAATAAAATGGATTTTTTGAAATTTCAAAACCCATGTAACCCCTTAAGAACAAAACTTAAACAGCGGCCAAAGACTACGAAGTACTCGGCGGCAAGGGATTAATGGAGAGTACGTTAAAAACAAATTATTGCAACGTGGGGAAAAGGAATTTTGATACTATATATATGATGTATGTAATAAGCGAGTACTTTATAAAAAAAACAAAAACTATTGAAGGTGTCATAAAAAAGTTACGGGCTTATTTATTCATTTTATTATAATTGTGGGTACTGTATAAGCCTATGTTATAAGCATTACAGCTTCATTGTTTCGAAGTTCTTTTATTCCAGGGTTTCTGTTATTGGTATTGTTCTTATATGGTTTTGTTTTTTCCTTTTTTTTTCTGATTGTATTCCCGTCCTAGGTTTTTATATTAAATTATTGCGTCCATAAGTCTAATAAGTTTTTTTTTGTGAAATATTTTATATAGTTCAAAAGGCTATTTTTTGAATTTTTGGGCCTGTTTGGGACATTAATTATTTATGTTGCTACAAATTAAAAATACACTTTGTATCAGTGGAATCCTTATACGAATTTAGCGATTCCAGGTATTTTCAGTGTTATTTTATCATACAGACAGTTTAATTAGATTTATATTATGATAATTAATTTTATTTACATCACGTGAATACTCAATTATGGCTGACATTTTATATTTATAAGCAGTTGATTTTTTAATCATTTGAACCAAGTCATTTTCAACAGGTGTGGCGTAACGTTATGTCAAGGTATAAAATATTTTAAGGTCACCGTTAAATAAACACTAATGAACTTTTCCACAATTTTTAAAGGACTTTGACACCTTGTTTCAGTCTTGCATCATTCGTAAGAACTACCTTTAAATTGTCTGTTGCTTTTTCAACATCAAAATCTAAAAAACAAATGTAAATACAATTTTGTTTATAACAAAAAATATCTCGTTCTCTTAATTGAAAGTCTATCTTTTTCCCTTCATAAATATCTCCTTTTTACGAGGATAGAGTGAAAAGTTGGATTATTTTCCGATGTATAGCTAATTTCATGTCTTGATTAAACATTACGTTTTTTGTAGAAATCCATCGGACACACTAAAGAAAAGTTGCAAAAATATTTTGGGAACACTGCACAGGACTTCGGCACATTCGTGGGTCATAAGTGATTTACTGAGTTTCGATGTGATCGAAGCATGAGTGGCGCTCTGCTCTCAATTACTGCTGAAGAAATGGTTAACGAAACGTGATCGTGTTTGCCCATTGCAGACTGAAGGTTAGGGAGATTGCCGAAATCATAAACATTTTAGACGAATGCGTACATGAACATTTTGGTATGGAAAACCTATAAGCGCGATGGGTGTCGAGTTTGCTCCTGCGGGCAATCTAATAACCACTTTAAAGCGGTGTTTAGACATGTATAACCACAATCCGAAATATTTGCAACAAACAAGATATTTTCTCATTTTTTTAAAATATAATAAATGAATTATTGTATTCAAACTAAGCACATAAAAGAACAACATTTGAACAATATTTTATAAAATTTTCATCTAACCTTTTGAAAATTCAGCCATTGTGAAATGGTTTTCAAAGACCTCTTAAAAAAAGTATCCTCGCGGTGGTCAAGATAACTCATGATAGCTTTATCCGAAATCAAAAAACCAAATATTTCCTGTTAGTAGATGAGTATAGCTCGTGTTTGAACGAAAGATTAAAAAAAAAAGATTGAATTTTTGGCAGAGTTGTATGTAAAACAGTACGATTTACCATAAAATCTAGACTATTGCCTTGTAAAATAAGTTGTGATTAAAGAAAAAATCCATCGTTCAATCACTAGTCAATTTTATCTAGAAGTAGGAAGAATGGAAGGATACGGGTTATGCTGCGATTCGTCACTGCTGATGAATCTTGGATTCATCACTGCTGATGAATCTTGGATTCATCACTACTCACCAGAAACGATGGAATACATAAACCACTGGGTTTTACTCATTGAGTGTGTCTCGAATAAGGCGAGGGCGCTTCCCATTGACCGGAAAGGTCATGGCTACTGCTTTCTGGGTTTCGCCAAAAAATTGTATATAAAAAAACGCTTTCAACAGCGAAATTAGTCAATTTGGGCAACGAATTGATGCCGCATCCACTCTATCCTCCGGATTTGGCCCCCTCCGACTTTTGCTTTCCAAACATGAAGTAATGGCTAGCTGGAAAAAAAAATAACATTTAATCAACAGGGCATCGTCGAAGCAGATCACAATTTGGCAGCGTTGAAGATCCAAGATAAAAGGAGCATAGGTTGAAAAATAAATCGTTTGGATTGATCAAAATAAATCTCATGTTTATTATACTTCATTTAAAATTTTTATTTAATTTAAAAATCATTTCACTTTTCACTCGGCCCTCGTATAAAGAGATTGACATAAGCGATACAGCCCAATATATTTCAGAATATATTTTTTTGTGTAATATTTATCTGGTCAATAATATAAAGTGATACAATTTTATTCATGATGAGTTGACTGTTGTATTTTGTGCTTTATTTGTTTAATTTTTATTATCTGATATTCGGGTTTTATTACGTTAGGTTCGAAGTTGCCATTTTTGCTGTTTTTTTTTTGAACCATAGTACGAACAATTTGAAATTTGTCTTCTTTGGCAGCCTTTGTGCATGCACTACTGGGTAAAGGCGGATGCAATTTGAATTTTCTAAGATGTTCTACCTTGAGCTACCTGAACTATCTCTTCCTACGACTTCTTTAGTATCTCCAATCACCGTTTGTGAGATCTTCTCACGTTTCCTTAACGTCGTCCGTAACGTGCTTAATTCCGTAACGTGTCGAACAAAATTACCTACCTATTCCCATTTCAGACTTGCAATTTTACTGATGGCATCTTCCATTTTATTCTCTGTATTTCTTCGTTTTCAGTGCTTGGTTTCACTCATTCAACACTTCTTTGTATTAACCGTCGTCGTTTCTCTTCCCAGAGTCATAACGTAAGATACAGATGAAAACTTTTCTCTTTTAGTTTATTGTCATTTTTAAGTTTCTCGGATATATATATATATATATATATATATATATATATATATATATATATATATATATATATATATATATATATATATATATATATATATATATATATATATGCCGGTCGCGTTGGTGCGGCGGTAAGAGCGCCTGCTTTGCCGAATCCGCGCTGGAGCGATAGCTGGTTCGATCCAGCGCTCGGATGGTTATTTTTCTTTCTTCTGTCCGTTTATCTTTCCTAAATGTTTGTGATTGTTTCTAGGCAAGAGTGTAAAATCCGACTACGAATTACCCCTCAGTCACGCCAGTTAAAGGCTGGGTAAGGCCGGATGCCTTCTGAGAAGTGTTCTACGTTGGTCACTCGCCAGTCGGTAGGTTTCCTGATAGACTTATGGGTAGGCACATAACCAAGGGTTTATAGCCCGAGGGGGGTGCTGGCCTGGGTTTGTCGGAAGCTGATGACCGTGGTTCGGAACCCACGTTAAGCTGTAGGTCCAGTCGCTAAATAGCCTAGTTGCTGATGCGCCTCTAACCCAAACACTTTACTTTATATATATATATATATATATATATATATATATATATATATATATATATATATATATATATATATATATATATATATATATATATATATATATAAGCACGATACATACTATTGAACAGCAACAACACTTTTTGAACATTTAATACTTAGTTTTATGACCTTCGTGTTTACAACTCTTTGACACATTTCTAATGGTATATCTTCCCATTCTTTTTTAATCACCTGCCAAAGGTCAAGGTTGTTTCTCGTTGTATATTTATACACACCATTCTTGAGGTAAGTCGACAAATTCTCAATGGGATTGAGAAGGCCACTTCAATAAATCCACTTTATTGTCACCAATAAATTGTTTCATTTTCTTAGCAATATGTTTCGGATCATTATCCTAGCAATATGCTTCGGATCATTATCCTGTTGATATTTCCATGCCAACGTCATATTTTCTTCTGCAAAAGGCAGCGCGATTCCCTGAAGAAAATGGATGTACTCATTTTGATTCATATTTTTTTTTAATCCAGTAAAGTGGTCCTACATCATACCATGAAAAAGCTTTACATCCATTTACATCCTTTACAGTTTTAATAGTATGTTTTGGTAATAATTCTTGGTTGAGTGGTCTTCTAACATATCGCCTACCATCAGAACCTATTATATTTATTTTTATTTCATCGCTCCATAAATATTGTGCCATTTCTTGATCGCCCTGTTCACTATACTGGTTTAACTGATCTTAGCCAAACTTAAACGTTGTATTACATTCTTGGCGGATAACAAAGGGACTTTTCTGGCTGGTGGTGTAAGTTACTTGTCTGAAATCTTCTTCGAATTGTTCTTGAACTTATTTCTAACCCCAGTTTACTTTTAATTTCGGTAAACGATTTAAATGGGTCGTTTTTTGAAATTCGAACAATCTACTTGTTAGTATGATATGTTGTTTTTCTTCTAGCTCCATGGTTTTCGTGAACTGGTTGGTTTTTTAGGGCATTTTCCACCATTTGTTTTGAACGACCGACGATCCTTGTAATTCCTCTTAGTGACTTGCTTCTTTCCTCAATGTTAAAATCTGCACTCTTTTAATAGCTGTACAATGGACGCTACGACCCATTTCTAACAAAATTATTATTCAACCAAGTTTGTTTTTATTTATTTTTTAGTGTCAACGCTTGGAATAAACAAAATTTGTTGATAAATTAACAGCAAAACGTGAAGAAACAATATTTCGTCACATTTTCATGTTCTTTTTTCCAAATTTTTGTTAAATATTATGTTTACAGAATTATTTTAAAACTAAGTTTGATATTGTTTTCCCTTTTTTGTTATATATTAATATTATACAGTTATTGCATTAATTACGTATGCTATTAGAACTTTATTTGCCAAATAGTGTCTTTCATTGTAACGGCTCGTATTTTCTTTGGCCACCACTGTATATATGCGTCCTTAATGCGTGAGGATGGCACAGTGTGCAGGACGCGTACGCAAATGTTAGAGGTTGTAAGAAAATTTTACTCCCAGTTATATGAAGATCAGAGCCAGTCAAAGACATCAATAAGCACGGAAGAACAAATGCCAGATATCCTAATGGAGGAAGTAACAAATGCTATAGAATCGATGAGAAACAGCAAGGCTCCAGGAAAGGACAGTGTAAAATCGAAATGCTAAAAGCTGGTGATCGGACGTTACATAAAACACTGGCAAAATTATACTCAAAATGCCTCAAAGAACCAAAAGTACCTGACTTATGGAAAAATGCAGAAGTGATCCTTTTACATAAAAAAGGAGCACAGGAAGATTTAAAGAACCGTCCAATAAGCCTCCTATCAGTAATGTACAAAGTTCTTACTAAGATAATATCTAAAAGAATATTAAGAAAATTGAATGACGTACAATCAAGAGAACAAGCAGGATTCAGAAATGGATTCAGTACAATGGATCACATCCAGGTTGTACAGCAGGCCATAGAAAGGCACAATGAATACATCATGCCACTGCTTGGTTTTGTCGACTACGAAAAAGCATTTGACTCCATCTTAAAGCATGTCATAAGCACTGCTTAGCCAGGGCGTAGACAAAGCATATGTAAACCTATTAGGATCGATATATGATGGAGCTACAGCGACAATTCACATTGATGATCTTGAAGTGGGATTTAATATAGAACGAGGTGTACGGCAGGGTGACGCAATATCGCCTATTCTTTTTTCGGCTGGCCTTGAAGAAGTATTCCGTAAAGGATTGGGAACAAGATGGTGTAAAGACCTATAGTGCAAACTTAAACCATCATAGATTTGCAGATGATATCGTTCTCCTTTCATAAGACCCAGATGACCTTCAAAGACGCATACAAGAGCTGCAAAGGGCTGGCAAACCATTTGGCTTAAAAATAAACCTGAAAAAGAGTCAGGTCATGTTCAACAAATTCGTTGCTCCAACGACGAGTAAGAGGCGTCTTATGGCGTTGCAAAGATGTATTGCTGTCATGGTAGTAGAGCATCCAACTTTCAGTAAATATTGTTTTTCATTTATTTTACATGGGTTTTTTAAATGAAGAATTCCCAGTATTTAACAAAAGGTATGTATTTTCCGTGCAAAAGAGGTATTTCATAATTTTATTCGTTTTTTTTTTAATTGATGCCTATAACATTTACTTCGCACAACTATTTGCCGATACTAATAAGCGAGCCGAATATTGTACAGATTAGCTTGAAGGCAGTAGTATTATTTCAGCTATTTGCTATCTAACACAAGGCCATCAATTATTTCCATTAAAACTGAATTTTTTTCGTTAGCTACTATAATAATTTTTTTCGACGAGTTTAACTTATAATTTTCGATTTATTCAAAATAAATGATGCAAAATATTACATATAATAATATTTGTTTAAAATATTTTACAAAAAACTTTTGTTGTCTTTCCATTGATATTCACTGCCAGAAAATATTTTAGGTAAATTCTTTATTAAGAAAAAGCAGCTTCTTTTTGGATTCATATTTGCAGAGTTGTGACTCTTGGCCTAATTCGTTTTTCTTTAAAATACAAACAGTGACCTTTCATCGTTCTTTATTCCGCGCTTTGTAGTGGTTTGTCGCAGTTTGCAGCCTATTAGTTCTTTAGCTTGATTCAGTCTCTTTCTAATTCCTAGAGTTTTTCATGTATCTTTCCATTCCATTTAATCGAAATATTTCAGCTATTTGCTGCCAACATGCTACAAATAACTTTGCTTTAAGTCTAAAACCTGTAGCAGTTAATATAACTTTGTTCTGGTTTCATAATTGTTCAAAACTGAAATCATATTCACTCTTCATTAAGTAAAAAAAAAAATGAAAGCAATTATAAGATGTTGATATAGTAAAAGTGGTGTATTAAACGAATATATCTAGTGGTAAACTCGGAAGAGATTCACCACTAAACACCAAATCACATTTAATCTGATTAAATCATCTCTGATAATGCTATCATGGTTAGCGAAACGCGCGTCGAGATGTTTAAAAAATTATTTGGTGTTTAGTAGTAAATCTCTTCGAATCTAGTGATATTTTCTTGTATCAGGTATGTATATATAAATTTACATACATATAACTTTAAGTACAGTAACAAAAATTGAAATATTAAAAACTGCTATTATAAAGTAATACTTTCAATGACCTTGCGGTCCTCTACTTTTAACACCAACTAAATGACCAGCCTTCCCGTTCTCAAGCAGGTCAAGCTTATTGTATCGTGAAGCGAGGAAAAAATATAAACATGCTTCCGGTAAAGTCAGATGGAGAGTTTTTCGAAAACAAGTAAACTTGGCAACATTGTCTGCATGCCGAGCCTTTCTCGAACAACCAATAACACGAGCCTTATGACGTACGGTCGGTGACGTAGTGCGTGTGGATTTGTCGCAGTTGTTTCCATCTGATGCCTTCTTAATTTAAAGCGCGACCGTTCGAATTTTCGGTCAGTTTGCTTTCTAGCATCAGTTCGTTTTCGAATTTTTTTCAGTCAATTTTGGTCTTTGAGAAGAATTTTGATTTAGTTTGCTCGCCATGGTTTGGTTTCCAAGTTATACAACAGTTACTCACAGGTGTGTATTTGAAAATATTTTTTCTAATTAGAAACTGTCGTATTTTAGGAAGCACAGTTTTGTGCTATTTTAAATCTCCTCTTTGCTATGTTTAGCATAAGTCAGCTTTATTTCTAATATTTGTATTTTAGCGTTTTTTTGGTTTTAACTAGTTCAAACTAATTTTATATTTTATTGTTTTTAATAATTTTATTAAAATATATTGCGATCAATAAAAAATAAATTCAAATACTGAAAATTTTGCTATTTATAATATATAAATTTATATAATATATATAAATATATATTATATAAATCTATATAATATATCTAAAGACAAGAAAATATATTTGAGTATATTTATCGTTTTTGTGGTCTTTCCCTATGGTTATATTTTTTCTAGCTTTGCTCCCTTTAATTTGTGCAGTAGTACTGTACACGGTGGCCCAAAAAGAACGCACATTTTTAAAATGAGTAGTAATTTTGATGGGGGAGGTCATTGACCACCGCACATGGCATTTTAGCAGTTGTGAGGGTTCAGGGTAGATTTTTCAGGTACTGAACTTTGAAGGAAGGTTCCAGATGTGTATGCAGCAAGAAGGGCGTCATCTTTCGAATTTAGTCGTATATAAATAAATAATCACTATGTTCCTATCAAAAATGTTGTTACAGATTGCTTTGGTGGTATTTATATTGATAATTAACGGAATTTCACATATTTCAAAAATTTGCGGTCTTTTTGCATCACCCTATCTAACATTAAGGAGTAAAAGCTACCATTTTTTAATATAATTATTCAACTGTTTTCCGTTTAGTGTGAAATACTAAGCGCGACGAGATTTACTAGTAGACTTAAAATCACTTTTCTTTTTAATCATATCCTGATGGTGCTAACATGATTAGCGAAACACGCGTCGAGTAGTTAAAAAGAAGTTAGTGGATGTTATTGAAAATCGTTATCTGTTATCTGAAAATGAAAAATCGCTCAGTTTAGTAAGGTAATTATTTAAAAGAACTAAGACAATATTGGTGGAAATTTGGACATATCGAAGTAAATACTATATATTCTGGGTAATGGCATCGAGGATCGAAAGCAAATAAAAGTTTATGTTAAAACTAAACTATATGTTGTACTATGCTTACACTCTGATTTAATTATTATTGTAAAGTTTTTAATTTTCTTTCAGTTTACTTTTTTCAATTAATAATGGTCTCCAGTACTCTTAAGTCTGTCACTGACTTTACTACTATTTATTCTGAAATATCAATTTTGCTTCACTCTTTGATATTGTGATGTTCTTATTACATGCTTCATTCATTCTATTCTTTGAGTCATTATTATCTCTGTTATAGTTGGTTCTTTAAGATGTCAATTTGTTCATATTCTATTTCATTTTAGAGTTCCTGCTTGTATTTTTTTTTTAGAAATTTTGTTTCTCGTAGTTATAAGTTGCAAATCTAAATACGGATCGAGCTAGTTTTTGCTGATTTATTTCTAAATCTAGTTTTCGGGCATTTTCTTGGCTTTTTAATAACTTCTAATACGTTTTCGCAATCTGTTTATAGCCAAAGTTTCAAGTGAATTTTTAAGGAGGGATTCTAATGATTTGAAGTAAAATTGTTTATAAACGCTACTTTTTGGATTTTATAAGATATACGAGGGTTGGTATTTATGTATCCGGAATTGGCAACGAATGGTGTTTAAGCAACATTTGACATTGACATTTCATTTCAGTCAAAAAATGAAATTAACTCGTGATATTTTTCGTGTTATGGTTCTCTACGACTTTCGACGTGGATTATCTTAACAACAGTGCATCGAGCAACACACTTTGGCTGTGAAGCACCACTAAAACCTCTGCATATCACTGGTTTAGTGAATTCAATAGTGGTCGTCGTTCGCTTATGGACGAATTTAAAGAAGGTGTGCGCGAACTGATAAAGCGAGATCGTCATGTGACATAACATGAGATTAAGGCATCCTTCCGCGTTAGTATGACAAGCATTAACAAGAGTTTACATGAACATTTAGCAGTGAAAAAGATTTGTTCGTATTGAATTCCGCATAATTTGACTTTGAGCATAATCGTTCAAAATAGGCTCATGTCGATCTGCCGTGTATAACATCTACATAGGCGAATCTTGGATTTCTGCGTGTTAGTAGTGCCCGAAAGTAAACAGTACTTTTTCAAAATGAGCCCGACCAAACAAAACTTGTTCGCGCAAGAAGCAATTTGACGCAAATGGTCGCCTGTTTTTTTGGGATAAATGGGCATATGGCTACAGTGTCACTAGAGAATCCTAGAAAGATCAATTCTGAATGGTAGATAACCATTTGTTTGCCAGGAGTCTTTGAAGAAATAAGAAAAAAAACAACCAGTGACGCAGGATCATTCTTTACCATGATAACGCGAGCTCTCACACATCGGACAACTCAACATTTGATCGCACAATTCAATATTTGACCAGTCAAAACATCGAATCATCGGGTCATCTACCGTACAGTTTCTAATTTGACGCCCATGATTTATTTTTATTCCCGTCCTTGAAGAATAAACTTACGTGGTCATCGATTTTCGATGCTAGAAGAAGCGGTTGATGCTCTCAAAATGCATATTTTGGAGATATCTCAATCTGAATGGAAAAAGTGCGTGAAAGTAAAAACGTATGCCAAAGTGTATCGACCATCGCGAAGAATATTTTGAAAAACAATAAAATTATTTTCAATGATAAATATTTGTTTTTATTTGTTATTCCGGATACATAAATTGCAACCCTCGCATAATTATGCCATTGAAAAATTTGCTAAATTTCCTTTAAAATGAGTACATTTATTTCCGGTATCATATAAAAAATTCGTCAGTTTGAACAGTCGCAGTCAAGATAGTTTTAATAGTATTAATCAGATTATTCATTATTTGCATTCTCTTCGGAATGCACTTTTTGAATATATAAATTCAGAAAGAAATTCTAGTTTGAGCGCTTTTCAATAGTTTTCCACACTTCAAGATTTTTCTGCATTTTCAACTAAAATTATACATAGTACATACAAATTTCAACAGTCATATTTGCACAAATTTATTCAACAATCAAAAATACTGTAAAAATATTTTTTCTGAACTAATGCGTTGAATTGGAGTATTTCGTATGAATTGATAGGGGGTTGTAATATAGGTAAAACTTTTGATATAGCAAAAAAGAAAATTACATATGATGGGGTTTCAAACTAACAAAAATTCTATAAAACTATAAGCAAATTTATAGCATTTCCGAGAGTATGATTAAAATTTTTGTATGACTAACATTTTGCAATTTACGAACGGCTTTTATACTAGTCTTTTCGTATTTCCTTCCAAATGGTCAACGAACTCTTTCGAAGCTTCTAGCGCGTAAAAACGTCGTACACGAAGTAGTTTATTCAATCAGAGAGAACGCGGAAAAATCATATGGTGCTGTATCTGGAGAAGCTCATAGCTTGGTATTTGATGTTTGTTTGATGCAAACACTTTTGATTGTTATGTCACAAATCTGGACGTTTATTTCAAATGGACACACGTAAATGAGGTATTCAGGTTCAGGTCTTCCTGAACGAGGTTCATATTGAACTGCTTCTCCACCACCATTAAAGTCCTTGTACCAATTGTAAATATATTTTTTACATAGCTTCACCACCGTGAAACTTTCCTAACATTTTTAATGAATCAGTACAAGAAATTTAGTTTTTAGACAAAACTTAATTAAGACTATTTTCTTGATAAATTTATATATTTGCCACTAAAATGTTTTAATAATTACAAAATATTATAATTTCTAACTTAACAAACAAAGTTATATGACACTTCTTTCAGATATGAAAAACAGGCATACCAATTTAAAAAATAAATTGTGGTATCGATACGTAAAGTGCAATTTTTAAAGACAAATCATCTTATTTTTTTATCATGCTAGTATGTTCAAAGAGACCTTTTTTTTGTTGGGAGTTAAATTTAGAATCAACTTTCCGAAATTTGCCATTTAAACCTCTTAATTTTTATTATAACAAACTGGCATCTAGGAGCCACGTTAGCCGTGGTGTCTAAGGCATCAGCCTGACGATACGGCAATTTGTGTGGAGCGGGTTCGGTTCCAATACTATGTAGAGACTTTTTTTTAATTCTTGTGAATGTTTCTAGGTAAGAGTGTAAAATCTTATCAGGAATCACCCCTCAGTCACGCCAGTTCGAGGCTGGGAGCCTTCAGAACGCCTTCTGAGAGGTTTTCTATGTTGGTCATTCGCCAGTCGGTAGGCTTTTCAACCTTATGGTTAAGCACAAAACCAAGGGTTGATAGCACAAGGGGGGTGCTGGATTGAGGTTTTCGGTAGCCGATAACCGTAGTCCGGAACTGCGTCCATCACTAAATAGCCTTCTTAGTTGATAATATTTGATAACTTAAAATTTAGCTGGTTTTTAGCCAGTTAAATTTTAAAAAATATTTAATTGTTTTCAGTTAAAAGTTGTTATGTAGATCAAGCGTATAGCAAATACTTTTTGATAAAAGAAAAATATTGCCACAGTCACGATTGATGTATATTTTTGTATTAAAATAAAAGAGCGTGAGTGGCAGATTAGATAACAAAAAAAAATAATCATGGGGGGTCGGTCATATGAATGATAAAGAAGTATTTCCAAATATTGCTTGAACTATTTATATATGTACTATATATAACATTTATGAGTAAACAAGGTATGCTGTACTTTGTAAAATAAGCTCAAAAATAGATTGTAAATTTAATTTTTGTTTTATACTTATCGTCAATCTTCAATTAATTTCTTACAGGTAACTGGTATTCAACGAATGAAAAACTTATATTTTAATTATACACCATCTAGTGAATATGTAGGTATTGTAATAAATCTTATTCAGATTTCAACTGCCTTCAACGAATAATTATAATTGTATAGGGTGCATCACCAAAATCGGGGAAAAAGGAATAACTTTTTTAAATAAAATTTTATTAGTTGAGTACAAATCCTTTTGTAAATCTTTATGACTAAACCCTCTAGAGTAGATTTACTCTATATCACTCCCATCAATCTGAATCAATGTCTTGAATCATCTTCTGAGGAGCCCAGTAAGTCATATTGATCTAAACTCATAAATACAGTTTTAATGGCGGTCTGCAGAGTTGGCATGTTGAGATGCTTCGATTTGTTGGTGATGCTTTCAATTATGCTTCATACAAAATAGTCCAAGGGATTCGAATCTGAACTATCGTCAAACATGGTTACAGTGAGAAATTTGTGTCGGCCTGGGAACCTTGTAGTGTAGGTTTTCATCTGCATTATTAATCACATAGTCTTTTGTTGTCAATTTTAGGAAAAATATTCACGGTTTCCCTGAAACGAGCTCATGATACTTTCGGGATCCTTGACGTTCGATCGTTTGAATGGTTCTTTCGTATCATTGTCGCAAATGGCCGATCTCGAGTACGCGAAGAATCGAATTATTCTCATCTCCGAATGCCCAGTGTGACAAATTTTGACGTTATGTTTCTTTAGTACATGCTTCTGACTGACGATAATGACAAAAACGATATAGCGCTGAGGTTTACAACCGTGGCAAATTGAAATTGAAAATTGTCCGCAGTTGACGCACCCTGTATATTTTGGTAACACCACGAGCTGCTAGCGTTTTATTATTTTTAAGTAAACTTTGTATGTTTAACGACTGTGTCAATAATTGGGCATATCGACCACAAATTACGATTTTCGCTTGTGGTATAGTGTTAATGACTCAGAATAGCTTAATAAATGCAAAAATAATTGTTAAGTCATCTGTTTTTTAGGGCAATTAAACACTTGTGCCGTCATTAAAAGATTTCTCAGAAATTCGCGAATAAGCTTACTGTTTGTTTGTTAGAAGTATTTGTAGTGATCAGTGGATTGTTTGTATAATTTTGTTTTCAATTATTGTAAACGTTTTTCTTTGTAACATGAAGAACATTGTGTAGTTTTGTATATGCTGCGAAAGTTATAAGTTTTTTGTCAGCGATTTTTCATATAGGCTTACCCGTCTTTCTTTTAAGCACAACAGGTAAACATCATTGCATCATTAATCGGTAGAAGTAAAATACTTACCTGATAAAGGATTTTATATAGTTAAATAACAGTTCCAAGACAATTCCTATTTCATTTAATTTTAGTTGACCGTTAAGAAAAAAGCAAACTTGCAGATTTATTGTAGTTGATATGGTCTCATATAAATTTCAGTTAAAATTAACTGGGCTTTTAGCCAGTTCGTTTTAATAAGAATTCGCGAGATGTGGAAAATTTTAAAACTTTAATATTATTTTTAGTTAAAAGTCCGTTATGTAAAGTTAAAGATGTTTATTTTCTATGTAGTGCCGATTGTGGTGCCTAAAGCGCTGACACGGTAGTACCTACCTGGCTGCGGCGATGTCGGTTCAACACCTACTCTATGTAGGTTTGTGTGTTTATTTTATATTTTCAGTTCTTCTGGCGAGAGTGTAAAATCTGACAAAGGAATCGCCCCTCCTTGACAACAGTTACCTGTCTGGGTACGATCGGATACCTTTGAAAGGTGTTCTAGGTCATTCGCCAGTGGGTAAGCTTTTCGAGAGACATACACCAAATGTTGATAAGTCATTGGGGCTATTGACCTGGGTTATTGACTGATGACCGAGGTTCGAAACTCTCGTTAAATTATAGGCCCTGTCGCCAAATAATCCTAGTGATTGGCGTTGTCTCATAACTTTAAATACGTTTTTAAATTAGGTTCTGTTAAGTTAGTATTTTATGCGAGAATATTCAATTAACTTCAAGTTCTGAGTATTTTTAATTCAAAAATAAAATGAACATATTGATATTGCCAGAATAATTTTCAGAACTCACCTTCAATTTCTCTATTGGAACCTTCGGTGTGAAACACTAAACTTGAAGAGATTTAACATTAAACAGTAAATCACTTTATTTAACTTCATGACGAGCGTTTCGCTAACAAGGTTAGCATCATCGGGATATGATTCACTTTCAGTATTATTCAAAATTGAATCATATCCTTCCGATGCCACCATGGTTAGCGAAACGTGCGTCGTTGAGTTAAATAAACAGATTTGGTGTTTAGTGGTAAATCTTTTCGAGTTTATCATTGTTTTCTTCTAGTTTTATCTAATATCTCACTTTGGTTGTTTTCGTTTTTGTTGTTTTACAGTATTGCTCTATATTACTAAGGCTAACGTTGAGTGAAAGAACTCACAAGTTATCATGTGATGTTTGAAGATTTTTCTGTTTTAGTCGGATTATTTTCTTTTCTTCTCAAGTGTTGGGCTTTGTAAGTAACAATTTTTCAAATACTTTAAAGGGCAAGCCGTTAAGAGTAGTAGTGGACTAATAGGCCGATAGGGTTTAACATTTTTATGTTTTTTAGTGTTATTTCAGCTAGTTTTCATTGATGAGGAAAACAACTGAGTTTTATAACTAAATTAAACAGCTGGGTAAGATGTGCTCAAAAAGCACATCTTATGTGTATTCAATACAAGTTTGAACTCCCTAGAGGCACTTTATAGGTCGTAGCAATGATTTTCGTTAACCCGGATTATTTTGGTGCGTTCTGTAGAATGGTGTTTTGTTAAAGGCCCAGGTTGCCTGGTGGTTTAAAACATTTTCAGAAGGCCGAGAAAATGGACCTTCAGATCTACAAAATGCTTTGAGCTTCAAGTAATGATGAAAATGTGAAATGTAAGAATTAAGTTTCATTTACACAACTGTTCGTCAGATTTGGATCAATGAATTGGAATTGAATAAAATCTTTGAGAAAACTGTTCCGAAAGACCTTTCATAGTATCAAAAGAACAACAGGAGGGAAACTTGTCTTGACTTTTTGGAGCGGATTGAAAATGCCCCTCATCTTCTGGAACGTGTTCTCGAAAGATCTGAAAAAGACCCGGAAACGAAGCGCCAGAGCCAGGAATAGTGCACGCTAACCTCACCATGACGAAAAAAATCCAGAATGAACACCAAAGGTCAAAAGTATGCTAATAATTTGATGGTTTACGAAAAGAATTGCTATTGACCACCAAGGGGCTTCCAGGAGTTCAAACTTGTACTGAAGACGTATTAGATGTTGCGCTGCCTCTCATTAAAGGGGAAGCCCCACACTGTGACTAGACAGAACGCTACGCCACCAGTCTCAATACTTTATTTACTCACCTACCTATATATGAAGAATATATTTTTCTTAAAGACAAATAATTAATTTTTAAGAAATGTTATCTTAAGAAGACTTATCAAATTATATTTGAAAATATTTATCATTCATATGACCCCCCACGTTTTATATTTTTTGCTATCTAATCTGCGTATTACGTTGATTTATTTTAAGACAAAAATGTACAAATCATAACTGTGGCAATATTTTTCCTTTATCTGAATCTTCAACTTAACAGATTGTTCTCAAAATTTGTTTTTATATTATTACATTAATTGCATTATAATCTTTGCTCTCATTAAGTTACTTAATGTCAGTCCACGATCACGCAGTTCAAAACACCGAAATTTGTTTAAACTTTGACTTTGTTGACAAAAACTTATTGAAGAACTTCTGACTGAACTGATAAAGTCGAATACAACCGTTGTTGTATTTGGTGTGTTTTCCTAATGGTTAGGTAAATAAACAATAGTTTTTGTATGATTACAAGAAACCGGTTTATGTATGAGGGTAATATGAAAAGTAATTTTACAAACAATCCTCGATGTCTTCACCTTGTTTTTTTTAAATTGATTTCTTGAAAGAGTTGCAACTCCCTTGCATTTTATAGGATGCATCTTTATTTGATAAAAAAACGCTGGATAGTCAAAGGGATAAAGTCTGGAAAATAGGTTTCATATTTTTAAATAAGTACATTGTCGGAATGAACAATTTTAATTCGTAACTCTCATTTTTTCTACAATCTTTTCTCCAGCTAGTTCAAGGTATGCTTTCTTTTTATTGTTTTACTTTTGTTAAGATAAAATCATTTTAGTGTCATAAACGACACTGATATCGTTACATTTCATGGTGATAAAATCGACCTCGTTTTCTTTGATGTTGGAATCCGAGTTTCTACCAAGTGTTTTAGTTGATGTTTGTTTTTAAGTGCATTGCTTCATCTAAGTTTGTTTTATAGTTGTAAATCGCCGCATACCTTTTAACCAGTATTTGTCCTAATATTGAAAGATATTTTTTTACTAGCGAAATATTTACAAAAATACAGGTAAATCACGGACTTTTAAATTATTTTTTCTCGTTTAACATCAGGTTGTCCGGAAATTTTGGGATTTGGAAAACCCAGGGATTTTGCATTAGTTGCGTTTTAACCGCTTGTAAACAAAAATATGTACTGGATTAGTAATGTTTATTTGTATATTATTATTTGCTGTGGTATTTACAATGTTTGCGTTCAGTTTCGCTTTGGTTTGTTTTCATTTAGCTCAATGTTGATTCAATGTTCATTCAAATTGAAAATGTCTGTCTGTAACTTGCATTTACGATCCTTTATGCGTTTTTATTACAAAAAGGGCAAGAACGCTGTCCAAACAAAAACAAAATTTGAGCCGTTTACAGAGAGGGTTCTGTACAGGAGGTTATGGTGTTAAAATGATTTGGCCGCTAACGGATGGAAATTTTGACCTGAAAGACCGGCATCGCTTTGTTCGTTCCTCAAGCACTAATGTCCAAGAAGTAAAGTTAAATATTGCCAAATCGATCGTTTTTGACCATCTGAAAAATAAATGGGTACGTCGCCAATACGGTGTTTTCATCCATTACGAACTTACTGAGTGAAATAGCTGGACCAAATCTCATCCTACGATTTTTTGCTGAAAAAAATACTAAACTATATACAACTATCTACTTGATATAAACTATTTTCGTTTTTCTTTCTCCTAAGAAATGCCCTACGATCTTTCCCGACAACCTGATATAATTGTTATAAATAACGCAGATAGTTAAATAAGTTAAGTATCCCTAAGAATATTGTGCATATTTTTATTGTTCCTTGGTGAAAATGAGTCATTTATTTATTACAAGTAATATTTTTTTATGCATTTGTTTGAACTGTACTACTTTCAAACGGTTGTTTGAAAGAGAAATTGTTTGAAGGAAGAAAGATGTTCGCTAGCACTTTACCTTGGGTTCCTAATAAGTCTCAGTTAGCAAACCCCACCCAATCAAAAACCTTTGCTTTATGCTTTGGGAGTAACACCACTGTAGTAAGCTAAAAAGGGCGTTTTTGACATTTTTTTTTTTGGATGGAAGAAAGGATAATAAGAAAATAATATTTAAGGAATTTATTAGCCATATATTTAAGTATAATACAAAAAATTATTATCAAAAAATATTCAAAAATGGTAACACTGCAGCCATTCTCGCGATATGTCGAATTTAAGGCGTTCTACGGCACGCAGTGTAACTGGTGCAAATTTGATTCGGGAAAAAAAGTTCACTTAATCTACATGTTTATAGCTAGTGAAATATGTAGGGATTTTGTGTGATTAGCGAGTATCTAAATAAAAATCGTTAAATTTTTGAGAAAAAAGGACAATTATTTGTTAATAAATAATGCTTAAATTAACTCAAAAATTCGGTATGTATTTCACTTTAAAATGTTATTTTAAAGATATTGTTAAAAATTCGCATGGAAAAAAAGGAAAATTGTTGGAGTTATGCTGCGTATCATTTCGAAAAATCGTGTTTCAAGAAAAGCGCATTTAAAATTCTGAAATGTGTTATAGACATGAAAAAATGAACAATCTGGCTGTTTAAACATTTTCATCATTAATCTGCTATCCCAGGACCATAAAGTTGCCCTTCTGCATTTAAATATTGTTCATCGTTCTCTTTTCTCGAAGATTTTATTTTAAAGCCTCTTTCGCTGCATCTGTCAAAGACATCTCGGCGTGCTTGATCCGCTTAGCATCGGCTTCTAGACAAAAATTGTATGATTGAATGCCAATATTTTTTTCATATTCCGAATTCCGAATAATTTTTTTTGATATTCCGAAGAATATTAGTTGGACTTTCATTAAAACTGCATACAGAAAGATTCAGGACTTCACGACAGTTGCTATATTCAAGACTTTTTTGCCACTTGAATAAGAATTTGTAGCTAATTGCCAAACAGTAGCACTGAAACTTTCGTTGCTATTTAGCGTGTAGCCTTCCAAGCAAGGGTTTAGCAACTCGTCTCGGCTCAGGTCTTCATAAATCGGTTTACCTTCTTTCGAATCGCTCTCAGCCTCAAATCTATTTAACGGTCTTCTCGTTGACATATTGCCCCGACGCCGCTTTGGATACAATTTTTTGTACCTTTCCTGCCTTGGTACACTTTTGCGGCATTCATTGTAACTTACAAGTATTCTGACATTACAAATCAGCAGTACACACAAAAACCGTGTTTTCAAGCGAGGAAATTTTCTTTTTTGTACATGTACTAGCGTTTTCTAACGTACTAATCATAAATATCTTTTAACGACATCTGTTGTGTATTAGAGAAGGTAGAAATCATAAGGTTAAACATTAGGTTGTACCTAGACTGTACGTTCCCAGCAGGTATTTATTTGACGTGGTGTCCTTTCGGACAAACTCCTCCTTTCGGACAAACTCCTCCTTTCGGACAAACTCCTCCTTTCGGACATGTCTTTTCGGAAACAAAAATACAACAGAAATAGATTAAATTATTATGGAGCATATTCACGCTCTACTTTAATAATTGCTTCATATTTGCTTGGCAGATGGCCGATTTCACGCCCAGAAAAGCGCTAGTTCTTACTTTCTAGTTCATACTTCAACATCGGCCACCAATTCATCGAAATCATCATATACTTTGGTTGACATGGTATTCCCTAGCAGCTTTGGTAGGAGAGTATGGACGATGAGGGAGCAGATCTCATCCCTTATTGGCAATTGGTTCAAATACGCGATTCTCGACATATGGACGCGTGTTGTCATGATGGAAGACAATTTTGTTCTTTTTACGCGGTGTTCGATGACTTTGTTCTTTTTACGACATTGATGGTTTCTGGGAAAAAATCAATAAATATTTTGAAAAATTCCACGGCCTGATTGTCGAAATCTGATGGTTGACTTCTTCCTGATTTGTTATCCAAGCTGGTATCACCTAATCTGAAACGGACAAACATTCCTAACATTGTCTTTCGCTGATAGTCTACCGAAAATGACTGTGCCTCTTTCCATCCTGTCTAAAACCAGTATAGCATAATTTGATCAACGCGAACATAATTTTCGACACGCATTTTTATTAGCTAAGTGTAGAAGAATATTAAAGAAAAACAAAAAACTTAATTTTTATTAGCAAAACTATCGCCACATTTTTAAAATGTTAATTGCTACTGCGAATTTTACACTATTGCAACATTGACGCATCAAGAGGTATAGCATTTTGAAACACCATCGGATTTCTCATATTTTGCTTATCTCCTTGGCTGTTTTTTTCAAATAATTTAATGTTTTATTGATACCATATACTTATTTATTCATTATGCGAACTTGGGATTTTTTAGTGGACTCTTGATATTTAATTTACTGATTAGAAAAGTAAATAAGGCTCGTACTGAATACAATAGGAATTTCCTCAAGGAAACACAAATCAAAACATAACCTTGCTTTTATTTTATGAGCTAGTTTAGTCTAGTATATTTTTCATTTTCTTATTAAAGTATTTATATATCAATAATATAATTTTTGAACATGTAAATTGAAAAAATAATCTTTCACAAGAATAATTTTGATTAATTTGTATCAAGGTGTGGCTGCCCACGTCTTATTTATTTTATTTATTTAAAAATAATGTTTTTAATAACTTCCCATGAATGAAGTAAACATTACTTAATTATACTTTTCTAAAATGATAATTTGTTTATTTCTTTGTTGCAGATTTGATTTGGATCAAAGCAATTTATCTCCATCAGACATTGATGACAGTTTCATGTACTATTACCGATACCCGTCAGCGAAGAACGACAATGCTGCTATGACAGATGTCAAATCTGTCAAGGGGGTGCCTCAAGTGAAGATTTCTTACCCTCCGTCATCAGATTCTTCCACCAAGACCACCACCATCAAAACACGTCCCAAGGGCACTGACGACGGTTTCAAAAGCGAAACTGCCCAAGTCGGAAATTCAATTTTACGCGTAGCCAGTCAGATAATCTCGGGAAAACCCGTGCGGCAAAATACTCCACAACCTGAAGAAGAATGCGAGCAGTTGCTTGCTAAATTCGACCCATATCGCCGGCGAGGTAGCAAATCGTTGCCGGCTTCACCGTTGACGTCCCCCAAATCGAAGAGGAGGATGAACAGATATTTCACTAGTCCCTATGTGGAAAGTGACAAGTCTAAAGGTTGGATTTTGTCGGGATTCTTAGCCAAGAGGGAGCTTTCTCAGTCGATGGGTTTCATTGGTGAAGAGAAGAGGGAAGAGCTGGAGAAGGCATCGTCGACGCTCAGTATGGACGAAGCTTCAAAGGTAAAAACTCAAGCATTGAAAGCTAAGCCCTCTGAGCTTCGAGAAATGAATTTTTGGTCACCTACGTCAATGTAGATGAGGCAGTACCTGGAGGAATATTTATTTATTAATTTTTTCTTGACTAAACTTTAAAAATATTATTAATGTGATTTATCATTGATATATCTTTTCTTATAACATGTATACAGTATTAAGAGCATGAAAGGAAGAATGAAATGTTGGCGCGAATGTATACTGAATGTTCAATAAATTATAGTTTATACCTGTTTATTAGAGTTTTATTTAACGTTTGATTTACCCTATTGTAGGTGTTTTTGAATTTATTCTAGAGTTAATTGTGCGGTTTTGCAAACTATACTGTAAACAATTACATGCTCCGTTATTTAATTTTCTCATTTACAAGATAATGCGGATCAATATTTCATCAGTTCTTGTGATGTAAGCGTAATAAAGAAAACAATTTGGTGCCAGCTAACAAGCCATTCTGATGTGATTTTTATATTTCTGGTTATTTCGATTTTGTCGATATTTCAAATGCTTTTTCTTTTAATTCAATTATTTTATTTTGAATTAATTTTAACTACATAATTTAGGGAAAATTCGATCATTGAATTCATCACAATAATGTTCAATTGATAAAAAAACACAAAGAAAACATCTGAGAAAACTAGATTAACTATACGATCTGAAAACTGATCCCAATTCCGATAGATTCCCTTCTTTATGCATATGACATAGTTCTATTTCGGACATAGTAAAATATTTTTGAAAAAATGCTAAATTGCATTTTTTTCAAAAAAAAATCAAAATTGCAAAAATTAGTGGACTCAAAGTGATTATTAGTATAGACAATACCAAATTTATGATCATAAATCAATCAGAACCAAAAAGTGCAGCTACACATAATAATAGGTGTTTCGGTTATTAATGCCGATTTTTTCGCAAAATTTGAATTGCCTGAATAATCAAGGTATTGGCCATCGTAAGCTATTACGTTTTCCATCTTTCTCTCAAAGAGTGGATTCCGCACTAAAAGAACTTTTGGTTTTTTGAGGTCAACCCAAAAATCAAGCCAAATTTTCACTTCTTCGTAATAATGTTAGTGTTATTCTGAAAGTTTGTGCTGCATCGATCGAAATAAGTGGTAAGTTCAAAGGAGCTAAGTCCGGTGAAGATGGCGGGTGAGGTAGGACGTCTCATGTAACGTTTTCCAAATAGTTTTTTAGTGTCTTTGGGCGTATTCTGGTCGTTTTTCCTTCAATGCTCGGTTCAATTTTATCAATTGTTGTCGGTATTGATCGCCAGTAATCATTTCACCAGGTTTCAGCAGTTCGTAATACACAACTCCCATACTATCCCACCAAATCCACAGCAAATACTTCTTTCCATGTATATTGCGCACTTTACCCATGATTTTTTTGCACTTTGGGTTGTCAAAATAGATCTACTTATTCTTAACCTGTTATGGCTCGATGCAAAAAACCTTTTCTGTCTGGCAAGCAAAATTTCACAAATCGTTTTCCGCCTTTCAATGTTTTTTTCCCAATCATATATGACTCTTTTTTCCTTCCTTCGTCTACATGCATTGGATCTTTCCCAATGCGTGTAGACGTTCGGAAATAGTGCATTGGGCAACATTCAATGCTCCTGCAAATTGTTTCAACGTATGACTTGAGTCTTCATCTAATAATGCTTGCAAATCTGCATTTTTACATCTTTTTGGCTGTCCTGGACGCTCCTTGTCGTTTATATCCAAATAACCACTTTTAAAGCGTTTAAATCCTCGTTCACTAGTTTTTTGGATTAGGGCATGTTCACCATAAGCTTCAACCAACAATCGATAAATTTCAGAAGCCGTTTTCTTCAAATGAAAGGTTATCAAACTTCCCCGCAAAAAGTCTTTTTCTGGTACCTAACTCGACATATTTAAATCTAAGAAAAACTGTTTTTTTACACAATGAGAATTTACGAACTGTCTTTTGAGAGTATATGTTTACCCTCCAAAACATCTTTTAGTAAAATCGACATTATTAACCCAAGCATCTATTAGTTTATGCAAAATTAGTATCATGTGTTTTGAATAATTGATAAACAATGTCGGAAAATTGTTAAGATGGATACAGTTATAAACAAAAAAAGATACAATAAAATAAGAGAAAACAACAAAAATGTATTACACATTGAACAAGACTATACTGAGAAGGAAATATAGACTGGACAACAAAACTCTCAGTTAATAACACAGTAACAATTTCTACAAAGTTATATCGATGAGAAACTTGAAGCAAAATAGGGTAGAAACGAGATATCTTATGAATATAGACCTCACTAAACACGACAGGATTAGAAACGAAAACATTACAGAAATGGTGAAATAATGGAGAGTTATCAATATATTGGAATACAGCTGAATCAGAGAAAGCTAACAAGAGAAAACTGGGAAGACCTAATAAAAATTGGATAGAAAGAATAAGTGAAATATGCGTTCTAGGAAGAGGAAAGTTAATAGCACATATGAAAGTACAGATTAAAGATGAAAGAAATGGGTAAAAACCAAGTATCATCCGAGCCCAATAGCCCTACAACCAACAAACCTACATAGCAAAAGGAATCGATAAGGAACAAAAAGATGTATAAGACTATTTGGAGAAGCTGGATGATTTGTAATAAATTTTATCGATTGTTGGTTGAAGCTTACGGTGAACATGCTCTAATACAAAAAAACTTGTGAACGATGGTTTAAACGCTTTAAAAGTGGTTATGTTGATATAAAAAACAAGGAGCGTCCAGGACAGCTGAAAAAAATTTAAATTGCAGATTTACAAACATTATTGCATGAAGACTTAACTCATATGTTGAAATAATTGGCAGAAGCATTGGATGTTCCAATGCTTCTGCCAATTATGTATTGGATGTCCAATACACCATTTCTGAACGTCTACACGCATTGGAAAAGATCCGATGCATGTAGATGAATGAAGGAAAAGGGTTCTATATGAATTGAAGGAAAGACGCATTGAAAGGCGGAAAACGACTTGTGAAATTTTGTTTGCCAGACAGAAAAGAAAAGGTTTTTTTTGCATCGAGTTGTGACAGGTGGATCTATTTTGACAACCCAAAGGGCAAAAAATCACGGGCAGACCCAGGGGGCCAGCCTTCAACATTACAACCAGTGCGCAATACATGGAAGTATTTGCTGTGGATTTAGTGGGATAATATGGGAGCTGTGTATTACGAACTGTTGAAATTTGGTGAAACAATTACTGAAAGGATTAATAAAAAAACCTGAGGAAGAAGATCATTTTACATTAGGGATATCTGCACATAAAAATGTCTTGATGACCAATTGAAATTTCAACCGTAGAGGAATATTTTGCAGACTCTCCACTTAGCACTTCAAGGAAGGATTGAAATTATAAGAGAAGCATTGAAGAAAGTGCCGCGAAGTTACAAAAGTTCGTTCTATTTTTGGCGCTCTAGATAGGATTGTTTTGTGTTATTATGCTGTTTATTTTAAATTTGTTAAAATCATTGAAAATGGTAGAAAATATTAAGCATTTTCGATAGATTATGCTTTTTTATTCGTCGAAAGGATCTTTTAAATTGAGCGGTTTTTTTTAAAATTTTTATTGACAATTGAAACATATTTATGATATTAATTATGATTTATTTATGATATGATTTATAAAGGAATGACAATATCTGCCAAATGACCATCTCTTGCAGCTCCACAGACCTCCACTGTTTTGTCAAAATTTTGGATGGCATTTTGGCATAACCGTGACTATCTCACCTATGACTCGAATAATTTCATCCTTTAGTTCCAATTTTTCTCTCAATAATTCAATTGTTTCATTAGCAGAGTGAGGTGTAGCGCCATCCTGTTCGAACCACATATCCTCCAGATCAATATTATTTCCAGTTATGATCCACTTATGATCTAGCGATATCGAACACCATTCACAGTTACAGTTTCACCAGCAGCATTTTGAAAGAATACTAAATGCTCAATTACACCTCCTGATAATAATGCACACCAAACAGTGACTCGTTTAGGATGAAAAGGTTTCTCATGAATCAATCGTGGATTTTTCTCATCCCAATATTGTTTATTAACATAGCCGCCATTTTCAAAACGTGGTTCATATGATTTTTTGAGAAAAATCACATATTCTTTGATCCAGTTGATAAATGCACGACGTTTTAAATAATCCAGTGGCTTTAGTTCCTGTGTTATTTGAACCTTATATGCCTTCAGAGCTAAATCATTTCGTAAAATACGCCAAGCTGTGAATTTACTGAGCCCAAATTTTTGTGAACGTCGACTAATGGAACTTTCTGGACCTTCAGCACCATTTTTACGTACCAAACCAATATGCTCTTGCGAACAAACACTACCACTATATATTACTCTTTTATTTTCCACCGATCCAGTTTCTTGAAATTTTTTAGGAATTGGATTAATAGTGCTTTCAGATGGACGATTGTCCAAACCGTAAATATCACATAATTTTCTAAAAACATTTTTCACTGAACGCCTATTTCCATAAAATAATTCAACAATTTTAACGCGTTGTTGTATTGTGTATGACTCCATTTTTATAAATGTATTTTAATACATTACACTTCTGAAATGAAACTAGACCTAGGCAAATTCACAACGCCATCTGTATTTTATTCAAGAATTAAACCACTTAATTTGAAAGACCCGTTGCGATGAAGGTACTGTTGACGATTCCGTGGTGCCATAAAAGTTTTATGAAAACGTTTTTAATCTTAGAATCTACATTCTTGACGGCCTGCCGAGGCTGATGGCAGCGATATATTGACTCTAATTGAAAGTGATCGGCATAAAACAACAAC